>VDFB02322083.1:7795293-7903704 GCA_007258455.2 Sequoia sempervirens
AAGCCAACTTGCAAAAGTTGGAGGATGTGACACATCCTAATCAAGGATTAGGCATGTGCACATTCTTAATGAAGAGATTAGAAGATGGATTAGGATTAGATGAAAATGACATGTGAGGGATTAAATAAATGTAATATTTATTTAATTCATTTGATGAAAAGAGGATTAAGGAGGGTAAGGTATTTAATATTTAATTATTAATTAAATACTTTAGGGATTTGGCATAATTAATGATATTAATTAAATAATAGTAATATTACTAATTAACCTTATAGCAGGATGCTTAGGATCTAAAAGTGATAAATTGGATAAATTAAGGTCCAAATTTGATGTCTACATTTTCCCTCTTTGAGAATGCATGCTGAAGCAAAAGCAGCAGCATCATTTCAAAAGAATATTAAAACATAGAGCCTAGAAGAAGATGGTTAGATTGGAAAGATGCCCCAGTCATTCAAAGAAGTGACTAGGAAGGAAGATGATGGGGGTAAAGATGAAAGTTAGGGATGAAGGATGCCCCCTCGAGAGGACATGCGGGTTCAAGAGAACACGGGTGGGCTCTCAAAATAGATGATGTGATGCAAGGGGAGATGAGGAAGATGATGCAAGGTGATGGGAAGCAGAGTAAGTGATATGAAATGGATGAAGTAATAAAATGGATTTGAGGACAAAAGGTGATGTTGCCCCAGTCAAGGTACAAGCCAAAATGGGTTGATGATGGATGGAGGGTTGTCAATGAGGGAATTAAAGATTCCAAAACAACATGAGGATAGGGAAGGATACATCCCACTGAGTGGTATTGATGAGGGAAGGATACATCCCAAAACACCACTAAAGGATATGGAAGAATACCTCCCGATGATGATGATGAAAGTGTTGTTGATGAGGGAAGGATACATCCCAAAACAACACCAAAGGGATAGGGAAGAATACCTCTCGATGATGATGATGAAAATGTTGTTGATGAGGGAAGGATACATCCCAAAACAACACCAAAGGGATAGGGAAGGATACTAATGGATGATGATGATGGTGGGTGAAGGCTGGTAACAAGACTGAGAACAAGACCAAGGATATGATTAAATGATTCGGGCTAAGTGGAATGGATGGAGATTGGATCGAGATAAGGATGAAGGATGAATGGATGGGGGGATACATGCAAGACGATAGAATGGAAAATGAGATGCAATCCTAATGCAATTTGCCATCTTTGGAGCACTGATTTTTGCTATAGCATAAGACACCAAGTGCCAGAGTATGTGGAACCAAGGCGTAATAGTGTCTAATGCATGAAATAAACACAAAAAATAAGAAGGCTATCCCAACACCCCAAAGCCACAAAGACCTTGGTTGGGTCAGGTATTGAGATAACCACAAGCATGAAAGGATGCCCCAGCATAACACAAGACCTCGGGGATCTTGGCGGGTACTACGTGGGACAACCAAGAAGACACAATCAAACAAAAGAACAAGATATGCCCCTATGTGGACCAATCAAAACATGCCATAATATGATGGATCATGGCGGCCTTGAAAAGTTATGATAGGGAATTAAAATGATAAACAAAAGCCAAAAACATCAAAAGATCGCAATCAATTTCAAATGTCCTTTGCCATAGGATCAAGGGGATAGATGGGATTGATGAGGTCTATTAGGAAGGATGCATCCTGTTGAGACCAAAGATGATGGATACTAAACTAAAAGATCGTTATGACACGGGATGTTCAAAATTGATTGGATTTGTTGATACAAGTGGATCTCATTTGTGAAGAACTGGCTAGATAAGGGCATAGCTTGATGACACGACACAAGGAAGACAAGACATGAGACTAACACACCCTAAAGACCTAGGGGCTCGGGGGCCAATCAAAGATTAGCCTTGCCTACGTGAAAACGCAGAGCCCTTGTAGTTCAGTGAAAGGTGGATGACTGACCAAGATGGAGACATTGATGGATGGTAAAGATAGGATGGACAAAAGGAGAAAGACCGATGATAGGTGATAGAAGAGCAAAGTGGACAATAAAGATCGATGATGGAACCCCAGGGGTGGATCAAATGATCGACCTTGCCTACGTGAAAGTGCAGGGGAAATGTAGTTTGACAAGACCAAAGGAAAACAATGGATAAAGGATGATAAGATGATAGGATAAGTGGATAAAAAGATGAGACTGATATGACAAGATATGATAGACCTGTTGGATTGGATAGGATGATAATGATCACATAAAGCTCAGGGATGGGATAGTTATCCAAAGTAGTAAAATGACTTGGGAGGATGATATGATAGATAGATGAGTGATGAAAAGTGATAGGGGATTGGAAAGATGTGCAAGAGAAGCAGGGGTGATGACGATGAGATAAATGGCATTGGGTTGCATGGGGGGAGGCCTATAGCCAGATACCAATGACAAGGGAGTGTGAGATGGGATGAGATGGGATGAGGATAAAGATGGCAGATTGAATAAAGATATAGGGATGGGGGAGGGGAGGGATTGTTTGGATGGGTGGGAATATAAGGATTGGGAGATGAAAGGGATGCTAGGATAGCTGGATATGAAGAGAAGGATGGGGAGATGGAAGGGACGCTGTGATAGATGGATAGGGACAGAAGGATTGGGAGATGAAAGGGATGCTAGGATAGATGGATACGAAGATATAGATGGGGAGATGGAAGGGATGCTATGATAGATAGGGAGATGAAGGGATGTTGTGATAGATGGATAGGGATAGAAGGATTGGGAGATGAAAGGGGTGCCAGGATAGATGGATACGAAGATATAGATGGGGAGATGGAAGGGATGCTATGATAGATGGATAGGGAGATGAAGGGATGTTGTGATAGATGATGTCTCCAAGGACTATGTCACAAAGGAAGCAAATTCCCCCACTCTAGATATGTCATATATGAGGAGGCATGAGGGACAAAAGACAAGTGGATGGGAAGATAAAGGAGATAACTAGATGAGAATAGGATGGGTGACTAAGGAATATGATAGAGCATGGATGAAGGGGATGTATACCAATAGGTGTCCAAAGCATGCATAGATAGGTGCCCCTATTTTAATCAAGATCACAAGAAGGATGGAGGGAATGGGAGATAAATGGGATATGATGGTAGGATGTGGAAGATAGGTGGGATGGGGATTTGTGGAGGACGGATGAGGAAGGAAGCCGGATGCATAAGCTGGAAGCATAGCGGATGGAGAGCATATATCCGGGGAAGTTGCTAAGTCACGGGATGGGGATTTACATGGCCTTTGTTGCGAGTTTTCACATCATAGGTACTATCAAGGAGCACTTGTTTGCAAGTTTTCACTATTGACCAGATTATTTCTCTTTATTTTTTTTTTTGAATTTTTTGAATTTTTGTGGATTTTTGGACTTGTTTGGATTTTTGTGGATAGCAAGGGGATGAAAATGGGTAAGGATAGGGATGTTGATAAGGGGATTTAGAAGACAAGCGATAAGGATATGGATGAAAGACTCAAGTATCAAGTTCTATACTAGGTAGTAAAAGCCCATGTTCAAACCGACTATTGGATGTTGGTACAACCTTATGAGAATAAATGGATTATGCAAGAGGATGAATTAGGGGGATTTGAGAGGGGGGATACATGGGATAATGGATGGGATGTTACGAAGGGTATGGATGGAATGATGGGGTGGATATGTGATGGGGAGATGCGTTCAGGACCAACATTGGCGCATGTGGTGGTGGATGTGAAAAGATAAGAGGATTAAGGGATGGAGAATGTGAGGATAATGGAGGAGATGGAATGGTGAATTTCAGGACATAGGGACCCAAAACAGATGTAGGAGATGAAAGGGGTGTATGATTAGCTTGTGGATTAGCAACTTTGGATGTTCTTACTAATTTTTCATGTGATGGCATTGCATCTTTTTTCTTTGGGATCCACATGGTTTTGATATTTACTTTGGTGGGCCTTTGTGGCCTACAGATTTTATTTAGATTTAGAGTTTTCTTCTCTTCACCACATCTTTTGGAGGGGACATGAGGAGCCTTAGATTCATGTGGATGTTTGGATTTATGCATTTTTTCTTTAACAACCAAAGTGCTTTTAGTAGCAATGTGATGGGTGTGAGGAGATGGATGATGTGGAGTGATGGGGGTAGGAGTATGGGGATTATGTGTAGATGGAGGATGTTTAGGTAAGTGCCCTTGTTGATCCTGACTATGGGGTATGTGAGAGGGATGTTTATGATGGATGAGATGGATAGGTGATGAATGGATGAAAGGATGGATAGGACGAGATGGAGGAGGTGATTTTGGGATATAGGGGCCCAAAATAGATGTAGGACTTGGAGGAAACAAGGGCATGGTAGATGGAGGATTAGAGATGGTAGATGGAGGGATGTAAGGACCCAAAATGGATGGAGCAAATGAAGGAGGAAGATGGATAGTTGTTTTGGGGTGATACGATAGAGGAGGAGGGATTACCCTATATAATCCCCAGGTAGAGGCTGATGGGAAGAGTCATTTCTTTGGAAAAGGAAGCTTGTTGAGGGACATCTAGAGGTTGTACCAACATTTTGGATTACAGTCATAGTAAGTACATCCAATACCTTGTGGATACAAGTGTTCTTTGCTTGGATGGGCTCTATAGCCTTTACTCATGAGGCTAAACCTTTTTCCTTGATAGTTTCATTCCTCACCAGAGTATTGATCTAGGGCGAGTTTTTTTGTTGATGGAAGAATGATCTTGCAGTTCATTATTATTAAGGTGAAAGAGGGAGGGTTGGTGTATATGCTTTGTTTTATTACAGGAGACCACCATGGAGGAATGTGAGAGGACCAAGGGGATATGCAAGTGGTGTGGGGATAGCATTTTAGGCGATGATGGGGGATCATGAGAAGGAGAGGATGGGATAGCAACATCAGGAGAGGGAGTAGGGGCCATGATAGGATTTGGATTTATGGTAGTAGGCTCATGTGATGGAGATGAAGATGGAGCAGTGGAAGCTTGAATGACAAAGGGATCATGGGATGGAATGGATGGGGGACTTTGATCTTGAGGTGGACTAGACGGGATGGTAGGATCTTGATCTAGAGAAGGGGATATGTTGGTATGCTTTGGATTAGACTCTTGGCATGACTCATCTTGTGTGGATGGCATGATAACGGAGTCTTGTTAGGACTCTTCAAGTGGGGAAGATGGAGGGATGGAAGATTCATGAGGTTCATTAAGAATGGAGTTTGGTGCTTTTGGGGAGTGGGAGGAGAATTGGATTGGATTTAGGTGGATCTAAATTAGAAGGGAGTGGATTTGGCTTGGAGAGTGTGCATGATGGATTCCCGGTGGTTCTTGGAGTAGGAATGGGGAGTTGATAGTTTTTCAATAGTTTGATGATGCAGGGGTGGTAACATCAATAATGGGTGTGGTATGGAAGAGGTCACATCACTAGTGACCGTGGATGATGGATCTCATGGTTCCATGACTTCAAGATGTGGAGTTGGGGATGGCTTCTTTGTAATGAGTCCTTGGAGAACTTCTGAAATGAGAGACTTGCATATGGTTGGCTTGGCTGGGGTGGTAGAAATGGATGAGGGATTATGGAGTGGTGGACTAGGGTTAGATGGAGAAATGGGATTGAATGTAGGACTATGAGTAGATGGGGGATTAGGATTGGATGGAGGACTAGGAGTAGATGGATGAATGGGATTGGGTGGAGGGTTAAGATAAGGATATTGGAGTGGTGAATTAAGATAGGGGGACATGGATTGTGGATTAGGACAAGAGGATATAGGTGGTGTAGTGGGACAAGAGGATGTGGGGGATGAATTATAATAAGGGTATTGGGATGGTGGATTATGATTAGAATATGTGGATGTAGGATTAAGGTAAAAGGGTGTGGATGTAAGATTACTATGGATAGACTAGGAAAGAGGATTAGGATAGGGGGTCATGTATGGGGAATTGTAATAGGAATATTGTGATGGAAGATGAAGATAAGAGGATGTGGATGTTGAATAAGAGAATGATGTAGACGGGGAAGGGGAAGGTACTGGATACCCCTTGTCAAAGATAGCATAAGAAACATGATTAGGCTTAATTGGATTTTGGAAAGTGGGTGGAGAAAGCTTACTAGAGATGATAGTGTCAAGGGGATCTATGTCGTATACCTCTTGATCAACAAGACTTTCATTATCGTCGTCAACGTAATTAGGGTTTCCCTTGACTACTATTGATGGAGGGTAAGGATTCATGATGATGACAGGATAAAGAGGATGGATAAAATATTTTGGATGGGAACAAATTAAAGCTCAAATTGGGATTTTGGTCAAGCTCAGATCAGGATTGGACAAAAGCTCATATTAGGATGATTGGGTGGGATTGCTTTTGATTTTGATGGGATTTAGTAGACGAATTCTTGGATCAGGTAGATGGTTTGATGAATTTGATTAAAGTACTAGATCAGTTTGATGGGATAGGATAAAATGATTAGATGATGTTGATTGGATAATTGTGATTAGATGAAGATGATTGTATGTATCTGATTAGAGGAATGGATTGGTTTGATTAGATAGGAATAAAAAAAGGTACCACTAGATAGAGCTCAAAAAATTGAGCAGTTTTAGTTTTTAAATGAAGTTGATTCAACGTACAATTTGTAAATGACAGTCCCGAGAAGTTAGGGGTGTGTCCACCCTGCAATGCGGGGCGTGGCCGCCCTAGGATGGTCAAATTCTTGATACGTGGAAATGGAAGACACCACTAGATAGAGCTTGAAAAAATAAGCAACTTTGGTTTTTGAACGAAATTGATTCGACGTACGGTTTGTAAATGATAGCCCCGAGAATTTAGGGGCGTGTCCACCCTGCGATGTAGGGCGTGGCCACCCTGGGATGGTCAAATTCTTGATAGGAGGAAATGGAAGGTACCACTGGATAGAGCTTATAAAACTAAGCAACTTTGGTTTTTGGACGAATTTGATTCGACATATGGTTTGTAAATGATGGCCCCGGGAAGTTAGGGGCGTGTCCACCGTGCGATGCGGGGCGTGGCCGCCCTGGGATGGTCAAATTATTGATATGAATAAAATGGAAGGTACCACTAGATAGAGCTTGAAAAACTAAGCAACTTTGGTTTTTGGACGAAGTCGATCCGATGCACGGTTTGTAAATGACAGCCCCAGGAAGTTAAAGGGGCGTAGTCAGCTTTCTGCAGTAAATCAGAGGCATAAACAACAAAATCAGGGGCATTGACAGCTTTTAGGGGCATTGACAACAAAATTAGGGGTGTTGACAGTAAAATCAGGGGCGTTGACAGCTTTCAGGGGCGTTGACAGCAAAATCAGGGGCATTGACAGCTTTTAGGGGCGTTGACAGCAGAATCAGGGGTATTGACAGCAAAATCAGGGGCGTTGACAGTAAAATTAGGGGCACTGACAGCTTTCAGGGGCGTTGATAGCAAAATTAGGGGCGTTGACAGCAAAATCAGGGGCGTTGATAGCTTTCTACAGTGAAATAGGGGCGCTGTCACCTTTCTGCGGTGAAATCAGGGGCGCTGCCGCCTTTCTACGGTAAGACAGTGTTTGGTTTTGATGGCAATGGCTATGGCAATGATGCAAAATGATAAAGAAAGTCCAAAGTATCAAAAATTTGATAGATTTTTCACAAGAAACACTTCAAGCAAGCACAATCCTATGATTAATATTATGGGTATGGCAAGGCAAAGTCTTAATCTAGGATGCACAATGCTTCTATGGAGTCCTCAATATACTCTCAGTATGTGAGGCACAACTATGAACACCAGTCCGTCAAGATACTGAAGAGCTCGGTCCAACTCTTCACGTCTATCTAGGTATCACCCTAGCTTCGACGCTCCACCAATTACGATGCAACTAGATTGGGGTGCAACTTTCGTTCTCCCCCCTTTATATACCCCGCCGGTACGCGTGGTTGGAATCGTCCCTTGGGGTGATGAAATTCCCAAACAGGTCCCACTAAAAAGAAGACACTAACCGTTTCCAACTACTCCCCAGACTCACACGAAGTGCAAGGGGAAAGTGAAAACAAATCAATGCCCCCTTGGGTAACACAAGAACAAGCAATCACAGCAAGCAATGAAGTTTAATCCTCTAATTAGACTATGTTCAAAAATAACAAAGATAATTTTTGAGAATCTAATCAAGTAGAGGACCCTGCAAACAAATGCTAGTTGTCTTCTTCTTCGCCCTTGGTCAAATTACGCCACAATATGCTGCAAAAAGTTAGCAAAAAACACCAATATCCTTGCCAAAACAATGTTAGAGGGTTACTATTTGAAAATAGCAAAAAACATAACCAAAAACGAAGCTAAAATGACTATTTTACCTTTCAAACTGTGTTGTTTCGGGGCGCTGCTACCTTTCTGCAGTGTACGGAAGGGCACTGCCGCCTTTCTGCAATGCACAGAAGGGTGCTACCGCCTTTCTGCAGTAAGGCAGAGGGCGCTGCCACCTTTCTGCAACAACCTTTGTCAAAATTTTAAGAAAAACAGTTAGTTGTGCCCCTCCCCCTGCAAAAATAGTGTTAGAAAAGCCCTCTAAATATATTCCTAAAGACAACAAATGCGTTAGAAGAAAGTAAACTTTCAAATACGGGGTGCTACCGCCATTCTGTAGTGGCCACGAGGGCACTGCCGCCTTTCTGCAACAACCTTTGTCAAATTTTTAGGAAAAACAGTTAGTTGTGCCCCTCCCCCTACAAAAATAGTGTTAGAAAAGCCCTCTAAATGTATTCCTAAAGACAACAAACGCGTTAGAAGAAAGTAAACTTTCAAATACGGGGCACTGCCACCATTCTGTAGTGGCCACGAGGGCGCTGCCACCTTTCTATAGTAAAACGGTGCGCTACTGCCTTTCTGTGGTAAAGCAGAGGGCGCTGACGCCTTTCTGTGAGTTTTTCCTACAAAATTCTTAACCAAAAGGGGAGGTTAAATGCAAGACCCATTTGTGGGTCCCACCAAGCATGCCAGAAATGTATACCTTGATATCTATCCTACTCTAAATGTGCAAAATAACTAAGAAATGTGAATGACAAAATACCAAGGACACCTCAAGATTAGCCAAAAGAGTGATATAATGAAAAGTAAAATGAAATAAAATCAAATACGAATGGTTTCACCTTCCTTGCTGTTGATATCTCTTTGATTGGCCCTTGCTTGGAATTGATTATGTGCTCCTTAGATGATTGCTTGAGTGACTAAGATGCAAGATTCAATGTGCAATATGATCAAGAGAGATGGCTAAATGATGGCAAATGATTGAAGATGTAATTTGGCAGCATGTAGTTATCAAATGGCTAAGTGTTCTCCAAATGCCCTTGAGGAGGGGGTATTTATAGAGGATCTTGAATTCTCTAGAGAATTCAATGGTCAAGATTGATCCAACAAGGTCAAGATGAAGGGCTATGGTGGGTTGAGAACCCACAAGCCCTCACATCTTGACATGTGGAGAGTGAAGTGGGGATATGAGATGGAGATGAGTTGTCAAGAAGGTACATGAGGTGGAAAAAGGACATGCACCTTGGGGAGTGAAGATTTTTACAAAAAGATTTCTTATCCCCAAGTGGGAGTGAAAGGGACATTTGAGAATTTTGGAATTCCTCAAAAATCTACATGGGAAAAGGAAAGGTGGTTGGGAAATAAGTGTGAATTAAAATTCACATTCCTAGGAAAGTTCTAAAAGATAAAAGATGGGCTCCAAAAAGGTGGGACTTGGTCACATGTGGAGATTGTGACAAGTCTAAGGTTGGTCACATGTGGAGATTGTGACAAGTCCAAGGTTCTAGAATCCTTGGAAGGATGGAATGTGAATTAAAAATTCACATATAAAAGAGGGGAATCTAGGAAGAATAAAAAGGAATTAAAAATTCCTTGGAGAATGATTAGAGCTTAATTAATTAGTAATTAGAGGATAATTAGGGGCTAAGTAGGATTAAAGCCAACTTGCAAAAGTTGGAGGATGTGACACATCTTAATCAAGGATTAGGCATGTGCACATCCTTAATGAAGAGATTAGGAAATGGATTAGGATTAGATGAAAATGACATGTGAGGAATTAAATAAATGTAATATTTATTTAATTTATTTGATGAAAAGAGGATTAAGGAGGGTAAGGTATTTAATTATTAATTAAATACCTTAGGGATTTAGTAGAATTAAATATATTAATTAAATAATAGTAATATTACTTAATTAACTCGGATAAGAGGATGTTTAGACGAAAAGTAATAAATTTGGATAAATTAAGTGTCCAAATTTGGATGTCTACATCACCAATTGTGAAAATGATAACCATTCAAGTTTTTTTGGGCATGGTAGCTATTGGGGATCTTGAGCTTGAGTAACTTGACATCAAAATAGAATATCTTCATAGATATATTGAAGAGGAGTTGTTCATGGAGCAACCTGAAGTTTTTATTAAATAGGGTCAAGAGCATTTATATTGCATATTGAAGCAGAGTTTGTATGGGCTCAACCAAGCCCCAAGGTAGTGTTACCTTAAATTTGATAGCTTCATGACTATGCAACACTTTATTCATTGTGAATCAGACCATTGTGTTTATTATAAGAAACTTGTTAATGGTGAATTTGTTATTCTTTTGCTTTATGTTGACAATATGTTGGTTTCTAGCACTAGTGTGCAGATTGTTCATGAATTGAAGCAACATTTAGCTCAATGCTTTGCCATGAAAAATTTAAGGGTAGTGAAGAGGATTCATGGGATGAATATAATCTGGGATAGAAAAAAGAGAGAAATTAGATTGTCGAGCAATAGAGATATATTGCCAAAATTTTGGATAGGTTCAATATGAAGAATGCCAAGTTTGTTAGTACTCCTTTGGCTGATCATTTTCACTTATCTTCAACTATGTGTCCACAAACTAAAGAGGAACAAGAACACATGAAGTGTGTTCCATATTCATCATCAATTGGCAGTCTCATCTATGCCATGGTTTGTACTCGTCCAGATATTGCTCATACAGTGGGAGTTGTTAGCAGATTTATGAGTAATCTCGGTAAATCTCATTGGAAAGCGATACAATGGACTTTTAGGTACTTAAAAGGAACTTTCAATAATGTGTTATGTTTTGGTGGTAAGGACACTCAACTATGAGGATATGTTGATTCGGAAATGGCTAGACATTTGGACAAACAGAGTTCTACTATGGGTTATGTGTTTATTTTTGTAGGGGATGCAATTAGTTGGGCTTCACTGTTGCAACAGGTGGTTGCACTCTCATATACAGAAGTTGAATATATTTCTCTCACCGAAGGAGCAAAGGAACTGATATGGTTACAACAGTTACTAGAAGAATTGTGGTGTAAGCAGCCAGTTTCCATTTTGTTTTGTGATAGAAATAGTGCTATTCACTTGGAAAAGAATTCTATTTTTCATAGTAGGACCAAACATGTAGAGTTGAGATATCATTTCCTCCAACATGTACTTGAAGAGGGTAAGTTGTAGGTAAAGAATATTGACACGAAAGTGAATCTGACAGATGGTTTGACAAAGGTTGTTCCAAGGGAGAAGTTTGAATTTTGTAGGACTTCTCTTGGCATTGTCAAGTTGTGACATTAAGCCTAAAGTGGGGGATATCTCTTTGTAGATCTTTCTTGTAGCTAGGATTGGACTTCAAGTGGGATATTCTTGGTGTAACACTTATGTTATATGCAACCCAATCCTTGTCAGTGGATAACGGTTTTGACAATATTTTATTCCCTTGCCTGTTGTCTTGTATTCCCACATTGGAGTCTAAAGATAGTGCCCTTTGGAGGTTATTAACTGCGGTTATATTTTGGGTCTGTATGAATGTATTTGTGGTTGCAGGATGAATACATTTGTGAAATTATACAACTATGTATAAAATTCTAATTTCATACAAAAATAAAACTATCCCTTGCTTTATGTGGATGTAGCCATTTGGTGGATCATGTTAAAAAATCTAGTTCTTCCTTCTTGCATCTTTCTTGTGTTTTTGTGTATGTGTGTGTTCTTTAATTTATCTATTTTCTTTTCTCAATAGTAGCTACTTCCAATTTGACATCTACCATATTAGACCTACTACACAATATCAATCCCACAGAAACATGGGCATCTAATAGTGAAACTTCTAAATTTTAGATGTTCATAATTTCAATTAAGAAGTTTTTGTCCTTTATCTTTGCTAGTTTCAATTGTCTTCCATTAGATTGGTCTTCTTTCATGTAAAATCCCCCTTAGATTAAATTCTATTCTTTGAACTTGTATGTTGTTCCAGTTAATATTTATGCATCATATGACTAGTTTGAGAAATTATAAGGTTGTTTATATACACTTACTAAAATACTGCAAAACATGTAACATATTGTCTTATTTATATCACTTCCTCTCATAATATGAAGAAGTTAAAGATTTGCTTTCCTTCCTTGATATTGAGCTCAAAAAAATGACATCAATATGGATGTCATATCAAGGGTGATGTATTCATTTCTAGAGGGGATAAAGTATGAATAAGAATTTAATGGGCATCCAATTTTAAGTTGTCTGGATTATTTGGAACAATTAAATAAATAATGGATTGTTGTTCTAATTTTAGAATTCATTCAATTTTTAGATAGTACCATTTAATTGATCATTCAAAATCTGAAAAAATGTCTTACATTACATCAATTGCATCAAAGTATTGTAGCTACTAGAGCTTGCACAATCTTTACTAAAAATTAGCCTTTGGACATTCTATTGCAATATTGAAGAACTATTTTTTTTTTATGAATAGACACTAATCTATATTAATAATAAAGATTAAAATACATATTCACAAAAAAAGGTGCATGGTAAAAAGGAACACCCCGAGAGTCACATGGGAAATGCCCAGAAATCCAAAAAGCAGTCACATGGGCCTAGCCCAGAAGTCCAAAATTACAAACATTAAAAGAGGCCATCAAGAAGACAAATTAGTAACAGTAGAGCTAGGAGGATCTCTGTCATCCATGTTTTTTTCCCATACTTCAGTGAGGTATGGAGTGACGTCAGGAGGAGGACCCTAACAATCATCAACATCATTATCTTTATCTTTATCTTTATCATCGTGTCAAGGCAAGATTGCAAGTGCTAGACATGGAAAGCATTTACTAGAATCTAGAAAACTAGAGCCAATAGCAAGAGTATCATCAAAGGGCCACCCAAAACTGCCATCACTGCTCCCCATCGCTCCTCCAGGGGGCCACCCTTGGCTAGTCCACGAAGGAGGAGAATGATTCCGCCGAGGAGGGCAGGAACCATGCCAAAGAGGAGGCTGAGAGTGAGGGTGAGCAAAGCCACTGCACTACCATCCTCGAGAGGGTGACCGACCACAAGAGGAAGTGGGCGAAGAGGGCACTTGAGCAACAGTACATGGGGAATTTTCCCAATGATCCAAAAGCACCTAAAGGTGAGTCACCTCAAGTGCAACCTTGTTGGCTTGAACTTGAATCTGCAAGAGCACATTAGAGAAAATAATAGCTTTAGAATACAAAGAAACATTTTTATCCATTTGTGTGTTAGAAAATATGTAGGCATTTCTATCTTTCCAAATATTGAAGAGGATTTCCACCCTAAAAGTTTTCCAAAGCTAGGTATATTTAGCAAGAAGTCTGGGTGAGTCTCCCAACATAACCATATGCTAGGAGAAAGGCTCTAGTTTGAAAGGATGAAAAAAGTCATGAATCCAATTCCAAAACTGTTGAGCTCTGGTACAAAACCAGAAGAGATGCTTAAAAGACTCAACTTTCCCACATAAAGGGCATTAAGGGTCCCAAACCCCCAAGTGAACAAGATGAGACCCCACATGAAAGCCTTGAAAAAGAATACACCAAGAAAATTGGGCAAGTTTCAGCTCAACACTTGCAAACCAAGTGGCAGAGAATATTTTTCACCATACATGAATGGGGCATTGAAGAAGCCTCCTCTAGTTTAGAATTTCAATCATAGAAAAGTGTGGTGAAAGATAGCTATAACCAAGCCTAGGTTTGTAATTCTTGAAAGGGGTGTCTGGGTACCACTTCTATTCCTTCCACTAGGGCTTGGACCCATGAATTCCATATTTATGAAGCATATCTATAGGAATAACATTCACCAGAACATCATAAGTGTCATAGTTCTAGTTTTGAACACTGTAAAGGCTACAAAAATATTCTCACAACATGATGTGCATAGTGGGTTTGTGAAACACCTATTGCAAAGTTTGAATGCTTTTCTTGAGGAAACTTAGTGCCTTGAGCCAAGGCAACTTGGCCAATGACTAACCATTACTAGCAAAAAGAAGCAACCACCAAAAATTATGTTGATTGAGCGAAAGCCTGTCACAGAAACCATAGCCGACCCATGGAGCCAAGGCTTAAATGCCTCCCAAGCTCTCCAAATGCTTTTGGCCACAAAATTACCCACAATTTGAATTGGTTCCTTTATGATTAGAAGGGTTTGAAAGCCAATCCCCTTCTAGGAAAGTATGTGAATAGGAAATTTGGATTGAATGCAATTCCTGAGGATAGTTTTCCAAGCTTCATCTCCAAAAAGGGCTCTAATTATCCATTTCACACACAAGGTAGTCCCTTGTCATTGAGTGGAGAGTAGACCAAGTCCTCTAGAGTCTTTGGGAAGGTAGAAAAAAACTCTCAGGAAACATGGTGAAACCCTTTGTGGGACTCTATAGAGGCCCAAAGAAAGTCTTGAAGCATCTTTTCAAGCTTGGCATAGGCAACTTTTGAAGGATCCCAACAAGAGGAGTAGTAGACATGTGTGGCCGCCAAAATCTTGGAACACACTTGGAATTTCCCTGCTAGAGAAAGAGGCTTGGTAGTCCAATAGGCTAGCTTTTTCTCAATCCTATAGAGGACAACTTGCCACAACTCAGTCGGAGAAGCCTAGAAGGCAAAGGGAACACCCAGAAACTGAAAGATTTTCCCTGGCCCAATCCATTTCCAACCATACTTTTGAAGCCAATGAGGAGTGGGAAAAATAGATTGCTTCTAGCACAAAGTTTTATGCCACTAAGTGGTGGACCCAAAAGCAAGGAAAAAAATGTTAAGACATTCAATGGTTTCCTTAATATTATTCTCTTCCTCTAGAAGGGTGAGGAAAGAATCATCAACAAATTGACCATTAACCAGTTGAGCCTGGGTTAGGGAGAGTAATTCCTTTAACATGTTGTTGAGAAATCACATTGGCCAAGAGATAGCCAAATCCTTTGGCAGCAAGCACAAAAAGAGAAGGAATAAGTGGGCATCCTTGCCAAATGGAGTAGAATAGCCCAAAGGCAAGATATTGGTAGCCATTAATGGTGATACAAGCAGAGGCATCTAAGAAGAGCATTTGGACAACCTAGATGAAATTAGGCCCATAACCCAAGGCTTTCAACATGGCTAGAATAAAAGGCCGCTCAATGTGGTCATAACCTTTAGCAAAGTCTATTTTGAGAAAAATAACTTTCTGGTTTGAATGTTGGGCCCACTCCATACCTTCCCACAAAGCAATGATATTGTCCAAACTGAATCTGGACTTGATAAACCTAGTTTTCTCTAGGCACACAATCTAAGGAAAAAGATGATGGATCTTGAGAGCTAGAACTTTGATGATGATTTTGTAAGAGACATTGAGGAGCATGATACGCCACTCCAAAATTAGGTATGAATTTAATATTTCCGTTATTAATTATATTACCCAGGGATTTGGAATGGAAAGCCTCAAGATAGACTTTATGCAAGTCGTGCCCAACATTGTCCCATAGGGCCTTGTAAAATTCTCAAGGGAAACCATCAATCGATGGGGCTTTGTCATCATCCATGGAATGAAAAGCTTCCTTTAAGTCTTCAACTATGATAAATTGTTCACCAAATGCTTTCTGGGATAAACACAACCTATTTGGCAGAATAGCAAGACAATCTTGAAGGGCTTGCTATCACTTTGGCATGTATTCCTAAGCAATGAAGACTTGTTCATAATGTTGAACAAAGGCCTGAAGAATGTCAGGGAGCTTAGAAAGCACCTGAATTCCATCTTTAATTTTTTTAATGCATGGAGATGAGCGCTTGACACACAAGGCCAAAAAAACTCTTTGGAGGAACTACCGCCAATCTTTAACCAATGCAATCTGGCTTTGATTTGTGCACCTTTGGCAACATAATTGTCTACAAATTTCTTTTTGTGTCTTAATTCTACCACCCTAGCTTGTAATGATGGGGAAAAAGGGCTAGCCACTAGAGCCTCAGTAGCTACACAGAGGTAAGCTATGGACTGACGGTGAAAAATGCCCAGCTGGTGCCCATAAATGCACAAAAATCTATTCATGTGAGTCATAACAACATTCCACCAATTAATACAGCTTGCATTATGAGGTGGTCTTCACTCCAAATTCCAAACTCTATGAATGTGGGCCAATGTGGGGTGATGAAAAAGTAGACATGTTAAAAAAATTGTGTTTTACAGGCTTGAGGTTGTCTTGTCTCCCATTCAATGGGAAAAGAAATGGGGAAAAGATCTGACAAAGTCAGATCAACTAATGGCTTAACTAGGAGTGAAGAGTTGTCAAAAGAAAATAAATATTGGGTCAAGATCATGGCATGATCAAGGTGCTTAAATATCCTATTAGAGCCAACCCTGAAATTACACCAAGTGTGTTAGAGGGAATGAGAATGGTGGTGACCAATATTGGGATCAAAGAGCAACAATTTATTACACATGTAGAACCATGCCTCTCGTTCACTAGCAACCCATTTGAATGGCAGTGTGCCATCTTTATCATACACCATCTCAACCATATTGAGATTCCCACACAATAACCAGGTAGCAACTGGCAATGAATTAGCAATCCAATGCCAAAGCAAAGAGTGTTCCACAATATCATTAGAGGAATAAACATTAATAATCCCAAAAGAGTGATTATCAATATTAAGGAGGATCTAGATGAGTCGATGTTTGGGGTCAGACCCATGGTCAACCATACAAGCATGCCACCATGGGTACAAAAGGGTGATAGCTCCGCCACATCTAGCATCACGAGCAATACAAAACATATGACTGGTTGGCCAAATAGAACAACAAGCTTATGTGAGTAAAAAACTAAAAATTCTAACTTCTTGGAGACAAAGCATTTCAATACCAACATATTTCTGCAAAGTATCCCTAACAGAACACTTCCTAGAGAGGTTTGTTAGACCTCGAACATTCCATGAGAGGAAATTCATGAACAAAACTCCTCCATATCATTGGAGTTTGGCTCCTCATCTAGAGTAGAGAAGCAATTTTGCAAAAAATATGGTGGAATTGACCCAATTTGAATATTTGAAGCAGAAAATATCCATTTCTCTTGCACATATTCTCCTACTAATGAATGAGAAGGACTGTGAGATCATAGCTGAGCTCCCGTCATGGGAGGAGAAACATTTTGTTGTGCCATCATAATGATAGCAAGCTGAGGCATAGCCTTCGGTCTAGGTCATGTTGCAAAACTATCAGCCCTAGTTCTGGGGCTTCTTTTCCCTTCACTGAAGGATTTGAAGCATCTTTATTTGGCTCAGGTAATTTGGAAATCATCCTAGAGCCACTAGAATTGTGTTTACAGTTCATAATTTTGGTCTAGTCTCATCAATTTTGGCAACAAAATTATCCACCTAATGGGAATTTTTAGATTCCTGTAGTGGGGAAGGAGTATGAGGCACTGCCAAAGGGCAGTCCTTATCTTGTGGTCTGTGGATTGACATCTATAACACGTGTTTGATAGATTAAAATAAGTGACCTTGTGGGTATGCTAAAAATATCCAATTTGAATATTAATGGACTCTTTCAAATCTTGTGAAAGGTCCACTTCAACACATACTTGTTTCTAGGGTCGAGCCTGGAAAAACCTATCTAGATCAATACAAATGACCCTTCCCAAAGAGGACACAATATGACTCAAAAAAGGAACACAAGGAAAGGGAAACCCTGGAAACTCAATCCAGATAGGAACACGCAACTTGGTGTCATCCGAGACAGCAAAGTCTCAAGTCCATGACTGGAAAACCAATAGAGAAGACTTGACATACCGGGAATGATGATTCAAGATTCCCTAAACATGACTGACCTCTGTAAAATGGAAAATAAAAAACCCTGGGTGAAATTTTGGACCATATCAAGGTAGACCCCATGAGGGACCCAGGCCTTGTGGACTTGTTCTTTAAGCACACTTTCAAGGGGAGTCCTCTCAACAAAGTACCCAAAAAGTGTATGTTGCTCATGCCATTTACAAGCAAAATCAAAATTAGGCAAAGGTAAAACCACATCAATTGGGGAGTCAAAAGACTTACCTTGTGAAACACTTTCAAAAAAAATTTTCAAGGTCATTTGTTCGAAGGAGGAGCCATTGAGCATAGCCATTGAACCACCAAAACCAGCATGAACTCTTGGGTTAGAGTTGGTTGAAGGCATATTAAAATAAAAAAATTGTAATAAATGCAATCATACACATATGAAAAGAGGAAAATCCTATGTAAATAACATAGTATGATGCACAGGAGGGGCCAAGAATGATTGCAAACACAAGAAAACCCTAGCAGAGCTAATACACCTTCCTCCTATTTTATTCACCATCTGATGAATCATGAAGAAATGTTTTGATTGCAATGTAATAAAAATATTCATATCATTCTGTAAAATGTTTGAGTTGGATTTAAGGTCAGCCTACTATAAGATTTCCTAAGTTATGTAGAGATTTCATTTTTCTCTAGCTACTGGGAGACACAGATTCACTATCATGTAATATTTTCTATAAGTAGGATATGATCCCACAAGACATTATAATTTCTACTACATCTAAATATGTCCAAAAAATGTACTAGGGGTTACATATCTAGCAACCACTGAGAACTCGGAGACAAAACTATCTCTATACCTTAAGAAAATTGGGCTTCAAAAGAAAATAGGGATTATATTGAATGATGAACCTTGTCTCTCACCATCAAAATATTACCACTGGCCTTCCTAGAATATTGCATTTAATCTTAATTTTAATCCCAAATGTTGAATCATCTTTGCAAGGCACTACAAATTAGTTAGGATAGCTTTGAATTTCATTAAACGTCACAATATCAAATTATCAAATGAAAAAAGTTTTAAATTATAAAGTATTTGATATGATTTGGGATTTTAGAAATCTAATTTATGTTTAGTCTTACATCCATCCATATTTCATGACCAATGTTTAAAAGAATCCATCTTTCTTTAGTTAGCACTCACTCACATGGGTAAAGAAACGCTAACATGGGAAGGCAATGCTTACTTCTCATAGACATGAAGTACTAGGATTATTTGGTACCTCATCTATCCCACTACCATTTTGTTTCATACACTAATCTTAAATGAACTTGATTATGGAAGAAGCTCCATGGTGAATTTGGGCAACACCATTTCTTCTTTGCTTGAGAATATCTTCTCTCTTCAATCTCTCAATCTCTCCAACTTTTCTCTATTATCACATTCCCCACTACCATGGTACCTCATTCCCTTGATCTCACCAACTTTTCTCTCAATTATCACATTCCCCCTCAACTTGGAAAACTTTCCCATCTTCAGATACTCAAGTTAAGCCACAATCAACTAAAAGAAAACATTCTGCCTACTCTCTTAGCTTGCCACAATTTTTTTTACTTGGCACTCCCCTATAACCATGTCTTCACACAAGTGTCAAGTACCTTTACTTAGAGAGTAAACAATCTGAGTGGTACCATTCGCCTTCTTTACAAAAACTATTCTCTTTAGTTGAATTGTATTTTGAAAAAAGTGATCTTTATAGCTACATTCCTTCTTATTAGGTTCCAGTATTGTATATCTATAACACCCCGCCACGCAACCCTAGGGGATGTTGCAATTTACTACACAAACGAATTAATAATTTTTTTTTTAAACAAGAACAATTAATATGCAAGAACACTAACCAATTGCCAACAACCCCTAAGGTTACAAGACTGAGTGACTTAAACCCAAACAAGAAACATGAATTAAACCCACAACATTTAATTACTTAACAATTAAGTTCACATGCATTCCATACATAATAATCTGCATCCAAGAATATGAGATACCACTTGATTCCAATAATATAATTTACAACATGATTACAACACTCATTCCCCGAATGAGACAAGTCCAATAAACATGGTTACATATTACAAATTCCACCTTGATACAAATGAGAGGGTAATAAAATACAAGATCAACTGAAAGAATTAAGCATGAAGAGAAACTGAATCCCACGAGCTCTCCAACTAGAAATCTCGACCACACGAACCAACAAATTAAGGTGCATGTTCCACCCAACCATGTGATACCCAAAGGCTCACCCCCCATGCTAGGAGATAGTAACCAAGAATTCCTATCCAAGGCCATCTACCACTAGACACAGGCTAAAACATAACTGAACTGAAAAGGATACAAGTACAACATCACTTAACACAAAGGTTACAAAGCTTCCAAAGGACAACGATCATGTACATCATATGTACACCACACAATAACTAACTGACTGCTGACATAGGTGGAGTGTCATACATAAATTTCCATGAGTTACCCTATTTCAACCTTCCTAGGCTATCAGACCCCCATCTTGGGTTACCTTGACTTGCCTCTACCAGCCGTCGAACCCTCATGCAAAACTATGCATCTCATCTCATCTCGAGCCTTAACAAACACATGCTTCATGAGAGAGACATTCATTATCTTTATTAGTGTGAGAGTTCCCCATTAATTCTTTTAAATTATCACTTGATTAAACCCTAGGTGAGTTACCCTAGCGCCCCTTTATGTGCCGGAACCCCACAAAGAGCCACTCTCCTATCAACAACACACACGGTACAAAACCACAAACCAATGGGTAAACTAGACAAAATAACCTCTCCAATCCAAGGAGGCAATGCACAAAGGAAGCTCACTCTGAACACTGGAGGAAAACAAAGTACCAACCCCACTCCTTCCAAAGGAGGCACAAATAACATAACCCTCTCCCAATCCCAAGGAGGCACACACCATTCCCGTTTGTGAAAACTGGGTGACACAACATGGTGTTACTATACACACTTCCCACGGAAAAAAAAAAGTTGACTAACATAACGACAACCCATACAATTAAATGAAACCCTATCTGGAAGACTTCAAGACATCTACTCAATTTGCACAACATCAAGAATGATCAAACATAGCTAGCAACCACTTCAGACAATTTAAATAAACAAACGTTCAGGTTTCCTAAACCCAAGCCAAGCACTGGTATAGTACAAGAATTCAATTTAAACAATTAGCATTATTCATTCATACTCAAAATAAAACAAATCACTTGACGCCATTGAGAAATTTAAATTTAATATTTAATTCTATTTTCTCATTCATAGATAAGAATTAAAATCATCTTTATAAATAAAACCATTTGCCTCCAACATCCACTTTAAATAGATCAACTTTTAAATAAATCGTTTGATTACAAAATCAACTTTTAATTAAAACATTTGATTATAAAATCAATTTTATTCCATCTAAGATAATGAAATAACCACATTAAAATAGTTCATATTTTAAACAAAATGAATATATATATTAAATATATATGTAAAAATATATGCTTAATATATATATACAAATATACACCTCTATATTTAAATATTTAACTATTATTTAAATAAATATTTAAAACACCCATTTAAATTTCAAAATCAAAATATATATAAAAATAAATACTATACACATTAATTAATTATATATATATATATATATACATATTATATATGCATCATATATATATATATAAATGTTTATATTTAATAAAAAAAAAGAACTTAATATATATATTTATATATACAAATATATATATACATATATAATTATATAATATATACATATATTTAATATTTATATATTATAAAATATATATATATATATATAAAACTTAAAAAACAAAAACCAAAAAAAAAAAAAACCCCTGGCTATGGGGTTCAGCCCTGCTGCGGCTGCCTCCCACAGGGGCAGTGGTGATGGCTTGTGGTGGTGCCTCAACCACCTCCATGGGGGTGGCGGTGGGGCCCCGCCTTCTCAAAAAAACCTATGGGGTTTTTTTTATAATTTTTTTTTTTTTTAATTTATTTAAAAATAAACTCCCCTACTGGTAAACTCATAACGAAAATAACAGGAAGATAAATTTATTTTGATATAAAGAACTCTAGCCAACAACATAAAGATTTGTTTGCCAAAAAAAAATATGTATATACATATGTATATATATATAAACTAACTTCCATTTCTCAGCTCAAATTGGGCAAATTATCCACAGAAAGACTACACAGCAAGATTTAAATTTCAAAAAACATAATAAAATTACCAATACCAAGCACAAGGTTTTCAAATTTCATTGTTTCCTTCAAATTTTAATTGTTAAAATAGAAGATTTCTTGTAGCAAGTTTGATTTTCAACAAACAGTCTAATTTTCTCCAAGATTTAAACAGGATTTCAAACAAGATTTGCAACAAGTTTTAAACTGAAAATACAAATTTCATACACAAACAAATGAAGAAAACCTAAGATCTGAAGCTTGAATGAAGAGTTTGAGAAGAAGATGAGTTGCAAATTCCAACTCCTCCAAAGCTTTTTCAAAATCCAAATTGCATCCAAGCTTTTCCAAAATCCCAAAACTTGAACTCTTCTCCCAATTTGCCCATAGCCAAAAAAAATCAAGAATGCAAAAACCTCCCCAATTTCTTCCCCAAATTTGGTCAATATCCCCAAAATATCCCCACCAACTAAATTTATTGCAAAATTTGGAGGATATTTCCAATTTTTTTTAAATTTTAAAATAAATTTTACTTTCAAATTGAAATGTTATGCATTTTTCAAAATTCATTAAAACAAAAGAATACAAATTTTGCAAAGCATTACTTTATCAATAATTTTCAAAAGTAAAATTAAAAATACATTTTCATTTTATTTATTTATTTATTTTAATTTAACTCTAACTATCCAAACAAGATTTTTACCTTTATTTTAATTAAATCATAATCTACAATAATTTTGAAACAACTATCTCATTTAATATATCACCATTAATCTAATTACTCAATAAACTCAATCTAATTTTATTAATTAAATCAAATTAATCAATAAAATAAATAACAAATCAACCTTGCAACTAGATACATTTAAACATCAATCTAACTACGCAAGACATTTAATAACCTTTATAATTTGAAATTAAATAAATACTCAAGGTGAAATGGACCAAATTAAAACCACTAACCCAACAACAACCCGATGACACACTATGACTAGGGTGACGACTTGGCACGGAAAAACTAGCTACTATCTCCCAATCGATATCCATTCGTCAATGGGCACGCTCAAACCTGTGAACCAGGTGGAGTCGATGTCATGTACCTGTCAACCTGCGAACAAAGAGTACATCGAACATGCATATATATATAATATGATCAAACACACCGTGAAGAGGAAATCTCATAATCGTAGGGCACTCGTAAGCGAGTGATACAATCCCATCCCCTTCACCAATACAATATCACTAACTGACGCATCTAACATCAATAATATGATCAAAAGCATAAAACATCGTTAAATCAAATATCTACTTAATTGATCCAAAACATGCTATAAAGATAACATCTAAATAAAATACCATCACATCAAAATATAATGTTTACATCGCTTAACAGATAACGGTCAAAATTAACCAAGTTGCAAAGTCAAAGCATAATCAGACACAATCAAACAAGGAAGAACACTGTCGATCAAAGAGCCAAAACGAAGGGGTGTTACAATATCATTGCATAAAATGTTGCATTATAATATTGTAATTAAATAATTATTTATTTGTGGTATTATACCACATTAGATAATTATATGGGAACCACTTACAAATTTGTATTGTAACATTGATTTTATTATTTTATGTGTGGGAGACATAGAATACTAATTTAATAAAATCGAAACATACTATCCAATATTAAATGAGGGATCAATGGTTTTGGTTTTGTGTTCACATGGTTTTGTAATGCATGGTTTTATCTTACCCCTTGCTTGTATTTATAAAGCAAAGACATGTTTAGTGGTTAAGGTTGGTTGGGTGAGTGGGTTGTCATTATTGAGCACTAGAAATTATATGTTCGCATAAATAATGTCAGCTTTAAGAAAAACTAAAAGTGTAAATGGGTTTCCATATTTAATGTTTGAAATAGGTAATATTGAATGCCATTTTTTAAATTAAGTTAATTATCTATTTAGCTAACTTTGACTAATGAACACCATACATTAAATGCTTGTATAGATAATATCTTATTTCTTTAAAAAAAATTCAAAAAAATATATGGGTATCCATATTTAATATTTGAAAAAGGAAAATATTGAATGTGATTTTTAAATTTAGTTAGTTGTTCATTCAACTAACTTTAAATAATGAGCACCATAAATTATATGTTTGCATAAATAATATCTTAGATCTTTAAAAAAGAAATTACGAATATATGTGGGTCCCCACATTTAATGTTTGAAAAAGACAAATTGTATGTGTTATCTAAACAATGTTGTCAATTTTTATCTTTGACTAATGAGCACCATAAATTATATGTTCGTATGGATAATATCTTAGGAATTTGGGAGAAAAAATAATGTATATGTTTCACCATATTTAACATTGTAAGTGTGGAATAAGTAATGAGTAAAATAACAAACACTTCTTAATAAGACATTATATCAAGAGAACCAACAATAATTAATCTAATTAACACAGGAAAACTCTTGAAAGCATCATATTGCTCTCTATCTCCAAAGATTTATTAAGTCATAGGGCTCTCAAATTTTGTAAGCATTATGATTGTTAAAATGCCAATCTAGAGAATGAGATGCTGCTAAATGCAATAATCTAATCCTATATGGTGATGTCTAAACGATAATGATGAAACTACTGTAATCTAAATTGACATGAAACTTGATGAAAGAAGCTACAATAAACTATGATGCAGAATGAAAAGCCATGATATTGATTCTATTCTAAAATGCTTGCTATTTATATTGCTAAATGGTAATTTATTATTGCTAAGATGCTTGGTTGCTTAATTGGTATTTCTTAAGAGTAAGTTTGCACAAAGTTGGGATGCATTTCCTGTAGACAGAGGCTGTATTTATAGATTCTCGGCAGCACATTTGTGAAGGCGCATCAAAGAAAAGGGCTAGATTTGATGTGAAGAATTGAATGGTGAAGGATGAAGAAGCCTGAACTGATTATGGAGATTGTTCCTCCCCACAAAAACATTCAGCTAGATGATAGGAAGAATCAATGGAAGAAGATGAAGAAGTTCACCTATAAATTTGTATCCAATTTGTCTGCAAATTTTTCCTGTGAAGGTTGAGATGAATTAAATTAGACATAACATATCTAATTTGGTAGGTGAAATATTGATTAGCTATAGAATATGCTTTTTAATTTGAATATTTTGGATTTATACAAATTTAGGAAGAAATAACAATTATTAAATAAAACAACTATTTGATATTGTTTATTTAATAAAAGAGGGATAATGATAATTAAATAAAAACTATAGAAGTTTGATTATTTAATTAAGAGGGAATAATTAGAAGAATATAAATGGAATAGAAGAATTAAAGAAATGAACTATATAAATAAATAATTCTATTTATTCAATAGTAGATAAATTTAAGGTTAATTAATCAAATAAATCGTATTTAATTAATTAGATTATCCATACCATTTTTAGGTGTATACATTTTTCTCCTCTTTGAAGTGACGTGTTTACGCATTGCTTCAAAGAAAATTTTGCTGCTACTGCTAATATCAATGATTTTTTTTTGATGTGCCCTAGATGTTGATTTTCAGGTGATGATGAATATATGCCCCCTCAGGAGATAAATTGATGAATTTTTTATTTTTTAGAATTTTTAGAATTTTTTCAAAATTTTCATGATTTTCTGATGATTTGATAAAGATTTGATGATGACATAATTTATCTTCCGACAAACAATTTGAAAGAGGTCCCTGTGATGAATTTTGAATTAAGCCTCCAGTAAATAAAATAAATTAATCCCACCAAAATCCCTTTAATTAGCCTTTAAAAAGTTAAAAAGGGGTGAATTTGAATTCATTTGTGCATTGGAGTTTGAAATTTGGAGTGAGAGCAATTTGGAAGAAAATGTCAATCCCATACCACACTCACCGTTTTGAGCGTGTGCGTTGACACAACTGCCTGACTACCTATGGACCTCCGGTACGTACCTGTGAACCTCCTCGTAATTCATGTTTTTCATTTTTTGTGCTTTTAATTCAAATTTAAATTTTTTGAATTCTTTTAATGCACCAATAGCCCGCAATAGCACATATAATTATTGTTTTAGTGCATCAACTAGAATAGTGCATAGGTTAGATATTTTAGTGTTTTGATAGGATGAATTAGCACATTTGAGTTTTAGCGCATAGGTCAAAAAGTGTAGCACATTCGTAGGGTAAAATAGTGAATAGATTAGTTCAGCTCATAGGTCAGATTTTGAAGCGCATACGTTAGATGAAATGGTGCATTTGATGTTATAGCGCATTGATAGCTTGAAATGGCGCATTGACCTCCTAAAATGGTGTGCCCGATGATATAGTGGATTGATCACCTGTTTTAGCGCATTGAGGTGTTTTAATGGCGCATTGAATGTTGTAGTGCATAAAAGTACTGTTTTAGTGCATTCAAGTTAGAATGATGTAATTTGTCAATTTTGTCCTTGATTTTGTCGATTTCGATCATGTCAGCCATTGATTTGATATTATTGACAATCTTAATAGAGTAGATGATGTTCAACCTCATCATAGGTGAGGTCTGATGATTGATTGATGATAATTAACCTTTTGATAGGCGAGGAATAATTATGGTTTGATTGATAAACCTCATGATAGGAAAGGTTGATTTGATTAATTGACCTCATGATAGGCAAGGTTAATTTGATTCATTGACCTCATGATAGATGAGGTACAATTTTAGGATTGATGATTGACCTCATGATAGGTGAGGTGCAATGATAGTTTGATGATTGTCCTCATGATAGGTGAGGTACAATTGATAGTTACTCATGAGATTTGATCAAAATCTCACCAGAGCTGATTATATTTAATAGGTTGTTTGATGTTTGATAAATTGACAATGATTACTGACTTTCAATACTTTGTGATGATAGGAGTCCTTTGCGAACCTATAGATTTGAGAGTGATTTCCTAGGACATTTGATTTGATACTACAACTAGCGCAGCCTGAGACAATAGTTATCACACGTGGTTTATCCTCTCTTTTGTCTATGCTCCAGATTAGGATTAATCGAGGTCTCCTGATAGCCCTAGCAGAGAGGTGGCATAGTGAGCATAATAACTTCCACCTTCCTACTGGCGAGATGACAGTCACCCCTAAGGATGTTTGGCGAATTTTGAGGATACCCATTGTTGGTGATATAGTAGTTTATGATTCTTCAGAGTATGGTGGGACCGATGCTCTACGCACAATGTTCCAGGATACGAGATTCCCTGGTGTGAGATGGTGGATGCCCATGCCACCCTGCCTTCAGTACTTGTTGGTTTTATTAGAGGGTTCCTTTGTCCTGATTGAAGGTCAAAGGGAATTTTTGTTGGTTGAGGCTGTGTTTTGGAGAGTATGATTGTTCACAGTATGAGATATGCATAAGGCATGTGTATACTTTCTCATATTTACCATGATTTACATCAGGTTGTCTACTTCTGAGGTTGCAGTTTGTTCGTAGGGGTGACATTACTTCAGGTGTGGGTGTGGGAGCATATAGGTATTACATGTCCAGTGGTGGTGAGATAGTGACCTGCCATGAGGACATATGTGCATATATACATAGGTCAACTTACTTAGCCTAGACTGGGTAAGTTGGATCATTGGAGGAGAGTGTTGGATGATGTAGAGGTTACATATCGGCCATATCTAGATTGCGAGCACTGGGATGACAACGATATACAGTTGCCATACCTTTGTCAGTCTATGTTGTTGATTGGTAGGACTCTTTGGGTGTTGGAGAGATTTTTGTTTAGGAGAGTGCTCACACAGTATGGTATCATATAAGGTATTCCCTAGGGTGTTTCTCATTATGCTCGATGCTAGATAGATTCTACTAAGTGGGGACCCTATCTTTCATATGATGTTGTCGTTTAGGAGTACCAGGGCCTACATCCTTTGGTTTGGGAGATTCATCTCGAGATTATTGAGCCACCTGTCACAATAGATTATGCAGAGTACTTGGTTCTACATCCTTTTCCATGGATTTTCATTCCTGATGAGCCAGTTCCACTACCTGGTGAGGAGGATGTTGTTTCTTAGGGTCTCTGACGAAGGAGAGAGGAGGGTGGCGAGGAGGAGGATGTTGAGAGTAGTGGTGATGAGGAGGATAGTAGTGATGATGAGGGAGATGGAGATGGTGGTGATGATGGAGGAGATGGTCATGATAGAGGAGATGGTGGGGCAGGTGGATCAAGTGCAGGTGGATTAGGTCTAGCTATGGATTTCCAAGACTATATGGTGCCTCATAAGAGGTGATCACTGATAGCTCCTACTGAGTAGCATGTGCATATTGGGATACCTTCACAACATCAACATACTTAGATCATGAGTTTATAGGTACAAGTGCAAACCTTACAAGGTCAGTTGATACAGGCTCAAGGTTTATTGGTGCAGACACGGACCTAGATGCAAACACAGGCCTAGGCCCACACACAGACTCTTGCTTAGGTACAGGCACAGTTGGCAACTGCCCAGACACAAATTTCCCTGTTGACAACTGAGAGAGATGCAACTCGACAGGCTGCAGAGCGGGCTTAGTTGACAGCTAAGAGATTATAGAGATTGGCTAATGGTACCTCTGTGGCCGATTATATGAGAGAGGTTGTCCATGTTGGTAGAGAGGTAGAGTATTACAGAGGATGATACCACGATGTAATTCCCTCTGAGTAGAGAGTTAGTTATGCCCAGTCTCAATCGGGTATGACTCATTCCAGGACTATTAGCACGAGTGTGACACAACCTCCATGGAGAGATTTGAGAGATCTTGGTACGTCTGGTGGGGGGGTACTAGTCCAGAGATGCCTACACTGTCTGGAGATAGCACCACATAGCTCTATGATTTTTTTTGATGATATATTTGAGACATGATGTATACTCCAGTTTTTTGATTCACAACCATTTTTTATGTTGTATCTCTTTTCATTTCAGACATCATTGTATACTTGACAGTATGATTTTTGAGATCTTTATGATATGCAACGGATTGATTGATTTATATGTGTTTTATATGGTTCTATGATGGATGCATATAATTTCTATGTTCAATATTCCATGTGATGATCTATATGATACTGTGATGGATGCATTTAATGATAATGATGATATGCTATGATTTATGATGTTCTATCTATGATGTTTAAAATGTGATTATGCGAATAATTATTTTGTATGGATGCATGATGTGTGCATTATTTACATGGATGATATTTCTATGATAATATATATATCCAAATGATATGAATATGTATCAATATGTATGATTTTTTTTTTGAATATAATGTTTCAACGATATATGAAAATGAAATGGGATATGATGCACTTTTATTTTTTTGGGTATTTTAAATGCATATAAATGATATAATAAATGGACGAATGAATGGTGAATATAATGGTACTTTGAATGTATGATATATGATATGATGAATGAATGAATGAAAATGAAACTACATAGAGATTTGTTCTTGATATTTTTCTTATGCAATTTAGATGATGTGATGATTTGAAAAATATGATATGATGCAAATTATGTAATGGAATGTATGAATGATGAAATCAAATGATAAATGCTTTCATATGTATGTAAAATGATTATGTAATTATATGATAATGATGATGTTTTTGTTAATGTTAAGTATACTCAATTTATTCATGAGAAGAGATATCATCATTTTTGAATCCTTCACTAGCTTTTGTAATAAATACTCTATAGATACAAAACTATCATGAATGTAATCTAATTTTATGATGAAAACCTATATGAAATCATTGTCATCTTAACAGTCCATGTATTGTGCTTTTTATCATCATTGAGCCTTTAAAATGTTGAAAGTGAGTACAAGCATCAATGGTATAATGTAGACCAATGATGACCTGCATACTACTTTCATGATTTTCTATATTGCAAGTGAACACAAGCATCTAGGTATAATTAAACTGAGATGACTTGAACATTTCTTATGTAAACAGACAAGAATTAATCATTTTGTTATGTGAATTTTTAATGTCATCAGTGATACTTTGTAGAGCACGTCTCGCGACAATTCACACAAAAATAATGATCAATTCATAGAAAATAGACAAAGTAAATACCATTCTCCTTCCTAGCTTCTCTAGTTCAATACATCATCGAGTTGCTCCAAATAAATGATAAAAATAATTAAAGTACAACATTTTGAACATTCAAGCATATAGCGATAAAATCATAATTCAAAAGAATATCATCCATCTAAAGTTGTCTTGATTAGATTTGATTTCAGTTGTGTTGATGTGAATGGTTGATTTCCTGAAATATTATGATGTTTGATGTATGTTCAATGTTGAGTTTCCCAATGATCATTGTATTTGTTGCATTTTCATACTATTTTTTGTCTATTTGTTTAAGCTTAAGTTTATTGCCCCTAGTGAGTTCAGGATTTTTCCCCCAAGCTAGGGTGAGACATGACCATGTTGCTAGGATATGATAATGGACTAAAATGATTATGAAAGTGAATGATCATGACATGTCTCAAGTAGATGGAAAAGCTAGTTTAAATCACAAGTAGTGCATGTTTCCAGGTTTTCGCTACATGTTTTTATTATACTTTTTTAGACTTTATGATTTTTTTGTATTTTTCTCTTTTCTGATTTTTTTGTATTTTTCTCTTTTATGTTTTTTTGTATTTTTCTCTTTTCTAATTTCTTTGTATTTTTTCGTCACCAAGACCCCTATTTGCTAGGTTTTCATCAAGGCAACCATTTTAACCATGCACTAGATGATTCAACTATAGAACTTTCTGAGATGGATGCTATTGATAGGTTCATCGAACAGATCCCCTTCATGTGTAGATAGCCAATAGGCTCCAGATCCATAGACTGATATGACAATAAAAGGACCTAGCCAGTTAGGCTCAAATTTTCCTTTCTTTTCTCTATCCTGTTGTTTTCTAGGGTTTTCCTTTAGGACCAAGTCACCAACCTGAAAGACTCTACACTTTACCCTGTGATTGTAGCTTCTAGACATTCTTTTTTGGTATGCCTTTAAATGGTTCACAACTTGTTGACGAAATTCATCCAACAATTCTAGTTCCTAAAGTCTAGAGACTCTATAATCCTCATATGTAATAATACCCTTTAGTGATACGCAGAGTGATGGTATTTCCACCTCAATAGGTAGGATGGCCTCTGATCCATATACCAAGGAATATGGTGTAGCTCTTGTAGGTGTTTTGATGCTAGTTCAGTATGCCCAAATAGTAGGATTTAATTGAGCGTGCCTGTCACTTCTAACATTGTTGACAGTCTTTTTCAGGATTTTTAGAATTGTTTTGTTGGAAGCCTCTACCTAGAAATTTCCTTGAGGATAGTATGGTATTGAAAATGATGTTGGATATAAAACCTCTCACACAATTCCTACACATTCTGATTCTTAAAAGGTCTACCATTGTTTGTGATAATGGAATAATCAATTCCATACCTACAGATGGGGTAATTTAGTATGAAAGAATAAATCTATTTTCCCGTGATTGTTGTTAAGGGAACTGCTTCTATCCACTTTGTAAAGTACTTTGTTGTTGTGATTATAAATTTGTTTCCATTGGATGAAGAAAAATTAATCTTTCCTACCAGGTCTAGTCCCCACTGACAAAAAGGCCATGTTGATATGAATGGTTGCAATTCTTGCACCGATGCATGGATTAGATTACCATGTATTTAACATTTCTGGCACTGCTTAACAAACTGAAAAGACTCCTTCTCCATGTTCGACCAATATACCCCAAATGGAGGAGTTTCTTTACTAGGGTTAGTCTACTTGAGTGAGTTCCAAAAATACCTTCATGAACCTCATGTAAAGTTGTCTCAAACTCGTTATGTTCTAGACACTGAACGAGAGTACCATCTAGACCTCGACAGTAAAGTATGTCAGCAATTAAGTTATGTCATGTGGTTTGGCGAATGAAGTTGCATTTCTGGTTTCTGGAAAGATCAGGAGGAAGGATATTGTATTTTAGGTAAGCGTAGGTCTTTCCATAAATTGAAGATTTAATGTCAATTAATTGGCATATGCTTTGAGATTTTGGATTATCATAAGTAGGGTTAGACACTTCTTCCACCATAAACTCATAATGATCTCACTTTTTGGAAATTGTAAGAGAGAAGCAATTTTCACCATTGCATCAATAGCCTTGTTTTCTTCCCTTGGAATTTGTTCAAATTTTATCTCCAGAAAGTACTTTTTGAGATCAACCACCATGTTATAATACAACATCAACTTCTCATCTTTGGTTTGATATTCATCATTCACTTGATAAATGAGTAGTTGTGAATCTCCATATACATGTAGCTCTGTGATTTTCCATTCAACTGCCACTTTGATGCCAATGATTAATGCCTCATACTCCTCCACATTATTTGTGCATGGAAACATGAGTCTATAGGACTTTGGGATGGTATGTCCTTGAGGTGTAACAAATAGAATTCCCACACCCAATCCATGTTGCATGAATGACCCATCAAAATAAATCCTTCATTGTTGTGTTGCCACAATAAGAATGTCTGCATTAGGAAACTCAATGTTCATCGGATGATTATCTCATAATGGAGCTTCAGCTAACTAATCAGAAATCACTTGACCTTTGATGGCTCTCCTATCCACATACTAGATATCAAATTCACTCAAGATCATGACCCACTTGGCTAGTCTTCTTGTTAAGACAACCTTGTTGATTAAATACTTTAAGGGATCAATCTTTGCTATGAGTCTGACTGTGTGGGTTAACATATAATGTCACAACTGTTGGGTAGCAAATACCACTGCCAAACAAGCTTTCTCAATGAAGGTGTAATTTATCTCATAACCATTCAGAGTCTTGATAATATAATAGATAACATGTTCCCTTCCCTCAAGATCTTCCTATGCCAATAGAGCTCCTAAAGAAATGTCTGTTGTTGCAATGTATAGTAACAATGGCCTCTCTTCTGTAGGTGGCATCAGTATGGGTGGTGATATTAGATATTTCTTTATTTGATTGAAAGTTGTTTCACATTCTTGATCCCATTTGAAAGATACATTCTTATGTAGCAAATGATTGAAGGGATGACTTTTATCTGCTAATTGGGAGATAAACCTCCTGATTGATTGTAGTCTTCCCTATAGAGATCATAGTTGACTGATGTTCTTCAGTGGTGACATTTCCATTATTGCTTTGGCCTTGGTAGGATCCACTTTGATGCCTTTTTCTGAAACTATGTAACCTAGAAGCTTTGCCGATGTAACACCAAACACACATTTCTTAGGATTTAATCTGACATTGAACTTCTCTAGCCTGGTAAATTTTTTTCCAAAAATCTCCAAATGTCCTTCTCTAGTATATGACTTTGCTAATATATCATCCATGTAATCTTCCATAAAAGTATGTATCATGTCATGGAAAATAGTGGTCATTGCATGCTGATATGTTGCACTTGCATTTTTCAACCCAAAGGGCACGACATTCCAACATAATGTTCCCCATGGGAATGTGAATGCGATATTTTCCTAATCTTCTGGTGCTATCTTGATTTTTTTGTAGCTTGAAAAGTCATCCATTAATGATAACATGGCATGTCCAGCTGTTAAGTCTACAATAATGTCAATGTTTGGTAAAGGAAAATCATCCTTTGGGCATGCCTTGTTCAGATCTCTGAAATCAGTACATATTCTGATACTGTTATCTAGTTTAGAAATAGGTGCAATATTAGAAATCCACTAAGTGTAATCAATAGATCTAATGAATCCTACATCTAACAACTTTTTCAGCTCGACCTTTACCATCAAGGTGATATGTAGATGCACTTTCCTTAGTTTTTTCTTTACAGGTTTTAAAATCCCAGATGGTAGAGATAAATGATGCATTATAAGATTTGGATCTAAACCTAGCATATCATAGTAAGACCAAGTAAATTTTAATGTGTCTTTCTTCAAAGAACTTGGTGAATTTTGGATTTTCTTGTTCATTCATAGATGTTGCCAGATGTAAAGTCTTTACTTTTTTCTATTGTGCCAATATTGATAGACTGTGTAGGCTCCACCAACACTGATAAAATTTCATGATAGTGTTCTGGAAGGGTGTCAAATCTCCCATATTTTGGTGCCTTAGAGAGGTTTTCACCATCAAACATGTTCTTTATTTTTTCTTTTTCGAGATCTAATGCTACCATTGAATGGTTTTCATCATTAGATCCATTATTCATGTTTTCAATTTTGTAGCTAAAAGATTTGGAACCCTCCTAACCCAAAGCATCATCATGATAATTATGATTACAACTTGTGTCAAGTTCATCATAACAAAGGAAATTTAAGATAACATCATCATTCACAAAGATAGGAATATTGATAGGTTATGTTGGTTCCCAGTCGATAAGTTCAAGATGCATTAAGGGTAAAAGGTCATCAGATTGGCTAAGGTCAATGGTAATAAGGGTTTGGATAGAAATGTTGTCAAATTTGTTAGTGGTGATGCCAAGGTCTATGATATTACTCTCCTCCAAGTCATCTATCTCACTCGATATCTATTCATCTTCACTTGAGTCATCAATATTTTACGATCCAAATACAAGGGGTCTAGTCCCTAAGCTTTTTCCTTCCTCACATGTGGGTGCATATTCTTTGATGACATCAATTTGTATGTCCTTGCATGATTTTTCTAATAAATAATCCCACTCATATTCATTTGAATCTTTTTTAGAACTATCCCACATTTGAAGGATTCTTTCTACAACTCTATGAGTGTTTTCTTCTTTTGTTTCCCCTATATAATCCATTCCTATTTTGTCTTTTGGCTGAAGTGTGAGAGGTTGGATGGGTTCTACAATGCCTTCTTTTCTTTTGCCAATAGATCCTTGTCTTTCATACCCCATTTTCTCTAATATTGTTTTTCCCTTTCCATATTGATCTATCTTTATGCTGATAGTTGCTGATGTAGATGCTTCCTCATCTTTATAGAGCCAATTTAGGATGGCCTTATCTTCAGATTCATCCTCTAAAGTACCTACCTTTATAAATGGTTGTGATGATTGTTGTGTTGATGTTGATGGCTTCCCATATGATTTCGGAGATGGCATCAATTGTGAAAAACATAAAGATTGCTTAATGGAATACTCTCCCATGCCCTTGTCTTTTAACTGGATCTTGTCTTTGAATTGCTATGATAGAGAATCTAGTTGAGCTTCATTGTTTTATGTAGTGGAGTCAGCAATGCTTTTCTCTTTTGAATGGTCCTTTTTCTTAACCCATTTAGATATAATGTTTAGTTGCCTTTCATTGTTGGCTCCCCTATTATGGGGTACAAAAATATCTTGATCTGTTTTAAGTGTGCTACAATATTGGGGATTGTTTTAGTAAGCTAAAATAGTGATCTCTTGTCCATTGACCAAAAACTTTAAACACTGATGATAATTTGAAGGTACTGCTTGCATTTCATGAATCCAAGGATGTCCCAAGAGTATGTTATAAGTAAGCTCTTTTTCTAATACTTGGAAAACAATATTCTTCACAATTGGTCCCACTTGAATAGGTAATACAACCAATCCTTTGGAGGATCTCTCTTCCTCATCATAGGCTTTTATTGTGATTTTCCTTCTGGCATCAATAACATTATCAGAATATCCTAGTGCATGGATCAATTTTAAAGTGAAAATGTTTAAACCAGCTCCACCATCTATTAGTACATGTTTTACTCGATGTTTATGGATTAAAACTTCAATATGAAGGGCAGCATTATGTGGATGAGTAAGTGATACATCATCTTGTTCAGAAAATGATAGGAAGTGAGGCATGGTTAAGTGTCCCACCATGGCTTGGAATTGATAAACATCTAGATTATTGGGTATTGTTGTGGCCACAAGAGCTTGTTCCAAAACCTCCTTATGAGATGGTAATATTTTGAGTTCCAAAATTGATATTTGTGCTAGTATTTTCTGCAGTTGATCTACTATGTTGTACTGATTCAAAGGGGTAGAAATGTTTTTAGATGAAACTCCTTTCAATATTACCTTAGATTGCCCCTTTGTTGTCACGTTGACTGGTTGATGATCTTGGTTTTCCCTAATTTTTATGACATTAATCTGATTGCTTGATGTATCCATGTTTGGGATCATATTTAATGGTACAATTTCATTGATTCTGACATTATCAGATCAATTATTAGTGGTATCTTTCTTCTCAACTGTACAAATACAATGAATAGTGTTTTCATAAATATAGTTTACAGTCTTACATTTACTATTTGTAGAAGAAGATTCTCCCTTTTTATAATTTGGTAAAGGATTTTTAAATGCACTAGGATCATTGTTCATTTGATGTCCTTCTACATATACCTTCCTATTGTTAATCAAATCTTGTACTAGATTTTTCAATTGCATACAATCATTCGTTTTATGTCCTTTGTTCTTATGAAAGTCACAATAGTCCGCGTCATTCCACCATGATGGTTTTACTTTTGGTTCCCAATTTCTTGCTTCAAGCAATGTGATAAGTCCATTTGCAAGGAGTTCTCTCATTGTTGATTCTAGTGTTTGTCCCAACAGTGTGAATCTTCATTGATTTGATGGTCTTTGATATGATTGTGGTTTAGATTCTCCGTTGTTCGGATTTTTTTTTGATTGACATTTTGATTAATTTTTTGGTCATTTTTTTGATTGGTCTTTGTAGTTGTCGTCAAGTTAAATACCGTTTTCACGTTTTGTGTTTCATTTGCAACATCATTGTTGCTAGTATTTCTATTCTTTTGCCAAAACTTGGGTTTATCATTGTTGTTGTAGTGATTTGAGGAATTTGTATTGTTTGATCCTTCATTGTAATGTTTTATTATCCCTCTTTTGACCAAGGCTTCTTCGATCTTGAGCCCATTTTCAATGACTTTCTCAAATGTTGGTGGACATTGTAGATCAAGCCTGTAGCTCATTTCATCAATTAGATTGTCAACGAACAGTTCCATCTTTTCCTCTTTAGGTATGGAATGAGGATACCTAGCAAACATCCTTCGCCATCATTGTAGAAATGAGAGGAATGTTTCACCTTTCTTTTGTTTGGTATTGTAAAGGTCTTTTATTGTTATCTCATGCTGAATATTATAGGAAAATTGTGAGATAAACCTATTGACTAGTTCTTCAAAAGATTGAATTCTTGGTTGTAGTTTAGAGAACCATTCCATACATTGACCTCCTAAGATCCTTGGAAATAATCTCATTAGATAAGTTTCCTCTTATGAAAATTCTAAACTAATGGTTCTAAATTCCCTCACATGATCAATTGGATCCATTTTATCATTGTACTTGTCGTATTTTGGGAATTCACAATGTATAGGAAATGGTATCATGTCCACACTTGGATCAAAAGGATAAGGACAAATGTCCTATAAAGATTACCTTTTCATGGTTCCTTTTTTCATATATTGAAGTTGTTGTTGCAAGTTTTTCATTTGATGTGTTAGGGAAACCACTTGGTCTGTGTTTTGTGGTCTAGTTTCAAATACTCTAGGTGTTTCTTTTAGTCGATTGATGTCAAATTCCTTTGGAAGTTTTGCACCTAGTTCAGCTAGCATCAAAAGGTATTTTTCCATATCTTGTTCTAAATTTTTTTCCATAAATTTATGGAAATTGGGATCTTGTTGTGCTATTTGGATGTTCTCTTGGGTTATTTCATTTGCATAATTTTGGTGAAATCTGTGAAAAGGATTTTCTTTAGCCATGGTATTTGGTGTTTAAATTTCTTTTTCTTTAAGTTTTTATCTTTGTAACCTTGTCAAAATATCATACGAGTGTTGTTATCTTCACTAAAATTTGATCTTTTTGTTTGGATGAGTACCAATGTTATTAAATTAAGTTGAATAGAATGATATATCCTATTGATGAGACCAAGTTAAAATCTAATTATTGTGCTTCATTTTGTGATTGTAGGATGACAAAATCCTAATAATGAAACTTAACATAATAATCCAGAATTTGTGTTTGATTTAGACAATTTAAGGTTGCAAGATCTTGGTTTTAATTTGATAAATTTTGGCTTGTAAGGTCCTATTTTCCCAAGTTTAAGACACTATTTGGACTATGAAAATGTTTATGTTCTATCAAAATCCCAAGTTCTAAGGTTAACTTTTTGATAGCGGTTTCAATTAGCTCTCTATTTTCTTGTTCTTTTGATGCACTATAACAGAGGGTAGATGTGCTAAATAGACTGTGTATGCGCCAAAAGATATGGAAAATGCATTGTCAAAAAGGATATATGCACCAAAATAGACTGTGGATGTGCCAAGATATTGGTAAATTATGGTGACAGAATGTGCATATGCACTATAAGATAAGGTAGATGCGCTAAAACAGTGGTTGTATACGCTATTTGGACAAAAGATGCACTACAAGACTGGGTGGATGTGCTAAAATCGACTGTGCATGTGCTAAAATGAAAGTTTTCAGTACATTCACAATTTTATCCATTTGTTCTAGTTTTTCTTTAGTAAAAAGATTGATTTTAGGGTGTCATTTTCTAAACCATGAACATTTTGACAGGGTATTTTGTTGGTAAATCTCTAAATTTGTTGATCTAATTAGAGGATAACCTTGAAAGATAACTTCACACACATAAGCTAGATTGCAAACGATTGTTTCAGAAATCTATGTATTAAACATGTAGTGAGTGTTCTACAATCTGGTCCGATTCTTTCAATTTCCACAGGTTTTGACACAAATACAAACAATTCAAGCACTTTTCTATCTCAAGTAGGTCACTTAGAATATCAGAACCCATAGCTTGCAACTATGTTAGCTCACATAGCCCTGTCACCCCCTAGAGGGTGCCCATGTTTTTTCCTTTCCCAAGTCTTAACCAAAGTAGAATCCTCCACTTTTTGCCAGGGTCTCTGATAGTTATATGGTGGGTATCTTTGGGGTAAATTCTTCCCTCCCCTTGCACCATGATATAAAAAGTGTTCGAAAACTGACTTCAATGAGATACAAACTTAAAGTTCGTAGATAAGGTATCCATTCGAAGTGGAAAATGATAAACTCCCTCAGGAGACCTCCCAATCTTTAGAACAAATATTTTGGGGATGGTTATCTTTCACACTTCCGTTGAATTGTGGGTTTCCCCAAATTAACTTTTGATTATAGTGGGTTGGAAAACTTGGCTTTGGTTGTTCCCATAGGGTGAGTACTTTTTCCCACTATGGTAGGCCTTCTAAAGGATTTAATAAAGTAGGATAGCAAGTCTAGCATTCTGATCACCTAGTTAAGGGGAGAGCATAGGCCTATTGATTTTGAAACACAAAGAACATGAGTTTCAAACTAGTTCATTAATTAATCTAGATTCACTATTTTAATGAAAAGAAAAAAAATAGTAATAAAATTAAAATCCCTACAAACATTATTAGTAATTTGCAAGTTTTTATCTTTGATTGGCTTAAGTTTTCCTCCCAATTATCTTTGACCAACGTGTTTGGTACCTAGATCACAGAAAACAATGATTAGAATTCAGATTTTTAATATTCAAAAAATTAATCAGATGTGCCACAACAGTGGTTATATGCACCAAAAGAAATAGTAAATGCGCTAAAATAATAGTTCAATGCACTAAATAAATTGGTGGATGTGCTTAAAGATTAGGTCAGCACGCCAAAAGAAAAACTCCCTAATTGGTGAAACAAAAACCATAGATGCACCAGAATAGTCGTCAGATGCACCAAAGTATCTAGTGAATGCATTGGAACAATCATCAGATGTGCTAAAGTATCTATCGTATGCGCTACAAAAACACTTGATCGTGCTAAAAGAAAACACGTCGGAAGCTGCAAGTACACTTTATAGGAAAAAGATGTTAAAATCGTGGGTTTGTGCCCCATGATGGGTACCAAAATGTAAGTGTGGAATAAGTAATGAGTAAAATAACAAACAACACTTCTTAATAAGACATTATATCAAGAGAATCCACAATAATTAATCCAATTAACACAAGAAAACTCTTGAAAGCATCATATTCCTCTCTATCTCCAAAGATTTATTAAGTCATGTGGCTCTCATATTTTGTAAGCATTATGACTGTTAAAATTCCAATCTAGAGAATGAGATGCTGCTAAATGCAATAATCTAATCCTATATGGCGATGTCTAAATGATAATGATGAAACTACTGTAATCTAATTTGACATGAAACTTGATGAAAGAAGCTACAATAAGCTATGATGCAACTAAATGAAAAGCCATAATATTGATTCTATTATAAAATACTTGCTATTTCTATTTATAAATGGTAATTGCTTATTGCTAAGATGCTTGATTTCTCAATTGGTATTTCTGCAAAGTAAGTTTGCACAAAGTTGGGATGCATTTCATGTAGATAGAGGTTGTATTTATAGATTCCTGAAAACACATTTGTGAAGGGGCAGCAAAGCAAAGGTCTAGATTTGATGTGAAGAATTGAATGGTGAAGGATGAAGAAGCTTGAGCTGATTATGGAGATTGTTCCTCCCCACAAAAATATTCAGCTAGATGATAGGAAGAATCTATGGAAGAAGATGAAGAAGTTCACCTATAAATTTGTCTCCAATTTGTCTTCAAATTTTCCCCGTGCAGGTTGAGATGAATTAAATTAGACATAACATATCTAATTTGGTAGGTGAAATATTGATTAGCTGTAGAATATTCTTTTTAATTTGAATATTTTTGATTTATTCAAATTTAGGAAGAAATAACAATTATTAAATAAAATGACTATTTGATATTGTTTATTTAATAAAAGAGGGATAATGATAATTAAATAAAAGCTATAGAAGTTTGACTATTTAATTAAGAGGGAATAAGTAGAAGAATATAAATACAATAAAAGAATTAAAGAAATGAACTATATAAATAAATAATTCTATTTATTCAATAGTAGATAAATTTAAGGTTAATTAATCAAATAAATCATATTTATTTAATTAGATTATCCAGACCATTTTTAGGTGTATACAAACATACACACTCTTATTTAATGTGTCTTTTTCAAACAATAAATATGAAGACCCATATACACTCTTTTTTTTTTTTAAGATTTAAGATATATATGTCCCAAACATATATATGGTGCTCATTACTCAAGGTTAAAAGTTGAGAATATTTGATAACACTTAAAAAATATATGGATAGAGTTAACTAAAGTTAAAAAATCACATTTAATGTTGTCTTGGTTAAATGGACACTTGACTAAATTTAAACTAGCAATTGCACCTTGGGGTGCAATGGGTATGCCAAAGGCATTAAACTTAAATTTATGTTAAATGTATTTATTGATATATGGGAAAATTGATTTAGATCCATAAACTACAAGTCATGTGTTGTAGTTAATTTCTAATAAATTTGAACTCGTATGAGTTGAGTAAAACAACAAAAATAGAAAGATGAGGCAAGAAGGAATGTGGCTTTGGAAACTCAGATGGTAGGATTGCTGCTTGAATGGTTCTTTGAAATTGTAGGGGTTAAAGGTACCTCATTAGCCTTTTAGGACTTACTACTATATTTCATTTGATTCAATTGTAAAATTAAAAAATCATAATCATGTGGATGTCAAGAAAATGAATCTTAAAATAAATTACAATATATAAAAATAAAATATTGAAAGAACTGTAGAATTGTTGTTTAGAAATACAAACTAATAAGTTAAGAGCATGGAAGCCACTAACAAAAACAACTTTTAACAATCATAACTAAATCAAATCAAAATAGTAACATAAACACAAAATATTATACTACAATGAAAAAGTGAAGTACTGACCATAATATGATATCTCAAATTATATCAACTAATCACATGTTTCTGTAAAGAATGGCAAAGAAAAATGAAGTTAAAAGGTTTGTAGAATCCCTCCAAACTTGACTTATAACCTAACAACAAGAATTAATATATCACCTATAAACACCCCACATTTTGGAGTGCATTCTACATCCTCCTCTCCACAGAAAAATTTAATAATGTACGAGTTTTGAATTCAAATAAAAAAATAGTCTTCTATACTTGCTAAACATGCTATTATCAAAGTACCATTTCCGTTATTGACTATGCCATGTTTGTATAGAAGGAACATGGTAGATTAACAAAATTGACCTAAATTAAGAAATTTGAGGTATGGAAAATAAGATTCAAACCCAATGTATAACAAAAAATCTTATTCTTAATTGTAATTTGTACAAAATTATAACATGTCTTGATCTTAAAAAATATTTCTCCCTTATCCAACATTCATAAAACTCCTTGGTCTTCCGCTACTAATTATAGTGGTACATTTTGTAAATAATATGTATGTAACAGCTGCCCCAACGAGGAAGAGAATTGAACACAATTTTTTTTCCTATCCATTATCATGAAAGAAGCATCACATAGAAGGCTAGAATCATATAAACAAAAATTGAGATCAACTTAAGCATTATATTATCCTATTAGTTACAAAGTCCACTAGCACAACTTGTATTAATCAATAAAGAATTCTACTAACTAGTTTGCACATACCTTCATGATGGTGAATCATTTTATCTCCAAGCTCCCGCTTGTTTCAGTCATGGTGGGGTGAAAACTAATCCCAACCAAGTGGATTCAAACCCTATCCACCCCTCCAAGCGGATTATGTGGCCCATGGTGAGAGAGAGGGTTGTCATTCCAACCCATAAGCTTATGTGCAAAAATGTCTACCTAGTGACCCTCTTCCGAAGGTGCACCTAGCTATGGTAATATTATATTCCCATTAAAAACTATAGGGTTGCATAAGGAGTTAGTTCTTCCTACTTGAGCTTGCAGGAGAATTCACCTTCTTGATGTCCATCAATTGGCTAAGCAACCAAGGTAACCATCATTGGTGTGGAATGCTCCTAGACTAATGACCATCTCAAGTATAGTACAACTTCTAGATCATTTTCCATCTCAAGGTTGGTGTTGCTCCTAGAATATTGTCCATCTCAAGCCTAGCACTTCCCCTAGACTATTGTCCATCTCAAGCCTAGTACTACCCCTAGTCTTTTATCCAACTCGAGCCTAGTACTTCTCCTAGACTACCATCTATCTCAAGAAAGTACTATTCCTTAGCTCAGGATTAGCATTGGACCAGAAGTAGGTTCCCATCCCAAACTTAGTAGGTTCTCATCTTAGTTGCATCCATGTAAGGAATTTCTAGATAATATTGAGAGAAATACACACTCTTATACTCCTTATAGTAAAGGAAAAAATGTCTCTGCATCCCATTGTAGAGAAGGTCCTAATTCATTCTATCCTTTAGGAATAACCTTAAGACATGGACTCATAAGGGCTACACTCTCCTAATGCTAGTGGAGGAGTCGGATAATCAAGGAAGACTGCCCTACCAATCAGCTAATCATAATAGCTATAAACACGCAGATAGATCAGTGTCCTATCACCCTACTAAGTGAATGGTAATGAGTAAATTTCCGAATTCCAAAATCTAGCATATTTTCATTTACTCACACAAACTTGACCAACACCTTTGTTGAGAAAATCAGTCCCGAAGATTCTAATGACATTATTCAAGAGTGGATTACGAAGATAATTATGGAATATATATATATGGATTGTATATATATACAATCCATATATATATGTGAATTGTATATATATACAATCCATATATATATATATATATATATATGGATTATATATATACAATCCATATATATATTGTACTTAACCTCAAGGATTTTGATAGCTTATGATGGATCTAATTTCAAGAAAAATTAGAAATAATTCATGGTACTTTACAATCTTAAAAAATTATCTGAGATCACTTCAAGATGTTAACTTTCCCAATCTATTTATTATAGGCTACTCCTGGAGTGTCAAGGTTAAATTTTATTTTCCTATCCTTTTTCACAACCTTCTTGAACTTTTGAGCTACTCAAATAAGCAACTATAAGAGCTATTCATAGTATATTTCTAGCTAATACTGTCTATAATAGAATGCATGTTCTTTTTTCTAGCTTTGTCACATTGTATATGGTATGCAACATATTATACATCTAGCCTAGATATGCAACAACAAAACCATCAATACCTATAATAACAAGTGTAAGCAACATCAAACCTTGTCACAAAAATATGTATGTATAGTTGTGTTTGTATGAAAAAAATGTATGTATCAACAATATGTATGAAACATAAAGATGTGCAGTAACAATATGTATGGTGGGCATAGGTCATACATTCGGTACTTGATGTTTGGATGTGGTAAAAAAACTACACTCTTAGTAGCTATCTGAATACCAAGAACATAATGTTTCCATAACATCCTAGGGTAGGTTATGGAGTTGGCATTAATCACCAAAATAGAGCAACCTTAATGTAGGACAGTACACCTAGACATCATTAGTTTAGCTTGTGGGAGAAGTATGTTACCCCATTGTTGTTATAAATAGGTGAACTACAAGTGGCTATATTGGTGTTAGGGGCTTCCCACCTAAAGAAAATGCCCAAAACAAAGTCTTGATGGGTTTGAAAATAAGTTCACAAAAATCATTTACTATGTTTTATGTGCTGCAAATAAATCAGATGTAAAGAACACAGTTATCACTTTGTACACCTTTTTATTTCTACATTTCACATGCAACAAAGTGGAGAAAATGTAAGGGGAAAAGAAATGATTCAACCTACCAAGTAATTTATCCTTAAACTATGGCTACTTACAGTTTGGCTGCAAGTTGTTTTATATTATGTAAATTTGAGTAAAGGACCAACAAAATAAAAGAAAAACAGATAGAAACTTCCTATCTTAGCCTACCTTTGATATTCATATCAAGTTCCAAAATTAAGTGAGTCATGGTTTGTTTGTCACTATTTTTTTTCTAAGCATTTATGAATAGTAGTTGAATATATTATATAGCACCACTTGTTTTTCTTTTTTTTACCAATAACTTGTTTTCTAAGAATAACTTCAAGATTATAAGGCTATATTTCTATGGACTTGTACGTCAATAAAATTTTAAAGTCATTAACAATAGAATTTATCACCCTTATCAAAATTCTTAATCACTACAGGCCCTTATTAAATGAGATCTCTTCATTATAACATTTTTTCCCACTTGAACCTATTTATTGAACTTCCTAGCATGGAGTTCTTAGCAGTCAGGCTTGAAAGTTTTCTTCTAAGGAAAGAAAGAAAGAAACTGGAAAAACCCCAGTTTCCATAAACATTCTTTTAAGACCATGAAATCCTTCCTAGAATTTCTAACATTTCCAGTCCCAACGTAGAACTTCAAAAGCTAGGGTTCTATAATATAAATTAATAACTGCTTTAAAAAAAGGAGTTTAAACCTAAGTTGAGATTTCCTGGTGTAAAGGGTTGCAAAAACATTAGAGAATTCCCTAGCTGCCCCCAAATGCAAATCTCCTTCCAAATCCCATCCTCCTCTGGATTCAACTCACTGCCCTTCACTCACACTTTTCTTACAAGTTTCTCCCCTTTAAAATGAGACATTCCGAGTCATTCTTAAGCAGGCTTGGGCGAGGATTTCCATGGCGTGACCTTCAAGCTTCTTCTTGCCATTTTTCCTATTGTAGGGGAGGAAACCATTCTTCTTTAAATGTTGTGTTGTCCTCTTCTCATCTACTTCCTCACCCATGCTACATTTTTTCCTCTCCTTGGTCAAGATTTCTACCTTTGTAGTCCTCCTTTCCTCATCCTTCTCCCGTGACCACATTTTACAGGTGGACTTCCTTATTGGGTTCGATGGCAGCTTCAATTCTTCCTATGTTTGGTATATTTTGTTTTAATCACTCTTCATTATTATATTTCATGTGTAAGGAAATTATTATAACGTGTTTTCCTTAAATTGTATTTACTTTAATATTTGTAGCTATCTATTTCACAATTTATTATTTTCATATTTAGCTTTATTTATCCTTTACTTTTACGTATTTATTTATTTATTTTCATTTTCCTTTTCATACATAGATGTTATAATTTACCACTTTAAGTTTTATCAAATAACTAAAATATTGTAAGTAAACATGATGGCTTCACCTAGCCGAGACAAACATACTATGGTGATAATAATATATATCAAGATCCTAGGTTGGATGAACCTTGGGGAGATGAAAACCACAAGCGAGGTCTAATTCTAGAATGACTTATTGTTTGTCTTTCTCTTAGCCAACGAAACCACATAATCCTCTTCACTTTGCACCCTAGTACCTACATCCAACAACAATCCTCACACAAGTACAACCAAATCATTAGTCCACGTTAATCTAAACATTTAATGCATTAAGTTAAAATAAAATATTAAGATTGATAATCACATTTAATAACTTTAACATCAAGGTTCATATTTAACACACACACACACACACACTTATATATATCCACACATTAGAGTATGAAGTTCCACCCCTAGTCCAAATTACATTGGGGCTAGGGGTCATGCAAAATAATTATCAAGGTATTGAGGGGTTATGGTTTACTCCCCCCTTAGGATTAAGCGAACTCGGCTTAATTAAACAAGTATGGATATTCTAGTTTCATTAAATTTTCATCTTTCCAAATAACTCCTTGTTCATTGTATTGGCCCCATAGGACCTTAACTTGTTGGATAGTTCTATTGCACAATTGTAGACTGTCTTTATCTATGATTGTGAGTAGTTCAAGGTGGATATCTCCAACATCTTCCACCTGCAGAGCCTTCCATTCAATTACATGTGAGGGGTAAAAAATATATTTCTTAAGCAAGGACACATGCAATACATTGTGAATGTGAGAGAGAGATATGGAGGAAGAGCTAGTTGGTAATCTACACAACTAACCTTCTCAAGTATCCCAAATGGACCTATGTATCGTGGAGCTAGTTTAGTAGCATTGCCAAAATTTATTGAGATTTTATGCGGTTTGACACATAGGAACACCTTGTCTCCTACTAAAAATTCCCTTGGTGTCTAATTGGTATCGTCATAACTTTTCTAATGATATGAAGCCTCCTTCAGTCTTTCTCTTATTATTTTCACCTAAGTGTCATATTCCTGAAGAAGTTCCAGTCCAATAGTTACTCAATTTTCTAAACTATCCCAACCTATAGGAATTCTACACTTTCTACCATACAATTCTTCAAATGGTTTGGATGGAAGAATGGTGAATTTTTATATGAAAATTATATTAATGACAGATATTCCTCCCACTTAGTGGGCTAATCCATGGCATGCATTCTAAGCATGTCCTCCACAACTTGGTTAACTCTTTCGGTTTGGTTGTCTATTTCAGGATGGTCAGTAGTACTCAAATTGAGTGTGGTTCCTAATGTGCACATAAGAGAGGCCCAAAACCTAGAAGTAAACAACTTATCCCTATTTGAAATGATAACCTTAGGCATCCCATATAGCCTAATGACTTCCTTTATGGTGCAGGAGCACCTTGTTGCATTCAAGCCTCCATAAGGCCATATTGTATAAATTCATTAGATTAGGTGTTTTAATTTTGTAATAAGGTTGAATGAGCCATTTTATATATTTTTGAATTCATTTGGAGTCATTGATGAAGGTTTGGTGTCATTTAGTTGAAAAATGAAAACATTGTCAAAAGTTGTCAAAAGTTGTCAAATGTTGTCATAACAACTCTTCTTGTTAAATGACAACTTTTTAGAAGTTTGTTAAAAAAATTTAAATGGTATTTTTAGGTTGTTTTGGGGCATAAATTTATTTTACAACCATAAAAATGGGCCTCCAAGTCGAATTGGGGGTTGGAATGTAGATTGAACAAGAATTTATGAATGAGGAGATGAATTTTTCTGCAAATTTCCAATGTTCTTTGCTATTCTTTTGCATGGTATGGCTTTGTATAAATGTTTACAGATCTGAAATTTATTTTTATTGATAGAGTAATGAAATAGATTTAATTTTCAATTCGTTTGGTGTTTTTTCCTTGAGTTTGGAGAAAGTTATGATCTTTTTACCATTGGCAGCCCTATGGGATTATTTTCTCTGAAAGTTGCAGGATGTTGCAGAGAATGGTATGGATTGTACATATCAAATAAAGACCTCATACCCATTGGAAATGTTATATATGTGAATCTACTTTCATTTTCACTTTTTTTTATCAATTTTCATGGGTTTTTGAGTGATTTATGACATTTTTGGTGAAGACTACTCAATTCTAAAACTAAGGTTTCCAGCGGATAAGAAAAATTCATATCTTTTTATTCCACCATAAAAAGTGATAAAAATTAGTGAAAAGTTCTATTTTTACATTTTATAAAAACCCTTTAAAGGAAAAAGATTCATTTATTCATTTTCATGAGTTATGGTAGATTGTGTGTTTCATTTTGGTGGAGTGGTAAAATAAACATGGTTTTCTTGATGTTTGAAAAAAGCTATGCATAGTTTGTTTATGGTTGGCCTTAAATCATTGTTGTCTGATCTTTGGATGGTTATAATGATTTTTTGGGATGAATCTAAACATGTTGAAATCATTTACCAAGTCTGATAGAGATTGGAGTCCATTTGTGTAAGTTAGAGCCCATGTTGCTCAAGGTAAAAGGATTGAGATTGCCTCAAGAATGAATAATTTCAGTTGTGTACTTAATTATTGCCAAGAATATAGAAAGTTGATGGTATTAAATCTCTTTCACTACATCAAATTGGTATCAAATCCCAACAAAAGGTTTGGGTTAGTGTTGTTTTGTGGCTTTGTGTTGTGGTTGTGTGTAGGTTAAGAAGAACCTAATTGATGCCAAGGAAAGGCAGGGAAAAGTTGAATAGAAGGACGGAGAGACTTACTTGTTAAGATGTATTTGGTGAGAATATTGGGAAGAAATTTTCTAGAAGAGGAAGAGAGGGAAAAAAAGAAACAAGAGGAAAAAGAGAGGATGAGAAAAGAGAAAGAGATGAGGCAAAAGGAGTTTGATCAAGAAATCAAAGAGTTGGAGGAAAGGATAGAACAATTGCTCAAAGGAGTCACAAGTTGGCACTTGACCATGAAAAAGAAAGTTGAATGGACCATACAAAAGATTATTCAAAGAAGAAAAAAATAATCAAGGATAGCAGCACATGAGGTAGAGGTAAATTTTTTTGAGCAAAGTGATATTCCAATTGTGTTTGAAGATGAACAAAATTATTTGTTGGTTGATGAACTTGTTGATGTTGAGAATAATGATATGGTTGTTGTTGATAATCAAGTAGTTGATGAAATTGTTGTTGATGAACAAGTAGAGAAGGTTGTTAAGGTTGTTGATAAGGTTGGTACTGATCCTCAAGATGTTGTTGATAATAAGGTTGATAATGACAATGTTGCAGATTTGTTTGCTAATGAGTTATATGCAAATTTTCAAGGATATGATGCAGATTATATATGGTACTCTGATGATGAGAGTGAAGGTATATATGATGTTACTGAGGTATATGCAAAGGAAATGGAACTTTTGGACATGAAGACAACAAATATAGTAGAAGATTCAATGGTAAAGGTAGAAGAAGATGATGAAGAGTTGGTGCCTACACCTGAAGAAGGAGAGGACAAAGGTGAAATAGATTTTCAATTACAAATTGAGCCACTGAGGTATGAGAATGAGATATTTACTTCATTGTTTTATGATGAGAATAATGGAATTTTCAGTTTTCTCCATGTAAAATTTTGTTGTTATCTTGGGACAAGAGAAATAGAGACATTATGATTGCAGGAAAATCAAGGTGTAGGGATTGTGGATGAGTTTGAACATGTACATGATGGGAAGATGGAAAGACAACACATTCTTGTTGTAATTTCAAGGAAGAAAAAACCATGGGTTAAGATGAAGATACAATTTTTTGTGATTACTGGTGATAGTGAAGATTCACTTCTATTTGCAGGTCTTTTACTCTTTGCTCCCTCAAGGGACTTGAGTTTTTTTCTTCAAGGGGAGAATGGTGCAGGAGCACCTTGTTGCATTCATGCCTCCATGAGGCCATATTGTAGAAATTCATTAGATTATGTGTTTTAATGTTGTAATAAGGTTTAATGAGAAATTTTATATATGTTTGAAGTCATTTGGAGTCATTGATGAAGGTTTGGTGTCATTTAGTTGAAAAATGAAAACATTGTCAAAAGTTGTCAAATGTTGTCATAACAACTCTTCTTGTTAAATGACAACTTTTTAGAAGTTTGTTAAAAGTTGTTAAATGGTAGTTGTAGGTTTTTTTCGGGGAATAAATTGATTTTAAAAGCATAAAAATGGGCCTCCAAGTCTAATTGGGGGTTGGAATGTAGATTGAACAAGAATTTATGAATGAAGAGATGATTGTTTTTGCAAATTTCCAATGTTCTTCCTTGTTCTTTTACATGGTATGACATTGTATAAAGGTTTACAGATCTGAAATTTATTTTATTGATAGAGGAATGAACTAGCTTTCATTTTCAATTGGTTTGGTGTTTTTTCCTTGAGTTTGGAGAAAGTTATGATTATTTTACCATTGGCAGCCCTATAAGATTATTTTCTCTAAAAGTTGCAGGATGTTACAGAGAATGGTACAGATTGTACAGATCAAATAAAGACCTCATAGCCATTGGAAATGTTAGATATTTGAATCTAGTTTCATTTTCACTTTTTTTGATAATTTTTATGGGGTTTTGAGTGATTTATGACATTTTTGGTGAAGAGTACTCAATTCTGAAACTAGGGTTTTTAGCAGATAAGAAAAATTCATATATTTTTATTCCACCATCAAAAAGTGATAAAAATTGGTAAAAATTTCTATTTTTACATGTTATAAAAACCATTTAAAGGAAAAATATTCATTTATTCATTTGCATGAGTTGTGGTAGATTGTGTGTTTCATTTTGGTGGAGAGTGGTTAAAAAAACATGGTTTTCTTGATGTTTGAACAAAGCTATGCATAGTTTATAGTTGGCCTTAAATCATTGTTTTCTAATCTTTGGATGGTTATAATGATTTTATGGGATGAATATAAGCATGTTGAAATAATGTACCAAGTCTGATAGATATTGGAGTCCATTTGTGTAAGTTGGAGCCCATGTTGCTCAAGGTTAAAAGATTGAGATTGCCTCAAGAATGAATAATTTCAGTTGTGTACTTGATTATTGCCAAGAATATAGAAAGTTGATGGTATGAAATCTCTTTCTCTACATCACTTTATGAATCTTTTAGCCAAAAGTGGGGCATCATCCTTCACATTTCTTGGTATGAAGTGTGCTACCTTCGTTAGTTTATCAACCACCACTAATATACTTTCAATGTTTTTCCTTAACTTAGTGACATTCAAGGCATTTAGCAACATAGCAAGTTGTTTCCTTTTTCATTCCCAGCTAAAAGTAATGAGTTTTTAGGTCTGCATACATTTTAGTCACCCCTAGATGTGCTTGATAAGGAATATTATGGCCTTCTATAAGAAATTTCAATCTCAACCCACCCTCTTCCAACACATAAATTCAATTCAAATAATGGATAATTCCATCATTCCCCACATGATACTCAGCTGGATTAATCCCTTGTTGTAATTCTTACCTCATTTACTGACAAAAGGGATCTTTTTCATGCATTTGCTTGATATTTTTTGGTAGTTCAAACTTTAGCTAGGAGATTGTAGCTAGTTTAGTCCTTTGACTTAAGGCATCTATGACATGGTAATTGCTTAATAATTCCAACTACCTTCTCTGACAAGCATTCAAATTTGGTTGGGTGAATAGATATTTGAGTCCTTTATGATCAGTGTTCAACTTGAAGGGTCTACCTACCAAATAGTGTTTCTATACTTTTAAGGCATGCACAATTACCACCAGCTCCAGATCATGGGTGGGATAATTGAGTTCATGATCCTTTAGTTTCCTAGACTCAAAGGAAATCACTCACCCATTTTTCATTAGCACTCCATCTAGACCATCTAATGAAGCATTCACCCAAACTACAAATTCTTTATCTGGATCAGGCACTTGTAAAATTGGTGAGGTGGTAAGAGCCTCCTTCAACTTCTAGAATGCAATGTCACATTTTTCTATCCATTCAAACTTCTTTCTTTTTCGTTGAAGGAAGGTTATGGTGTTAGCTTTCTTGGGGAAGTTCTCTACAAACTATCAATAATATCCTGCCAAACCCATGAAGGTTCTAACTTCTATCACATTTTTAGGAATAGGCAATTCTACAATTGCTTGTACCTGGCTAGGTCCACTACAATCCCTTGGGTAGATATAATATGTCCCAAATAGTTCACTTTAGGCTAAAAGAAAGAAAATTTGGATAATTTCCCATATAATCTATGATCTCTCAACCTTTGCAAGACTATTCTTTAATGCTCCTCATGCTCTTGCAAATTTTTAGAGTAGATTAAAATTTCATCCAAAAACACTATTACAAATTTGTCCAAGTAGTCATGCAAAAAATGGTTCATGAGACTCATGAAAGCTGAAGGGGAATTTGTTAGGCCAAAAGGTACCACCAAAAATTCATAATGGCCATACCTAGTTCTGAAAGTTGTCTTTGGAATATCTTCTTTCCTGATTCTTAACTAGTGATAACTTGACCTTAAATCTATTTTGGAGAATATAGCAGCTCCTTTCATTTTATCAAATAAGTCATCAATTCTAGGTAGGGGATATCCATTTTGAAGGGTTACCTTGTTCAACATTTGATATTCTATGCACAACCTAATGAACAATATCGGGGCTCCCCCAAGGAGACACACTAGGCCATATCAATCCATTCTCCATTAGATCTTGCAATTGCATCTTAATCTCTTGTAATTATCTAGTGTTCATTCTATATGGGGATTTTGAGATAGGCTCGACCCCTAGAACTATATCTATTGTGAAGTCCATCTGTCACTTAGGAGGCAATCTTTGCAATTCTTTAGGAAAGACATCATGATAATCTTGGAAAATGGGATGGTCTTCAATGCTAGGCATAGGATCATCATTACCATCTTCTACCTTTACTAGAAAAATTTTACTCCCCTTTCTCATTGCCATTTTTACTTGCATGGTTGAGATCATTCTTACCATCACTGGTCTCCTAATACCCTGAAGAACCATTGACCTTCCTTGGTCATCTAGACATTCGATCTTCTTGTTCTAGCAATCCAACTTGGCTTGGTACTTTTGGAACCAATCCATCCTAAGGATTAAATCGTATGACCCTAACAAAGTGACCCATAGATACACCTTGGTATTCATAATCCCTAGGTCAATTTCAGCTCCTTGCAAGCAAGATTTGATCTTTTGTGTCTTACTCGACCCAAAATCAACCTCCATATCCTCTCTACTAAGACTCTTCTTATCAATTTTACATTTTTGAATAGCATGGGAGGAAATAAAACTATCTATAGCTCCCAAATCTACCAAAATAGAAGTGGGTTAGTTAAGAAGTGTACCTTGAAGTTCTATCAATGGAGCTTGTTGATCCACTTGATGATTATCCATGACTACATAAATTATGGCAGAGGGTTTAGTCTTTTTGTTGGATTCTTGGGACACTCACTCATATAATGATCACCTCCACATGTCCAACATCCATTCACAGGTCCTTTTCGGTCTTCCTTGCCTCTCTTGAAATCACCTTGTACCTCATGCCTAATTGATCTTTGTCTTTTATCTCCTTTATCTTGTTAACCCATGATTTCCCTATAATTTTGGCCCCTCTTAGTCTATCAAGAATCATTTCCTTTAGATTTAGCTTCTTTATTACCCCTTTGTTTATTATCTAAGTAGTTGGAGGAATATGGCTATTTTTTGCATTCCTATTTTCTGTTATGTTTTTCTTCAGTGACCAAAGCTACCTCCACTACCCGCTTTAAGCTTTTAGGTCAAGTGAGATTGGTTGCATACAAAATATTCTTATTCAATCCCAAGATAAACTTGTTCTCTTTATCCTCTTCTTCTTTCTTATAAGGCACATGATGGAGTAAGCTCATGAATTTGGACTTGTATTTAGCTACCAACATTCCCCCTTGATGCAGTGAATGGAATTCAGTCATCTTTTGGTCTTGATGATGAGCAAAAAGGTACTCCTTCCGAAACCACTTGGTGAACTTGTCCCAAGTTAGTTGACTGATATCATAATATTTTGTTTATGCCAAATGTTCCCACCATAAAGAGGCTTCTCCTTCTAGGTGATAAATGAAAATCTTAGCCTTAGTGTTGGCACTTAATTCTATCAGCCCAAAATACTTATTCATTCCTATGAGCCATGCTTCAGTGGCATCCCCACCCCTAGTCCCATCAAATTTAGGGGCTTCAACTTTCTTCAATTCTAGAAATAGTGGGTCTTTTCCCACTCCTAATTGTGACTCAAATTGAGAGTGACTATAGGTGGGAATTCTAGAGCTACTCTCATGTTCTTGACTTGTATTCACATTGTTCTCCTTGTCTAACTCTTTAGTTCCAATGCTAGTGTTGTGATTAATACCTTATTCCTTTTTCCTCATTAGTTCCTTGATTTGTTGCTCCTATGATGCTATTTTTCATGAAGTGACTTCAATTTAGTCTGTAATTCTGCAAGTGTGGTAGGAGGTGGAGACAATGCGCCCCTACTTGCATGCAACATTTAAATGAGGATAGGGCTTGTTCCCCTCCTTAAAGTTCTATTCATTGATTTAGGTGGGTTCTGTGAGGGAAAATAGAGTATTATTTTAGTGTCTTCGTTATTTTGTTTTAATCTTGTCTTATATCATATTTAAAATCAAGAATAAATTCATACGCAAAATAACATACAAAACATTAAATATTCCATTCTCATTCACAATAACACCGTGATTTTTGAGCATATATAAGTCTATATATATATCATTAATTATTAGCAACTTTTACAAAAAAGTGAGACAATTTTTTTTAGTACTAATTTATCATCTTGTACATAATTCCAGTTACAGAGTAGGTGCATCCTCCTCCTCTTTTGGTTCTTCCTCATCTAATTTTCCCACAGTTATAGACATATTAGCATGCACATGATTGTATTCTGCAATTGCTTCCTTAGAGAGGATTGGAGCACTGCATCCACAACCAAAAGGGAAGTCCCTAATAGCTAAGGGTTTGGTTTTTGGATTTGGTTGTGGGTATCCCTTTGGTGGCTCTTGAATATCATTTGGGTTGGTCATTTGCTTTCCCTTCTATATTTTTAGTCACTTAATAGTCTATGTCAATGGCTCTATGTTGGATAGGGTTACAGTTTCAATTTTTGGGCATGCGGTCATAACGGTCTTGGATCCTTCTGGCCTATTTCGTTGGAGATTTTTTTCAAGGCCTTATTCTTCCCTTTTCCTTGCTTTCCATGACCCACGACTATCAATACCAAATAGTCAAATTAGTAAAAAAAGAGAGAGAGAGAGTACCTAGGTCTTAGTGTCAAGTTTTAGGCTCTAATACCAATGTAACATCTACCCCAATGAGGAAGAGAATTCAACACAATTTTTTTTTCCTATCCAATATCACGTAAGAAGGATCACATAGAAGGTTAGAAACATATAAACAACAATGGAGATCAACTTAAGCATTATATTATCCTATCAGTTACAAATTCCACTAGCACAACTTCCTACATTAATCAATAAAGAATGCTACTAACTAGTTTGCACACACCTTCATGATGGTGAATCATTTTATCTCCAAGTTCCTACTTGTTCTAGTCATGGTGGGGTGAAAATTGAACCCAACCAAGTGGATTATGTAGCCCATGGTGAGAGAAATATTTGTCATTCCAACCCTTAAGTTTATGTGCAAAAATTTCTACCTAGTGACCCTTTTTCCAAGGTGCACCTAGCTATGGTAATCTTATACTCCCATTAACAACTATAGGGTTACACAAGGAGTTAGTTTTACCTACTTGAGCTTATAGGAGAATTCACCTTCTTGTTGTCCATCAATCGGATAAGCAACCAAGGTAACCATCATTGGTGTGGAATGCTCCTAGACTAATGACCATCTCGAGCATAGTACAACTTCTAGACCATTGTCCATCTCAAGCTTGGTGTTTCTCCTAGAACTGCCCCTAGACTATTGTTCATCTCAAGCCTAGTACTGCCCCTAGTTATTTTTCCATCTCGAGACTAGTACTTATCCTAGACTACCGTCCATCTAGAGAAACTACTATTCCTTAGCTCAGGCTTAGCATTGGACCAGAAGTAGGTTCCCATCCCAAACTTAGTAGGTTCTCATCTTAGTTGTAGCCATGTAAGGAATTTCTAGATAATATTGAGAGCAATACACACTCTTATACTCCTTACCATAAAAGAAAAAATGTCTTCATCCCATTGTAGAGAAGGTACTAATTCATTATATCCTTCAGGAATAACCTTAAGACATGGACTCATAAGGGCTACACTCTCCTAATTCCACCGGAGGAGTCAAATATTTAAGTAAAACTACTCTACCAATCAGTTGATCATAACAACTATAAACATGTAGATAGATGGGTGTCCTATCACCCTATTAAGTGAATGGTCATGACTAAATTTCCAAAAGCTAGAATCTAGCATATTTTTATATAATTGCATAGACTTGACCAGCACCTTCATTGAGAAAATTAGTCCTGAAGAGTCTAATGTAAATGTTATTCAAGAGTGGATTACAAAGATAATTATGGATTATATATATTGTATTTAACCTCAAGGAGTTTGATAGCTTATGATGGATCTAATTTCAAGAAAAGTTAGAAATAATTAATGGTACTTTATAGTCTTAAAAATGTATCTAAGATAACTTCAAGATGTTAACTTTCCCAATCTATTTGTTACAGGCTAATCCTAGACTGTGAAGGTTGAATTTTATTTTCTTGTCATTTTCACAACTTTCTTGAACTTATAAGCTACTCAAATCAGCAACTATAAGAGCTTTTCATAGTACATTTCCAGCTAATACTATCTGTAACAAAATGCATGTTTTTTTCCAGCTATGTCACATCGTATACAGTATGCAACAAATTATACATATAGCCTAGATATTCAGTAGAAAAACCAACAATACCTATCATAGCAAGTGTAACCAACATCAAAACTTTTCACAACAATATGTATGTACAAATGTGTTTGTGTGACAACAATGTATGTATCAGCAATATGTACAAAACAACAAGATGTGTAGTAACAATTTGAATGGTGGGCATAGGTCATATATTTTTTGCTTGATGTTTTGGATGTGGTGAAAACACTACATTCTTAATAGTTGTCTCACTACCAAGAACATAATGTTTCCATAACATCTAAGGGTAGGTTACACAGTTGGCATTAAGTACCAAAATAGAGCAACCTTAATGTAGGATAGTACACCTAGCCATCATTAGTTTAGCTTGTGGGAGAAGTGTGTTACCCCATTGGTATTATAAATAGGGGAATTACAAGTGGCTATATTGGTGTTAGGTGCTGCCCACCTAAAGAAAATGCCCAAAACAGAGTCTTGATGAGTTTGAAAACAAGTTCACAAAAATCCTTTACTATTTTTTGTGTGCTGCAAATAAATCAGATGTAAAGAACACATTTATCACTTTGTACACCCTTTTATTTATACATTTCACATACAATAAAGTGGAGAAAAGGTAAGGGGAAAAGAAATGATTCAAACTACCAAGTAATTTGTCCTTAAACTATGGCTACTTATAGTTTGGATGCAAGTTGTTTTATATTATGTAAATATGAGTAAAGGCCCAACAAAATAAAAGAAGAAAACATACCAACAAAATAAAAGAAAAATAGATAGACACTTCTTATCTTAGTCTGCCTTTGATATTCATATCAAGTTCAAAAAGTAAGTGAGTCACAGTTTATCTGTCACTATTTTTTTCTAAGCATTTATGAACAATAGTTGAATATATTACAGAGCATGACTTGTTTTTCTTTTCTTTTTTCCAATAATTTGTTTTTTAAGAATAACTTCAATATTATAAGGTTATATTTCTATGTAATTATACATCAATGAACTTTTGAATTCATTAATAATAGAACTTAGCCCCCTTTTCAAAATGCTTAATCACTACAGGCCCTTCTTAAATGAGATCTCTTTATTATAACATTTTTTCTAAATTGTACCTATTTATTGAGATTCCTAGCATGGAGTTCTTGGCAGTCAGGCTTGAAATTTTTCTTCTAAGGAAAGAAAGAAAGAAAATGGAAAAACCCCACTTTCCATAAACATTCTTTTAAGACCATGAAATCCTTCCTAGAATTTCTAATGTTTCCAGCCCCAACATAGAACTTCAGAAGATAGAGTTCTATAATATAAATTAATAACTAATTTAAAATAAAGGAGTTTAAACCTAAGTTAAGATTACCTAGTTTAATGGATTAGGTTCTTGCTAATTTTTCCTGTTGTAGGTGGTGTAGGAGCACCTAATCCACCATTAGCAAGAACCAATACTTGAAGATTTTTTGTTTGGTCATTTAGTTGAGTCAAGGTTAGTATAGGGGTGTTTTAAGTTTATTTATCCTAAATAAGGTCAATAAAGACCATTTGTCATGTATTTGAGAGATATTATGTTATAGATGTCAAGTTTAGGAAAAAGTACAAATGTTGTACAATGTTGTCAAGAGCAACATTGACATAAAATGCAATTTAGGAGTTAATTAATGAGAATTCCAGTTATGGACATTGGTTGGAGGTAGTTATAATTTGAAATTGTTTAAAAAATCCTCTCGAAGGCTTGAATAAGGATTGAATAAGCATTGTATTGAATTTTCAATAAGAAAAACCATGTTTTCTTATGCAAATCTCTCTTATTTTACTGTTTTCTTGAACTTTGCAGGCTGTGTACGGAATAGTATAGGATTGGGATGACTTGAAACCTTTAGTGCTATGCTGGTGCATGTCTTACCTTTCTTTTGAATTCATTTTGAAGTCCTAATACTCATTTTGGATGGAGCATTCTTAGTTTCTCTAGAATTGCCCATGTCAGGGTAGAAAAGGATTTGTTTGGGAATTCATTAATGTCTTGAGCCTTCCACCTACTTTCAAGACTATTTCTTGGTGGTAAGGAAATATGCTATGGTAGGGTAACCTTGTAAATACTTTATATGCATAGAGGAAGCAATTTAGATGGATGGGAATGCTACCCTAGGGTAGACTGTGTGAATTTTCCATGTGAAACAGTGGTGTCCATGAAGGTTTATAATGAAATATTAAATGGAATGTTAATGTGATGTATTGGGGAGTTTATGTAGGATGTGTATATGGTGCTTTATGCATTGGCCATGCTTGGGGAAGCTAGGTAATGTGAAATTGAGTAAAACCCTAGGTTTTCACATCAAATTGGAGGGTTTGTTGGAATAGTATCAAAGAGGCCTTAAATTTGAAAAAAAATTGTGGAGTTTGATGTCTTGACACATAAAAAAATGATTGTTCAATGAGTTTTTGTGAAGACTAGTGGGGTAGGAGGGACCTCCTTTGTAAAACAAGGCTAATTGGTGACCTAAAAAAATAGAGCAAATCAATGGTTTTCAATATTGTGTTAAAGAACCCACTTTGAATCTGTGGGAGATTTGTCTTAGGTCTTTTTGGAAGTCTTTGAAGGAATTTTTTTCCCCTTTGTATGGCCTTCGCAATAAGTTAGGTCCATTTGGTGATTTTGAGGCCTATAAGCCTAAAGGAGTTGTCTATGGACAATTTGTGAGAATAGTGTTTTGAAGGTTGTTTCCTTATTTGTGTTTGATCACTTTGAGGTTGTTTTGGGTCTCCCTCCACATTTTATTGCATCAAAGTGGTATCAGAGCTTTAGGGATAGGATCCCTTGTTGGTGATTTGTTTGGCTTTTGCAGGCTTGAAGAAAGTTGATTGAAGAAGATGCTTCCTAAAGGAGTTGGTGCTGCTAGAGAGTTGCAAGACCTGAAAGAGAAGCATGCTAAGCTTCTAGAATCTCATAATGTAGTTTTGGAAAGGATTTCTACCTTGGAGACAAGGAAAATGAGAGAAGTGAATGAAGAAAGTGAAAGAGAAGAGGACAATGAAGACTATGAAGATGTTGAAGAAGAACTAGACCCTGAAGATCAAAGAATGGTGAGGATGATCAAAGCAGTGAAATGTGAATCAATAAAGGTAAAAGTTGATCTTCCTATTTATGGTGGTAATTTAAATGAAGAGGAATTACTTGATTGGATTGCTGCTATGGATAATTACTTTGAGAGTGAAGATATTTCAGAAGAACAGATGGTGAAGGTGGAAAAACAAAGCTAAAAGGACATTCTCTTCTTTGGTGGGATTATGAGCAAGCAGAGAGGAGAAAACAAGGAAAATCAAGGATCACTTCATGGGACAAGATGGTGCAGAAGTTGAAGGGTAAGTTTATTCCTAGGACTATGAGGTTCAATTGTACAAAAAGTTACAAGGTTTAAAACAAAAATATCTAGATGTCAAGTCATATACAGATGAGCTTTATAAATTAAGCATAAGGTCTAGAAGAGATGAGGATGAGGTTGAAAAGGTGGCTAGGTATCTAGGTGGTTTGAGGTTTAATATTCAAGATGAACTTGTGGTTGCTAACTCCAAATCTTTTGAAGAATTCTTTCAATTAGCAATTTGGGTGGAGGAGAAACTTAAGAGGAGACAAGAGAAATCAGTGAGAGGAAGAGGTGTTCCTAGTGCAAGAGGAAGATGAGTAAATTCTATACCAAACTAGCCATTAGAAGATCAAGTAGGAGAAAATAAAAGTAAAGAGAAAAGTGTTAATTCTAGAGGTGGTTTTAGAGGTAGAGGAAGGTTTAGTGCTAGTATAAGTTCTAATGATTTTGTAGGGAGATGTTACACATGCAATGAATTTGGCCATCCATCTTGCAAATGTCCTAAAAGAGCTGATAGTTCATCAAGTGGTGAAAAAGAGAATTGATAGGAGAGAACAATTGGTTCAAGAGGAGGAGTGTGAAAGCAATCATTCTACAAGTAAGAGGGTTGATCCTGAAACAGTGGAAATGTTGATGGTAAGGGAGAAAATATTGAAGGTAGCAAAAGAGGAAGAAACTTTGCAAAGAAAGAGCCTCTTCAAAACTACATGCAAGTGAAAAAATAAGGTATGCAATATTTTAATTGATTCTGGATCAACTGAGAACATGGTGTCTACTGAGATGGTGAATAAGTTAGATTTGAAAAGAAATCCTAATGAATTTCCTTATAAAGTCTCATGGGTAAGTGATGAACAATACTTGTTGGTGAATGAAAAGGTTGTGGTAGATTTTCAAATTGGAGGATACAAAGACACTGTGGTTTGTGATATTCTCCCTATGGACTGCTGTTACCTACTTCTAGGTAGGCCTTGGCAATATGATAGGCAAGCATTGTATAATGGTAGAGAGAATACTTACACAATAGTGAAGGATGGTTGGTATTTTGTGTTAAATCCACTTATAGAATATGTCAAGTGTAAAGCAAAGGTCATTATGTGTGGTAGAAAATAACCTCTAAGTTTTGTGAGCAAAGACAAAAAGCCAGATCCTAATGTTGCTTCAAAGATTGAAGGTGTAGGGATAACAAATGTGAGAGAAAAAATAGGGTTGAAAAGTGATTTGGTAGTGAAAAAGAAAGACAGTGTGTTGGTAGGGACCATAGAGTGTCCTATGGTTGAGAATGAGGGTGAAAAACAAGTGAAACTTGCAGGTACAATGATTGGAAAGTCTAATAAGATAGTGACAGGGAAAGTTAATGGGACAGTGTAGATTAAACAAAGAGGACATGGTAGTATGGATAGAAGTAAGCATGAGAATGAAACAAAGGGAAAGTCACTTCCATGGAATACTAATGATTTTTTGTTTGCAGGTGTGAAGACAAGGACAGTCCTGGGTTTTGATAAGGGAGTAAGAAAAGAACAAACATCAGGTTTGAGAACAAATGTAAAGACTTATCCGAGAGTAATTACAATTCTAAGTGCAAGGCACTATGAAGAAAAAAGAATGGTACAATGGAAAGATTCTATGAGCCAGAGGTATCTAAGTGAAGCTTGGAAAAGTTGGTACAATCCACAAATCATGTGACATGAATTTCTTCTTGTGGGGGCATATGGTGTAGGAGCACCTAATCTACCATTGGCAAGAACCAATACTTGAAGATTGTTCATTTGGTCATTTAGTTGAGTCAAGGTTAGAATAGGGGTTTTTTAAGTTTATTTATCCTAAATAAGGTCAATCAAGATGATTTTTCATGTATTTGAGAGATATTATGTTATAGATGTCAAGTTTAGGAAAAAGTGCAAATGTTATAAAATGTTGTCAAGAGCAACATTGACATAAAATGCAATTTAGGAGTTAATTATTGAGAATGCCAGTTATGGACGTTGGTTGGAGGTAGTTTTGATTTGAAATGGTTTAAAAAATCCTCTTGAAGGCTTGAAGAAGGATTGAATAAGCATTGTATTGAATTTTCAATAAGAAACACCATGTTTTCTTGTCCAAATCTTTATTATTTTACTATTTTCTTGAACTTTGCAGGCTATGTACATAATAGTATGGGCTTGGGATGACTTGAAACCTTTAGTTATATGTTGGTACATGTCTTACCTTTCTTTTGAATTCATTTTGAATTCCTAATACTCATATTGGAGGGAGCATTCTTAGTTTCTTTGGAACTGCTTGTGTCAAGGCAGAAAAGGCTGTTTGGGAATTCATTAATGTCTTGAGCCTTCCACCTATTTTCGAGACTATTTCTCAGTGGTAATGAAATATAATATGGTAGGGTAACCTTTTACATAATTTAGATTCATAGAGGAAGCAATTTAGATGGCTGGGAATGCTGCCCTAGGGTAGACTGTGTGAATTTTCCATGTGAAATAGTGGTGTCCATGAAGGTTTATAATGAAACAGTAAAGGGAATGTTAATGTGATGTATTGGGGAGTTTATGTAGGGTATTTATGCTATGTTTGATGCATTGGCCATGCTTGGGGAAGTCGGGTAATGTGAAATTGAGTAAAACCCTAGGTTTTCACATCAAATTGGAGGATTTGTTGGAATAGTATCAAAAAGGCCTTAAATCTGAAAAAAATTTATGGATTTTGATGTCTTGACACATATAAAATGAATTTTCAATGATTTTTGTGAAGACTAGTGGGGTAGGAGGGACCTCCTTTGTAAAACAAGGCTAATTGGTGACCTAAAAAATAGGGCAAATCAATGGTTTTCAATATTGTGTTAAAGAACCCTCATTGAATCTATGGGAAAGTTGTATTATGTCTTGTTGGAAGTCTTTGAAGGCATTTTTTTGGCCTTTGTATGACCTTCTCAATAATTTAGGTTAATTTGGTGATTTTTGAGGCCTAGAAGCCTAAAGGAGTTGTCTATGGACAATTTGTGAGAATAGTGTTTTGAAGATTGTTTCCTTGTTTGTGTCTAATCAATTTGAGGTTGTTTTGGGTCTCCCTCCACCTTGTATTGCATCAGTAGGGGGGATTCCATGCTTTTTTAAATGATCTGATGTCTTATTTTCCTCTGCTTCCTCACCCATGCTACATTTTTGCCTCTCCTTGGTCAAGATTTCTACCTCTGCAATCCTCCTTTCCTCATCCTTCTCCCATGAGTGCATTTTATAGGTGGACTTCCTTATTTGGCTTGATGACAACTTTAATTCTTCCTATGTTTTTTATATTTTGTTTTAATTGCTCTTCATTATTATATTTCATGTGTAAGGAAATTATTATAACGTGTTTGCCTTAAATTGTATTTACTTTAATATTTGTAGCTATTCATTTCATAGTTTATTATTTTCTTATTTAGCTTTATTTATCCTTTACTTTTATTTATTTATTTATTTTCATTTTCATTTTCATTCATAGATGTTTAATAATTTACCGCTTTAAGTTCTATCAAATAATCAAAATATTTTAAGGAAACATGATGGCTTTACCTAGCCAAGGTAAACATACTATGGTGATAATAATATATATCAAGATCCTAGGTTGGATGAACCTTATGGAGATGAAAACCACAAGCGAGGTCTAATTCTAGAATGACTTAGTGTTCATCTTTATATCAACCAACAAAACCACATAATCCGTCTCACTTTGCACACCTAGTACCTGCATCTAATGACAATCCTCACATTTGTACAACCAAATCATTAGTCCACATTAATACAAAAATTTAATGCATTAAATTAAAATAGGATATTAAGATTGATAATCACATTTAATAACTATAACATCAATGTTCATATAAAACACACACACACACTTATATATATCTCCACATTAGAGTATGAAGTTCCACCCCTACTCCAAATTACATCGGGGATGGGCCTCATTCAAAATAATTATCAAGGTATCAAGGGGTTATGACAATGTAGAGAAAAAATGCAAATTGAATATATTGTTAACATATATCTATTCTCAAACATGAAAAGAAGCTTCCAAAGTTTAGATATTTGGAGCATGAAAACATACTAGAAAAAATTTGGAACATGTAGGTCATAATAAGTCTCTAAATTTACTCTAGAATATTGAAATCATATACCTTTAATAGTGGATGATATGGTTTTTAGCAACAATAGCTAAATAGAATCAACTAATAAGCATTATTGATCCCAACTCTTACTACCAATTTTTAAATTATTTTTTGAGCCCAACTCTTGATGGAAAAATTACATATCAACTAATTTGAGGCATGGAAAATAAGATTCAAACCCAATGTATAAGAACAAATCTTATTCTCGACTCTAATTAATGGGAAAACAAGCTTGTACAAAATCATAAGATTTCTTGATCTTAAAAAATTACTTTCTTGGATTAAAATTTGAAAGTCAGATTGTACTCTTCTTCATGGAGAACGATATTTCTCCCTTATCCATCATTTCATAAAACTCCCTACTCTTCTGCTACTAATTCCAATCTTACATTTTCCAAATACCTCCAGCTACATTTGAGTACCTAAAATTCTTAGCAATAAAATGTAGCACTCTAAACATGTAAAAACAATACACCAAAACATGATACATTTTCCAAATACCACCAACTACATTTGTCCATAATATGTATAGCATATACATCTATTCTCAAACATGAAAAGAAGCTTCCGATGTTCAAATAATTGGAGCATGAAAACATATTAGTAAACTTTTGGAACATGTAGGTGATAATAAGCCCCTAAATTTACCTTGGAATATTGAAATCATATACCTTTAAGAGTGGACAATATGGTTTTCAGCAACAAAAGCTACAATATTAATTTCTACCATCTACAGATAGTTCCAAACTTCAACATAATAATAATTTGGAAAAAAATAGAATCAACTAATAATCATTATTGAGCCCAGCTCTTACTACCAATCTTTAAACTATTTTTTGAGCCCAACTCTTGATGGGAAATGGGCATATCAACTAATTTGAGTTATAGAAAATAAGATTCAAACCCAATGCATAACAACAAATCTTATTCTTGACTCTAATTAACAAGAAAATAAACTTGTACAAAATTATAACATGTCTTGATCTTAAAAACTCACTTTCTTGGATTCAACTTTGAAAGTTAGACTCTACTCTTCTTCATGGGAAACAGACATGTTTAGATGGTTGGTATTTTGTAATTCTAATTCCATAAACTATATTTTTGTAACCAATCATAGCATGACATTGGATGCAATAGAAAGTTTGAAAAAAGGCCACAAGTCTGAGGAGAAATTGTATTTTATGTTAGAAATGAGGAATGTATAACATAAGTTTAAAGCTTAGATGAAGAGAGCACAATATAGTTGTACACTTTTGCACACACACCCCACCAAAGGTAGGGACCCTCTCTTTGCCCACTTTTGTCTCCTACTTTGCTGTAGGTTTCACCTTTTCCCCTTAAGGGATGGGTTCCTTTGAATTTTGGCTCTTGCTTCACTTGGAGAAATTAACGATTTATCTACACTGAGGGTGCATTATTTACAACTCTTTGATCTCAAGGAATCACTAGGATCTTTTGCCTTTACCTTAGATTCAACAAGCAAGTGAAATTGGCTAATTCTGAGAGGCCTTTGAAGATTTCAACCTGACTCAGATTCCCTGAGTGATTGGTCATCTCGGGAAATCTGAGGTGGCCCAAAATTTCTAAAGTCCAATCCTTCAGAGAATTTGGCCTTGCCCAGATTCCCCGAGTTTGTCCTCAGGTCATTTCCCTGGGTCATTGATTGCCACGCCATGCATTAATGAGGGGTTGTTGGGCATATTTAATGTGGTTTTGGTGGTTTTAAAGAGGATTATTTGAATGCCACTCTTGTCATTGTGAATTCTTTGGGCTTTTGGACTGCAATTAGTTGTTCTTTCCTCTTGTCCTGGTGATCATGTTCACTGATTGTTGAATTTCCCGTGAACTAGCTTCCATTTGAAGTTGCATTTACGCCTCTTGTTTCCTTGTTTGTGTATCAAAGGTAGGGTTTTCTCTTTAGGTTTCATGATTTCATAGCTATACCCTAGCTTAGCTCTGCATGATGGTTTGAAGACATGATATCCATAATTTATCTAGTTTCAATGATGAGATGTATTTGTGAATGAATTATTTCTTTGGTTATGGGTGTTCGAATTTGACTTGTGGGAGGATTAAGGTCATTTGTTGGTTCCTTTGGGGATTCAATTGTCACCTCATGCACATTAGGGTTGTTTCTTTTTCTATTGTTACCCTCATCATCTACTAGGGTTTCATCTCTCGTGAGAGCTGGTGTAAAAAGGAGAGGTTGTATTGAGGTCCTATGTAAATTGCAATCTGGTTCAATGAACCAAAACAATACTACAACGATGCATGTAATGGGTAGGTATTAGTTGTGCCCATGCCCTTGTGCATTTACCCTAGTTTGACCGAATCTTAAAACCCAATCCAGGGAAGTAAGGAATCCTTAATGCAGGCTCTTGATTTATTTTGATGAATAAGGGAAGTAACTTGGGTTTGTGGGCAAGAGGATGATTTCGTAAATTTGAGCCGAATGGTGAAGAGAGCCACATTTTGGGTTTGCGTGGTGGTAAAGATCATGAAGAAAAGACTAAGGTTGGACTCACCTTGGGGAATCTAATGTACCTCAAAATTTTTGAGGGTTAATCCCTTAGAGATTCTAATGCCTCTAGGATTCCCCGAGTCTACCTATCACCTCAGTGCTCAAGGGATAACTTTTCCCTTCCATGTTCGAGTTAGAGTTAGAGTTGGGATTGAAGGCAAGTGACTTTAACTTGAGAGTGGTCTCGAAAGGAAAGTAATCTCCGGAGGTTTTTCCATACTGTAGATTTCCTGAAAGAATTTCCTTCAGAAGATCCACCCCCTCTCAGAATTCTCAGGTCTGCATGGGTATGGAAGCTCTAGAGGAATGACAAATGAAGAAGCTATTTCTGGAAGAAGACATCACTTGTTGAATGGGAAGCAGTTCTTAAATGTGGAGGAATGAAACTTGCACTTGATATATGTGATTGCAAGCCTTTCAAAAATTATGCCTTAGCTTGGAATTTTTGAGCCCCAATCCTATGGAGAATTTGAGTCCCTTCAGATTTCTCGCAAACTTCTCTTGGACCTCCTAAAACCTAAGGTTTGAGAGTTTGGATTGAACCTTGTATGAAATGTTATCAATTGATTATGTAAGTAAGTTAGCAACTTGAAATTCTTGTGTGTAATGATGATTTTTGAAGAATCCTTCCCACATAGAATTCACCGAGCTCTAGTTCTTGTGGAAAATCCGCCCAACCAAGAAATCCATGACCCTTATTCTTGTGGAAAATCTTCCCTAGGATATATTTTTTGAAAATCCTTCACTGCCTCAAAATCCTAAAATGCATCAATTTGTGAGCAATTATCTTGGGTTTTTTAAGATGAATGAAAGGAATTTGATGTTAATTAAAATAAATTTATCTATCTTCTTTTAATAGTGAGTTTATCAATGATTAGCATCATGGTGATTATTATGTCTTCTAACAGATGCAGGCAGAGCTGAGTCCCAGAAATACTTCCAAGTCAAAGACTTCATATGCTAAAGAGGAAGTCAAAAGGAGAATAGATATAATGAAGTATGATTTCAAAGGGATATGTCCAGAATCGAGAATCACCTCTAAGTGGTCAAAGATATCTAACACCAATATGGGACATGCTAACTATGATGATTTCTAGTAGAGAATGTTTGGCAATGCATCTACACAATTGGCGTAGGTCATTACACACATAGGTTTAGCTCAAGCAGCAGGGTTTCCACATACATTATTGTGTCTATAATTAGTGTTAGAATGTCCAAGACACTATGATGCTAACAAGAGAATAATAGTGGGCCCACAAGGAAGAGTCGTGGCTAACTTGACTGAGGAATCCATTGCTGAGACCTTCAATATTGCTTCCCAACACAAGCTTATCAAAGAGATCAACATATAGGAAGCAGAAGAATTTTATGCCAAGGATGTCTCCAGGGATTTAGACATTATGAACAGTTCATGGATAGCCAAGCGAAATCCACACTATTCCAAGCTCCCAAAGAAATTACATAGGAGTGATTTCAAGATGGAGTACCATGATATCACCACACTCCTAGGTAGAGTAATGAGATTAGATGAGGCATTCACTTTCAAAACTTGGATGTTCTATCCAATTACTTAGATTGTGGGAGGAAAGCATTATCATTGGGTAGGTATCTTGAGTAACAATCTAGATAAACAACTCAAAAGTGTACAAGACACTCATGTGTTCACAATGACATCTTACCTTGTCTATATGTTGGCAAGTAAATTCAAATACAAAGGCCTAAGTTGTAGTGGGACTCCCGACAAGGATAGAATCTGGGATGTTTACCCTCAACTATGGTACAACACATCCAATTATAGGAGATGCAATGATGCCTTCTTCATGTACATCCCTAGATTACTATAGGGTGCCCTCCATATATGAATTTTTGCAAAGGAAATTGAGCTAATTAGAAGGTATGGACAATGATTCATACAATTCCAGAGGTTCTCTTACATCAAGAGACAAGGATCTCCTGCAGTCCAAATCAAAATGTCAAGGTATCCTACTAAAAAACTCATATTGAGCTAGAATTGACAATACAAATGGTTGCATTTGAGACAGTGCTACAAGATATGCACATGAAGGGGCTTCAGATGAATTCCCATTGAGAATTGGCACTCTTAGAGCATGCCCCAATCTCCAAAGTGCATAATATTTAGAGAAGGAAATGACACAATATGAGTTGTATTCGCACACCAATCAGGACAACTTTGATGCTTATGGAAAAGCACATAAGTAGGCTAGTAGAGAGTACAAATGCAAAGACCACATAGAAGATTATTAGGAAAATTGTAGAGATGAATTTGAGGTGATAAAGAGAAGGTACTCTAGGCTTCCCTTGAAACTCATCAGGCTCTACAAGGTGGACCAGGTGCTAGATCAAGTTGATGAGGATGAAGGGGATCTAATATAGTACCTTGATTATGATCTATATATAAATCGACCCTTGCCATCAGTAAATTGTTCAGAAGAAGAGATAGTGGATATTGATTAGGTGACTGAACTTGTGAAGAGATAATCTAGAATGTGGGTCAAGTACAAAATTATAGAGTTGCAAGAAGATGGTGCCCAATTCAATTATGACCTAATGGGAAACCTTGAATCCCATTCCGAGGATGACACCGAGGCTACCAAGGATGATATTACAGAGCCTTCACATGGGGATTAACAAGAAGAGCAAAGGCCCCTAACACTAAAAAGGAGAACAAAAATTTAGGGGAAAACTAAGAAAACTGAGAGGCAACTTGCACCAAAGACAAAGAAGACTTCTAAGGAAGCTACTAAGGAAGGAGAGAAGACTACTCAACCTGCCAAGAAGAGGAAACTAGTGACTGAGGGTTATAGACTATCTAAGAAAACAAGGACTGTTGAGGCTTTAGCTACCCCTCCCAAGGTTGTGGAAATTTAAAGCTCAAGGGAGAAGCCTCAGGTGTATATAAGAAGGAATTCGTAAAAGCAAAGGGTGTCCCCTATAGGAGAATCAAGAGTTGGGACTGAGAAGCTATCTGCTGAAGAGACCCCTATCGAGAATCCCACAAAGGAAGCTAAAAAAGTAGTTACAAAGGATAATTCACCTTCTTCATCCCCAATACAAAATATACAAGAGAGTGATGCTCTGAAGGAACATGAACAACAAGGTGGAGAAGAAGGCCCATTTGGAAATCCTAACAAGGAAACACAAAGTGAAGAGGTATCTACACCTAGAGATGGGCAATTAAGTGATTTGGCCAAGGAATTGGGAGAGAAGAAGGAAATCAAGAAGGAGACTACCTCTAAGGTCACTGTAGAAATTCCTTCTCAGCCTGAAATCAGTGAACATGTTGATATACCACATTCAAAGGAGGAGCTTGAAGATAAAGAAGGAAAAGAAAGGGAGCAGCAGAACCAAGGAATGGATGTGGATAATATAGAGGTTGTTGATGAGAGTCTTCCTCATGATCAGTCTGAACATGGTACTGCTCAGAAAGATGTGGAGGTAGAACAACCCGCTGCCCCACATTGGTGAGAAAAGAGATTAAAATAGAAGGAAATAATTGTAGAAGATGAGACTCCAAGCTGGGACAAGCTATTAGAAAAATGGGGATAGCCAAAGGAAAGGAAAAGAGCCAGAACAGTCTCCAAGTTTGCAAGAGATGAGTTTAATAACATGATTGTTCATGTTTTTTTTCCCCCTAAAAATAAATATAAGGATGAATTAAGGCCCACATAATATAAGGTGCAAACTATTAATTTGGGACCAACTATAAAGGAACAGGAGAAGGAAGACTTCCAGGAATCTTCTTAGGAAATTATGAGGAGACTTGATAAGGAGATGGTAGAAAAGGAAGAGTTATAGAAGAAATTGAGGGAAGCTCATAGGTATATCCAACATCTAATTAAGTCTCTGCAATCTCAAAGCAGTGAAAGCTACTCATTCCTAGAAGGTTTTTTGTCCAAGGAGGCAATTTCAGAGATAGAGAGATTGAAGACTTTTATGAAGGAAACCCAAGAATGGTTGCAAAATGTTAGTGATAGAGGAGATGAAATGATAGAAAAGGTGCTACCATTCTATGAGAAGTCATGCTTCCTCTACAAGGACAACTTATTTCCTTGATTACTACAAATAACCACCTGATGATACAATTGTCAAAGATTTGGAGAGAATCCTTGCAATCCCTATAGAAACTCTGATTAAGGAAGGTCTCATCACCATGCAGGATACACATAATGCAAATGAGTGGGTAGAAGCTTTCAACTTTAAGAATGAGCTCAAAATGAAAGAACCCAAGAAGTCATCCAAGGCCTAGGTCAAGGTGAAAGAGGTCTTTGATAGTTGCAATAATTTTCTAGAAACAGTTACAGGGAGGAAGAAATTTAGACAGAAGGACCTGAATGTGGAACAATTGTAGCAATGGTGGCATGAGGTATATCCTCCAAATGTAGAGGGCCCAATAGTTAATGACCAACTTGAGGATGTTGCTATTTATATCTCCTATCTGGATAGATATCAAGGATTTTATGCTGACTAGGAGAAAGTCTTGGCCAAACATGAGGTAGAATTAAACTCAGCTAGGGCTTGAATTAATGTAATAGCTACTCCAACCCAGGCTGACTTGGATCCAGTCTTGGAAAAAATAAAAGAAATTCCCAAAAAGGATGGGGTAGGTGAAGGAGAAAAGAATGACCCAGCTTGATGGCCTAGGAGAATGCACCATTTAATGCCATTTTTTCCTATGAGACAGGATGGTTGCACCTTGGATTCCATGCCTGAGAAGCATCCAATGCTAAAAGTTGACTTTGGAGACTGACCTCCACTATTTTAATGTATATTTTGAACTTGAAATTTGGGAGGGAATTTTTGGCTGACCTTGCTTGTAAACCCTAATTTTGGCCACCCTAAATGTATAAGGCTATAAATAGGGGTTTCTCCCTCATTTGTTAAGGTTAGACATTTGTAGAAAGTGCTAGAATCTTAGCTAGGGAATTAGAGAGCTCTGTAATACTTGAGATACTGGAAAAACCTAAATTATTGCAAATTTTGGTGAAGTAAATACAAGATAAGGCATTGTTGTTTGGTGTTCTTCACATTGTTATTCATCTGTGCACGGTTCTTGTGATTCTTGTATTTCATATTTTGGTAGTTTGTACTAAGTAAGTTGCAGTTTAGATAGTATTAGAGATATTTATGTTTTAGTTGTGTTCATGGTGGAAAATCTAAAGTGTTTGAGCAACCCTTGTCCATAATTTTAGCTACTTGCTAAGTGTGAGTGGTTGTGTAAATTTACCCTAGGCCTATATCTGATGTGCTTAGTTCAATTGTGAAGTGTTTTCATTCTAATGCTATATGTGGATTGATATGTGAATGCTTTACAATCTGAAAATATTTATACCTTAGGAGATAACACTATTTCTATGGCATTGCAAGTTAATTTGGGTTTAGTAGAAATTAGTTTGGAGGGTTGGTCCACTTTGAATGTTCTATCATTTTCATAGTTGATTCTGATAGTTAGATTTAGATTTCTCTCAAACCCTTATCTTTTTTGTCATTTCTTTAAAATCTAAGTTAGTTTAGGACTTGCAAGCATCAACATATTGTTATATCTGATGTACTTAAGAAGCTCCAACATTTGTATGTAAGGCCCTTGTGGAAAACCAATATTTTCACATTATCTTTGAGTTGTTTCACTGCATTTTTCAAGACATGACATTAGAGACCTTGGGGTTATCTCTTAAGGCTTACTGATAGAGGTTTACCTTTCAAGAGAGATAGAATACCACATTCTATTTGAGTTGTTGTGTAGAAAACACCATCAACAAATATATAGGTGCAAAAATATTTGTAAATAAGTAATGGTTTTCCATTGTGAAAAAAATAGCAAGGGAGAAAACAACTCTCTACAGGATGAAATATGCTTTAGTAATTTTTTTTTGGAAGAATCCGTGTATGTTCATTGAGCTATGCTAGAAGAGTCAATCTTGGCAATTATGCAACTTTGAAGTTGGGCCTACAAAGAAAAAGTGGAAAGCGATAAAGAGATTGGATACTCGAAATGTGAAGAACTGTGGAAGCAATCAGAATTGTAGTCATTGAAAGAGAAAGGAATAAGTAATTATTGAACATACATGTATTTTTTTTCCATTGAAAAGTATTTGATGATTTAAAGTGATTGATGTTGATAGTGTTGATAATCGAGCTTCCTCACTGATCCTATGTGCAACGTAAGGGCTTTGTTGCATGCGTGTGTATCTTTCAAATGTGAATGCAAGGTGGATATGAAGACTAGATAGCTGGGTGATTCTTGAAATTTTTGTGAATGTCATGCCCTATCGATCAATGTTGTCAATATCAATGGTGACTATTTCATGTGTAAGCCCCTGTGATTTGTGGATCATAGGTAAATAAGGTTATGCTTGATTGTAGACATCAAACCCAGCTATTGCCAACTCTGAACTCCATGAGCAAAAGAAGCATACATTGCTTGTGTAAATAAGATAATAAATGAAGGTCGAGTAAATAAAATAAATTGGGGCCAAGCCATGTGGGCTATTGTTGTGAAGCCACAAGTTGACTTGGGATAGAATATGGACTCACTAAGAAGAAATTTGCAATAATAACAAAATATAAATCATCATATATTTAAAATAAAATAAATTTTTAAATAATTAAAATAAAATAAAATAACTCTTTAAGTAAAGACAATTTCTACAAAATAACTTTAAAATGCATAAAATAAAATAAGTATAAGAGAGATATCTATATAGTTAAGAAAATATAAAGAGTGATTTCATAGACTTCATTTTATATCAAAGCTTGCAGGTATTTTTGAAGGGTGGTGTCGACCACCACAACTCAACAGGGTAATAGGGACATCTTTGGGATTGTTTGAATCCTAGGCAAGGCCAATGTAATTCTTGAATTGAACAACAAAAAAAGGGGAGCTAGGGTGGTTTTTCACTCTCCTTGTACACATTTTTTTACTATTCCAAGAGCTCCATTAACAAGGCCAGTATCATTCCATAGATTACAAGATAGCATAACCTTTTTTTCAACACAGTAGAATCTTAGATTGGAGTTGCTCATCATCTGGATTGTAGTTCAAAGAGCTCCCTATTTTCTCTATAGTGGCTATGGAAATGGGTTGCACTAGAGACAACATGTGCTTATTATGGAGTGAGACCTTTTCATTGGTTGCACAAATATTTATGGATGATAAGAAACAATTTTTTTCTATAGATGATAGTGTGGAGCTTGACCTTGACATTAGCAGTTTCCAATCTATAATAGTAGGTTCAACCTATCTTAAATTGTACAAGAGATCATGAAATAGAATTTGAGTGGGATCCTCTCCATTTTGATGAAATATTTTGTTCAATGTAACAATTGTTTGAAAGCTCTGCCATAGTGTCCCTCTGTAGGAAGTAGAAGAGTAGATAGGAATGTCTTTTACTGGAGGTAGCTGGTCAAGGTCTCTAAAGAGTAGGATTGAGAAGCCTCCAAATGGGTTGTGGTTGTGTGCTGGGAAAGCTTGGTGGAAGCGATAGTCAATGCTTTCAAGCAACTTTGGATTGATGAAGCTCATTTCATCTATCAAAATGTAGTGAATGAAGTGCAATTTCTCTTGGAATCTTGCTAGTGTTTGGCCTTGCAAGGGGGCCATCTCTTTCATGGGTATGCAAAGTGTAGAATGAATTGTTGATGCTCTAATGTTGAATGCTACAACACCTATTGGTGCAATAAGTAATAGTGATGTTTGACAATTTGGAGTCGAACAATTGAGTGCAAACCTAATTTTTTTAATTAGGTGCAACTTTCTAGTTCTTGCAGTTCTTTGAACTATTATTTTAAGTGGTAGCTGGTAAGTGGTGAAGGATAGGTGTGACAAAACTAAATCCAATGTTTTCTTTTGTTCTAATGAAAGGTTATGTTGGGCATTTACAATGGGTGGAACAAGGACTTGATATGATGTGCGGTTTGAGTCTACAAAGTTGGATGTTGTAGTGTGTTCTTTTGGATTTATGGAATGATTATCCCAGTCATGGTTAAGGTTTATTTTGTGGTTACCTAGCATTTCAAGCACATCTAGCTAGAGTAGATGGCCTAGGTGTACAAATGACAACACTTTCCATTAAGATTGGTTGTATTGATGTGGGGATTCTACATCATTCAAAGGAGAGTCAGGATCTATATTGGAGGTCGTATTTGGTTGAGTCTATCGCACATGCCATCCTCTCCCACTAAGCTACAATTTGAGTTGTGGATGAACTAAGGTCTATGAAAATGTTACGAAATAGTTTGTAGAGAACTAGTTCACTCCAATAGAAGGGAAACTTGGATTGTCCTTTGGAGGAATGCTTGCAAAACAGGGGGAGACTCAAACAATTGCTTTAGAGGAATTCTCTTTCCATTGTTTCACTTTACAAGATGTTTTGAAGATCCATTTCTAAGTGACATCAATTAATGAAAATGCCTCTAGACAAATAGGGTGTGCCATGTATGCATCAATGTAGTTTGTGTGTGATGGTGTATATGCGGGTGAGAGTGGAACGTGTTGATACGTTTTTTAGTTTACATTTAAGAAACAATTTTTTTACTACACAAGCAGAGTGGTAGTTTTAATAGAAGGTGAAAAATTTCATGGGCACTAATATCATGACCCACAAGGTTGTCAACAAGAATTTTTCTAAAATCTATTGGTGTTAGCTTGTTAGGATCAAAACATGTTAAAATACGAGAAATCATTACATGCTATGTTTCAGATTTGGTTTCTACTTTAGCTGTATATTTTTCTATATATTTGAGAACTACATCTATTAAGAGAATGAGCTGGAAATCTACATTTTCTTGTGAAATAGAGAGGAGAGTGTGGTTGTGAAGATTTAGCTGGTCATCATTATGAGTAGGGGTGTGCTTTGGCTGACCACTTTCATTTAAGAGGCTTGAATTGTCTCGCTTGGTCCAAGGGGATTTATAGCAGCATTCAACTGCAACTCCTTTTCTCCACAAACATGTTGCAAGGTACAATGTGTATGGCACTAAACAAATTTGAGTAGTTCATTGTAGTCATGTGGAGGGGTGGACAACATAATCATTCTTGTGTGCATTAAGAAGGGTTTGTCAAAGGTAGACCATGAAACTCTTTCATTTGAGTTTTGGTGAGGACATGAGTTTCATGCAGAGACATATTTTTCAATCTAGTTGATTGCATTTTGTACTAATGCAAGATTATTCCATTTCAGTCTGGTAATATCAGGCACATCGTTGAGCCAAAGGAAACCATGGACATGTGGAAAGCCACGGTGTTTCTATTCATAACTAGAAACATGAGATGTTATTAAGGAAATGATATACGAAAGAAGTAAATATAAATGATGTGGAATATTTTTACTTGTACCAGTAGTCATTTGTGTAGAGAATCTTCTCCAAAACCTCCTCAAAAAATGTAGTAAATCTATGATGCATGTAAAGTGCACAAAGGTGTGGGTTTTACACTATATTTTGGATCCTCTGTCAAGCAATTTAGTAGTAGGATTTTTTGGTGTCATAGGTGGCATGGCATTATGTAAGTATGGCCATTTAGTATCTTCTACACTAAGGGTAAAGAATAGAGTTGGGCATCTAACCTGAATAACCATGTCAAATAGCTCCCCCCTACAGTGAGTCCAGAAGGGGCATGTACCATGGATTTTTGAGATGAACCATATAAATTGGTCTACAAGATATTCATCAGGGAGGTCCTTGAGTCTTTTGCATAAGGTAAGTATTGTTGTTGGGAGTCTACTTTCCAAGTGTTTTTGAGAAAATATAGAAGTTTTGGCCTAGTTATGGTGATACATAAGAATAATAAGTATGAAGTATCTAAACCATGGGTGCTATCCGAACCTATTATCATGGTATCTAAGAAGATGGAGAGCATATTCATGTAGATTGACCTCTTTCATAATTTTTTCATTGAATGCAACTCTGCCTTTTGGAAACAATGTTGGGAATGCCATAACAAACAATCCTTCAGTGGTGTATTCATTGATGGGTGTAAGAGAAACTGGTGGCCAATCAATAGTAGGAGTTAGGCATCCTTCCCCTAACTACAACAAGGATTGTAATTCTTGAACTTCTGTATGTGCAGGGGGCAAGTTCTCCACAAATGATGTTGTTGCTTGCACATTCTCTTGCAATTGTTCTTTGGTTGTATTATTTGTTTCCATGAAACTTACATAAGGGGGGTCTGAAGTTGAGGTTTCTACATTTAGAAGGTTAGAAATGTCAATGGAGGCAATAGGAAAGCATAAGAGAGAGGCCTCATCTAATTGTACATCTTTGTAGTAAGGGTCATTACAAACCCTATATTGCAAATCCTCATGAACATGTGCTTTGCAAACACAGAAACTATACTATTGGGAATCAACATTCTTTTTGTTAACTATGAGTATATCTAGGTCATGTATATGTTGTGGAAACTTGGAAAGTAATTTGCAATTATTGTAATATCCTAAGGAAAAAAATAGTGTGGCCACTACATTTTAGTTGCCCCCCTCTTGCATAAGTAACTTGGAGGATATGGCTTACTCTTGCTATAAGCATCTCCTCTATTTGAGATAGGAATTGCAAACAATCGGGCTACTCTCCAGGGTCCATGTTGTTCCACCTTGAGAAGTGATTACCATTTTTTTCTGAAATGCATCTTGAACAAGCACTACTACCATTTAATTACCTAGTTTTTATTCTCGGATATCATTCCATGCATCATGGCATGTTGAAATGTTTGATAGGTTGTCCAACTTTGAATGAAAGAAATTCCTTGCAATTTAATAGTTTGCAATAAATAGAGGAGGATGGTGGTTTTGGGAGGGTGAACTAGGGAGTAATGTAGTCTGCATTTGAGGTGTGAATGGTTGCAAGGGGGAGAGCCTATTGGAAAGATAGGGTGGGGATGTGGAGGAGCTTGCAAGGTGATTGTTATGGTTTTCTCTTCTCCATCTATTAATAGAAGCCTCATTTTATTGGTACCATAAATGTTGCATTTTATTATGATGAGAACGTTGTGCTTCCATGATTTCAACTTGGTTTTGCATGATAGGGGTTGTTGAGGAACAAGGTGATGCAATATTAATTTGTAGTAGTTCATGAAAAAGTAGAAATAACATGTATAAATTAGGTGTGTAAAATTAGTAGGAATAATGCTTGAAGTAATAATCCTTTGTATTGACTCGAGTTTGATTGGAATATGTAGCTTGTAAAAACAAGAAATCATATTTTGAAACGAGTGGAGAAGATAACATTGTGGTATAAAAAAATGAATTCATTTTTTTTATAATTGTAGGCACACATGGTTACAGATGATGTTATTGATAGAATCAAAAGACATACAACATAAGCAAAGACTATATACTATTTTTGAAAGTAAGAGGTACTTGCAAACTTTATATATGTTTTATCGTTGTAATTACAAAGCTTTATATTTCTTTCCTAGAAAATGAATTCATTGTGGACACTTCAAAGAAAAATTGGCACCCAAGAACTTGATCCAACACGTGTTTAACAACATCAGGTTATGCCCAACAGTAGTTGAATATTTTCAGTGGAAACACCAAACAAGCCATTTGCAGGTCCTTCGAATGCAGTGACTTTAAAAAGATCACCTAGATTCCATTGTCCAAATCCACTTTTACCATGTAGTTGAAATCACATCTAGGGAGATCAATAGAACACTTTGGGTAGTGAAAGCTATTGGGGTTCTTTTATACAACCTTCTTCTTACATTTCTTATTGCCCTCCATAAGAGGACAAGAGAGGTAATAAAATTTTTCCAAGTGGACTTTTGATATGCTTGCTTTTAAAAAAAAATCTTATTTTAGGAGAGCTTGTATTATTAATCGATGGCATGACAATTGGATTTGAAAACTTGTTGGAAGAAAGATGATCTATTGAGAGGAAAAGGAGTGGCGTTTCATTCCCTAGAGTGGCATACCAGTCGTGCAATGTTGAGGCTTCTAAATTTTTTGGATTTATTACAATTGTAGTTTCAAATACAGTATCAAGAGCTTTTCCATGCCAATAGGCTATATGTCCCTGGATTTGATCAAGATAATTAGAGGAGTTGGTAGAAGAGGAAAACTAGATAATTATTTTCCTTAAAATTCACAATGATGACACCAAAGTGTAACATCATGTTGGATTTTGTGGTTTTGTTGCTGATATTTGGTTGTCATTGATATCAACACTATTATCATTAATGCATTTTAAGTTGTATATGTCGAGGATATTGAGAAAATTGTAAAGAAATAAGTTATAGATTATCAGTTGTGAAGTGAAGTTCTGAATGGTGGTATGTTTTTTACGTTGAAGATCAGAGGTTTTGGACTAAAAGGTTTTTTGTTGAGTGTATCTAGTTTATCCATGTCAAATTTCAAAGATCCACATGAAGATTTGATCAAGTTATGAAGATTTTCATTCAGATAGTTTTTATGTTTCTCCAGTTAGTGTTCCTAGTTGAAGATAAGGCTATTTCAGTTAGTTCAGTTGTTTCAGATGCTTGTCTATTGGTTCTTAATGTTTTTTCATGCTTCTAGATCGTGTTCTATCATTGTTGCATGTCCACATTGATCGTTGTGCTTGTAGTTGGCAATTTTCTCTTGCGTGTTCATATTTTTCATGTTCCTGGCCAACATGGTATTGAAGCGTGTTGTGGATCTTCAAGGAGAAATTAATTGTTCAAAGTGTTTTTCATGTTGAAGATGTTGATTTGGGTCCTCACTAAGTTGTGGCCAACTTTGATTGATTTGCATTAAAGATTATCTATTGATTTGGGCTGACAGTTATATTCATTTTATTATTTCTTTGTGGCTGACTTATAGCAGTGAAATTTCTTATTGTGGATTTATAAGAGCAGTTTTTTTTTTAATTGAAGTGTGTGAATCTGTGTGTATGTGTGAATAATGTCCTAATCATTTGAAGGCAGAGCAGAGTGTGAAGAAGAGTGAATAAGAGTAAAGAAGAGTGAAGAGTTGTTCATGAGCTTAATCGGAATTATGATCAGGCATTAGTAGATGCTATTTTATTAGTTCAAATCCCTACGAATGGCTTTAATCTGAATCTCTTTGTAAGACAATGTGTCTTCCTTGTAATTGATCTGTGATCTCTAGGTAGTGCACTTGAATGCAAGTGCATTCCCCATATTTCATTCTCTTTATACTTTTAACAGGGTATAATCTTGTGGACTGGCCTCCAATGTGGTTTTTCCCCTAACAGGGTTTCCACATAAAAATCTTGGTGTTATGTTTTTTTCTAATCTGTTGTTGATTCATGCTTTCAGGGTTAATTATCAAATTTGAGATTAAGGTTAATAAGTTGAGTAAATTTGATTTTTTGTGACAACTAATTCATCCCTCCCTCCTCAGTTGTCTGCCCTTGTATTGCCAACAATTGGTATCAAAGCTAAGTTCCTTGGAAGAAGTTTAACAACTTAAGGTGATCTGGGATGACAAGTTACAAGAAGGATAGTCCAAAATTTAATGGAACAAATTACTCTTTGTGGAAGACTCAAAAGGAGTGCCATCTGAGATGCATTGGTGAACCCTACTGGAGCATTACAAGTAATAGGTATGTTATTCCACAAAATGGTCCTACTACTTCTGCTAAGAACAAAGATGTTGAATATAATATTCAGGCTAAGGAAGATTTGTTGAGTGCTTTGACTGATTCTGAGATGACAAATGTTGTGGATCTAAAGATTGCTTATGAGATCTGGAAAAAGTTGGAAACCTTGTATGAAGGTGATGCTAATGTGAAGATTGCTAAGTTGGAGAGTTTGAAAAGGAAATATGAAAGGCTGAGAATGGGTGATGATGAGAATATTAATACTTTCATGCAAAGAGTGAATGAACTTTTCTGTGGTATTAGATGTGCTGGTGGATAGATAGAAGAATTTGAGATTTTTGCTAAGGTGCTTAGATCCATGCCTGATTCCTACAAAGTCAAGGCTAGTGTTATTGAAGAACTTCAGACTATAACAAACATAACCAGAGATACATTGGTTGGTAAATTGACTGCTTTTGAGTTAAGTGAATTTGGTGATGCCCTTCCTAAGTTTGAATCTGCATTCAAGGCTACTACTTCTGAAAGAGATAGATAGAGATATGATCTGAGTGAGATTTCATATAGAAAGACATTCAAGTATGAGGATGAAATCAATCATATTGAAGAAGAAGAAAAAGAGATGGAAGAATTGGAAGCACTTATTGTTAAAAAGGTACTAAGAGGAAAAGGTAAGTATGAAGGAAAATTGCCTCTTAAATGTTTATCTTGCAATAAGATAGGTCATTTTACATCAAGGTGTCTGGAAAGAGCCCCTAAACCAAGACATAACAAGCCTAGATTTTTAGAAGAAATGTTACTATGTTGTTGATGAAGGTGTAACAGATGATGAATCTAATAAAGGTGATGATGAATGGGTATTCATTGTTGTCAGAGAAAATAGTCATGTATCTACTTAATTTGTTAGTTGTACAAATGTGGAGAAATCCCTAGCTGCTCGAGTTGAAGAAAAAGATGAATGGGTAATTGACAGTGGATGTTCACATCATATGATAGGATACAAAAGTAAGTTTCTAAGCTTTGAAAAATATGATGGTGGTGTTGTGAGATTTGGTGATAATACAACTAGTGTGATCCATGGAAGATGATGCATTTCTCTTGATGGTAAGCATAATAATGATGATGTTTTGTATGTGGAAGGCTTGAAGCATAATCTTTTGAGTGTTGGTCAAATGGTTGATAAGGGTTACAATCTTCAGTTCAAGGATGGAAAGTGCAGAATATTGAGTTCCGAAAATGAAATTGCCTCATATACAAAAACAAAAGGTAATATCTTTCACTTGAGTGTTGCTAGTAAAAGTTGTTTGATTCCTCAAGTTGATGAAAGTTGGCTATGGCATAGGAGATTTTTTCATGTTAACTTTGATAATGTTGTCAAGATAAGTTCTACAAAGGTTGTGAGAGATCTACCTAAGTTGGTGAAACCTACTAATGCAATATGCAAGGAATGTCGATTGGGAAAGCAAACCAGGATTTCATTTTGGAGTAAAAACCATTGTTCAAATGAATTGTTGAAGCTTGTGCATACTGATTTGTGTGGTACCTCTAAGGTCAGAAGTCTACAAGGTTATAGGTATTTCATGTTACTCATTGATGATTATTCTAGAATGGTATGGGTTACTTTCCTAAGAGAGAAATTTGAAGCATTAGAAAAGTTCAAGATATTTAAAGCTATGGTTGAGAATGAGACAGGTTTAAATATTAAGTGTCCGAGATCAGATAGAGGTGGTGAATTCACTTCCAATGAATTTAATTCTTTTTGTGAAGAACATGGAATAAACAGACAATTTTCTGCACCATGGACCCCTCAGCAAAATGGAGTTGTGGAAAGGAAGAATAGAATAGTTGAAGATGTTGCTAGAACTATGATGTTGGAAGGAAATGTCCCTCATATCTACTAGAGAGAAGTTTTTAGTATTGTTGTGTACACACTCAACCGGGTACAAATCAAAGGAGATACTAGCAAGACCCCTTTTGAGCTATGGACTAGTCAAAAGCTTGCTATTAAATACTTCAAGATATTTGGAAGTAGATGTTACATTAAGAGAGATGAAGACATAGGAAATTTTGATGCTAGGAGTGATGAAGGTATCTTTCTAGATTATTCTACTAAGAGAAAGGCCTACTGGTGTTATAAAAAAATATTGAAGAAAATGGTTGAAAATGCAAATGTTAAAGTTGATGAAGAATTAGGTACACCGTCCAAAACCTTTGGATATGACTCTAATGATCAGGATGACAGTGCAAATTGAGGAAAGCAAGATCAAACTTCAAACCAAGTGAAAATCAATTTGGAAAATCAAGAGAATGAAGAAGAAGGAGAAACTAGTGAAAGAGCATAGGAGAGATCAGAGGAACCTGAAGTTGAAGAAAATCCTAAGAAGACTCTGAGGTATGTAAGATTGAATCACTTAGAAGATCAAATTATAGGTGATAAGAACAAAGGTGTTCAGACTAGGAGAAAGATTGTAGAGGAATATTGCTTGATTTTGAAGATTGGGCCTACTAGTGTGAATGAAGCATGTAAAGATGAGCATTGGGTTGAAGCAATGAAAGAAGAGTTGAAACAGATTGAAAAGAATGATACATGGATTCTTGTTCCTAGACCTAAGGATAAGAATGTTATTGGAACTAAATGGGTTTTCAAAAACAAACTAAATGAGCAAGGTGAAGTGATTAGAAATAAAGCAAGACTAGTATGTAAAGGATATTCACAAATGGGAGGAATTGATTTTGAAGAGACATTTTCCCCTGTTGCTAGAATTGAAGCTATAAGATTGTTTCTTGCTTATGTTGCTCACAAGAATTACAAATTTTATCACATGGATGTCAAATCAACTTTTCTAAATGGTGAATTGGAAGAAGAAGTGTATGTTGAGCAACCTGATGGATTCCAGTTGATTGATAAGGAAGATATGGTGTGTCAGTTGAAGAAATCATTGTATGGACTCAAGCAAGCCCCTAGAGCATGGTATGCAAGATTGGACAAGTATTTGTTGAAGCTTGGATTTAACAAAGGTACTGCTGACAGTCATTTGTATTTCAAGAATGATGGTAGAGATTTAATTTTTGAAGTCTTTATTGATGATATTATTTTTCGAGGAGATGATGCTTTGTGCATGAAGTTTGCTAGTGAAATACATAATGAATTTGAGATGTCTATGTTGGTGAGATGAAATTATTTTTGGGATTGTAAATCACTCAATTAGATAAAGGGATTTTTATATCTCAATCCAAGTATGTGAAGGAATTGTTGAAGAAGTTTGGTATGTAAGATTCAAAGCTAGTTGGTACACCCATGATGATCAGATGAAAGTTGACTACAGAAGATGATTCTCCAAAAGCAAATTAGACAAGATACATATCAATGATTGGTGGATTGTTGTATTTAACTCAAACTAGGCCTAATATCATGAATGTTGTATCTATTTTTTCAATATTTCAAGTTGATCTGAAGGAATCTCATGTGACTATTGTGAAGAGAATTTTTCATATACTTGAAGGGAACTGTTGATCTTGGCCTATTGTATCCTAAAGATGATATTCTTACTTCGAGTGCCTTTACTAATGTTGATTGGGCTGGAGATGTGAATGACAAGAAAAGTACTAGTGGTGGAGCATTTTTCTTGGGTAAAAAGCTAATTTCATGGTTAAGCAAGAAGCAGAATGCCATTTCTTTGTCTACTGCTAAGGTTGAATACATTTCTACTGCTAACAATTGTACTCAAGTCCTATGGATGAAGCAGATGTTGAAGGATATTAGAGTTGTATATGATGAGTCTATTGCTATATACTATGATAATTCAAGTGCTATTAACATTTCCAAGAATCTGGTGCTACATTCAAAGACAAAGCATATATCTATCAAGTTTCACATTTTGAGGGAGAAGGTAAGTGAAAAAGAAGTCAAATTGGAATATGTGCCTACTAAGGAGCAGATTGTATATATCTTTACAAATTCATTGCCTAAGGATATTTTTGAGTATCTCAGAGGGAAGTTAGGGGTGATTTCCCCTCCTAATCAAAACTAAGGATGTAATACAATTGCATCATTCCAAGTATTTCATAGTCATATCTTGTTTCAGATTGATGTTGTGGTGGCTACTACTCAGAGGGAGTAGTGAGATGGTTCAGAAATTCAGATATGTGGCTCAAAGCTTAGAGATTATTTGTCATTGATGTCAAAGGGGGAGAAAATTCATGTGAAAAACTAGTGATTATCTGGGGAGAAGAGTTATGTGGGAGAAAATTCATGTGAATGTGTTGAGGAGAAAATGAGTTAGAATCTAAGGGGGAGTAATTGTCAAGAGTCAGCTGTGTTGATGGTGTTTTTCACATCATGTGTTTCCATCAATGCCAAAGGGGGAGATTGTTGGGTGTTGTGGTTGTGTTCTTGATATGTGGTTGTCATTGATTTCAACACTATTAGCATTAATGCATTTGAAGCTGTATATGTCTAGGATATTGAGAAAATTGTAAAATAAGTTGCAGATTGTCAATTGTGAAGTGAATTTTTGAATGGTGGTATGTTTTGTACGTTGAAGATCAGAGGTTGTGGACTAAAGGGTTTGTTACTAAGTGTATCTACTTTATCCATGTTGAATTTCAAAGATCCACATGAAGATTTGATCAAGTTATGAAGATTTTCATTCAGACAATTTTTATGTTTCTTCAATTAGTGTTCCTGATTGAAGATAAGGCTATTTCAGTTAGTTCAGTTGTTGCAAATACTTCTTTGTTGGTTCTTAATTTTTTTTCATGCTTCTATATTGTGCTCTATCTTTGTTGCACATCTGCATTGATTGTTGTGCTCATAGTTGGTGATTTTCTCTTGTGTGTTCATATTTTTCATGATCTTTGGCAACATGGTGTTGGAGTGTGTTGTGGATCTTTGAGGATAAACTAATTGAAGTGTTTTTTTGTTGAAGATGTTGATTTGGGTCCTCACTAAGTTGTGGCTGACTTTGATTGATTCACATTAAATATTATCTATTGATTTGGGCTAACAGTTATATTCATTTTATTATTTCTTTATGGTCGACTTATAACAGTGAAATTTCTTATTGTGGATATATAAGAGCGGTTGTTTGTTCAAATTGAAGTGTGTGAATGTGTGTGTATGTGCAAATAATGTCCTAATAATTCGAAGGTAGAGCAGAGTGTGAAGAAGAGTAAAGAAGAGTGAAGAGTTGTTCATGCACTTAACCAGAACTATGATTAGGAAATAGCAAATGCTATTTTATCAGTTCAAATCCCTATGGATGGCTATAATCTAAATCTCTTTGTAAGACAGTGTGTCTTCCTTATAATTGAGTAGTGAGCTCTAGGCAGTGCACTTGAATGCAAGTGCATTCCCCATATTTCATTCTCTTTATACTTTTAACAGAGTATAATCTTGTGGACTAACCTCCACCATGGTTTTTCCCCTAACAGGGTTTCCATGTAAAAAATATTGGTGTTATGCATGTTTCTGATGTGTTGTTGATTCATGCTTTCATGGTTAATTATCAGATCTGAGATTAAGGTTAATAAGTTGAGTAAATTTTAATTTATGTGACAACTGATTCATCCCCCCTCTTAGTTGTCTTCCCTTGTATTTCCAACACATCAATGGTCAAGCATGACATGTATGTGATTGTTGCAGTACACTTGACGGTTTCGGTTTCATCTCTCTTATGGATGGTTGATGTATAAGAGATAGATAAAATTATGCCAATAACATCAACAAGGGAATTAATAGGTAGTGATAGCAAGAAATATATGCTCTTGATATGCAAGCTATGCATGGGTATTGTAGAGTCTATGCATGTTGAAGGAGTAATTGTTGATGAGCTTTGGAGGAAATTTTCAAATGGGTTGATCGAGCTACTATGTTTTGTATTAGCAACTTTTATGTGACCAATAGAAGTAACATATAGATTGTTAGAGTGCACGAAATTTTAGAAATCATCAAAAAGTTCATTGAAGCATGCAACATGTATTTTAGAGCCTACTTTGTCAATGAGGTCAAAACCAAAAACTTTTCCTTCTCGATTAGCATTGTGAAACTCATGGATTGGAGTATTTGTTAATGCTCTACCCTCAATGGACCAACACTTATAGTATGGGGTCAAAATTTTGATGGGAAGTATTTCAAAAAGGGCTATGGTTGGTTGTTGGGTAGAGCTTACATCTTGTTGTAAGCCAATTGGGCCCTGGGAGCTAGTAGATGGAAAATGACTTGTAGCCTGCAGAAGAGGAGTTGGAGTTCCAATGAGAAGTGCTTTATTTGAGACCATTTAAAGACTATTGATAATTATATCCCTACAATTGAATGATGTAAATGATTTAGGAAAATCACATTAATGATTCAAACTAATATTCAAAAATAGAGTATGGATGGACATACGTATATTTGTCGAACACCTTGGATGTATATTCTTTGAGGCATGCAATAAACCAGTGGCCATAGCTTCTTCAACAACAAGATTGTTGAATTGGCTGGGAAGAAAATTTGGATGGATGTGGACACCATCAAAGAGTTGAAGCCAATATTTAACATCTGTTGAATGAGCCTATTGTATAGTGTCTATAGATGTAACCTGTAATGAAGGGTCAAGATCAAACATGCCTGCAAGAATTTCTTCAATGGCATTCGGAGTTAGAGTTGCCATTGAGAAGGTGGATACAAGTTGAAGTTTTATGCTTGCGAGCAAGTTGTGAGTGTTAGAATTGGCTATTTTGACAAGTAAAATAAAGGTGCTTCTTAATTGTAAGCTTGTTGTTAATGGGGAAAACCAGAAATGAAAGGTAAAAAGGGGAAGTGTAGGCTTGATAATATATGACCATATTGTTTATGTACATGTTTATCAAACCAATGGTTTGTGAATGAGTTAAATTTTATGCAAGCTATATAGCATAAGACATTTTTCGAGTTTTTTATTTCAAAACAATATTTATCAACGTATTATGTGTTTAGTTTTTAAGATTTACAAATATAATAAAGTTTAATTTGAAAGAATGAAAATTGAAAAAATGCCATTTATTTGCATGGTAAAAATATATATTATTAATATTGAAGCTCTTCTGGAAAAAGAAAATACAAGGAAATTTGGTAGAAGTATCTTCTTTAAGACAGTATCTACAATGCTTATATTGGAAGGGAGTATTAAAGGCAACTATAGAAGACTATCTAGTTTCTTTACATTGCAGCCATAAGTAAGCATAGTATAGGCACAACAAAAAAACCTTATAACACATTATAGGCTGACAAGGTAAATCTGAAATGCAATGATTATTGTGGGTGTTGTAGCAATATTATAGTGTTGATCGTATTTAAGCTCCCTTAGGTAATTGCACAATCCCTCTAGTTTTGTGCAATTGGATTGGTAAGTTGATACCAAGTCCCAAAGCATCTTGACATCCAAACCTTTGATAGGACTTGATGTCTGACATGCAATTTTTATTTTGTCAACGATGTATACACAACTATTAGATATAGTTGTAGAAAGATGTTGAATAGTTGTGTGAATGGGGTCAAGTTTATTAACAGTAGATGATGACTCTGATACTATCAGTTTTGGATGCACTGGAATGGAGGGGATTGGTTGTATAGGAGTATTTGAATGTGTAGGCATGACCTAGCATGCGTGGATGAAATATACATATAATTTGAAGTGCAACATTAGAAGGTAAGCATGTAAATGAATGAGCAAAACATGGTAATTATTTACAAAGGAATTAACAAATTACAAGAACTATGTAGTATATGTTGCACTTTACAATAATTAGATCAAACAAACATCATGTAAAACACACATTTCAATTAAATATATAAAAAATATTTATGAGAAATGTAATCTATATTTGGATTTGGTATTACATATAATTGCTTATATGATGATGTATCTTGGTTTCTAGGGTATGGCTAGTTGTTTTGGATGTTCTGATCTTTGTGGTTGTCCTTTCTTGAGTATGTACAACTATTGTTAAATAATTCTGACACTATTTTTGTTACAAATTGGTCTCTAAGCTATTTGAATTAGGGATGTGACATATTGTTCAGTGAAGGCAAAGAACTATCTTGAGACACATGTTTAATTTTAATGTTTATTCTTGACATTTAAAAGAAAAATTACAAATGGTAAGATTTTGCATTGGTAATCCCCCATTTTAATTTGGCCCTAAATGTAGAACATAACACACCATTACATCATGATTAAAACACTATAATGAAAATAAAATTGTTAGGGGACTATATAAGTACAATCCTTATACTAAAACAAATACAAATGGTAAGAATCTACCTCGGTAATGCCCCATTTTAATTTAGACCTAAAAGCATAAAATAACACAGACATGCAAACTAATTACAAATTGTAAGAAATTGCATCGTTAATCCCCAATTTTAATTTGAGCCTAAATGAAAAAAATTATTTGTGCACTAATTGCAGATAAATTTATCCCTAGAAAATTAAGTCTGATGCATATGCTTTTTCATTTAGATTCTATTTCAACAACTCACAATTTTGACAACTTACATTTTTTAATTCACTCTGCAAATGTAAGTGGTCCCCTGCAAAATTTATTTTTAGGTTGGGCTACCCAAATATACCCAACCAAGGAAATTAAATACTGCAAATGAGCTCAAACAACTCCTTGCTAAAAAAAAATTTGTTAGCTTGGAAAAATCCAATTTTGATCTTCAAAATCAAGGATTTATATCTTTTGAGAAGATATAAATTTTGTGTTAGAGTAAGGTGAATGCTTATATCAAGTTTTAGCTCATACAATATAGATGTACATATGATTAAAACATTGGGCAGGATTCACATCATAGTCTATTTAGGTGTTGGTGTGTTGGATTCTATTACAAGGTTGGACATATACTACAACACATTAGAAGGAAGAGGGGTGTATGCTATTATGATGCATAAGGGGAAGAATGTGGATTTCCATATTTTGATAGATAAAGTAAAGTGCAAAACTTGTAGACCCACATAGCAAGTAACAAGTTGGGTACATGTGAAAATAGTATGGAATTCTTGCAATCTTTGAAACCTTTCCCCTATTTATCTTTATAAATATTGAATTTTTTCCCTGCTATGAGAAATGGAGTAGATGGTTGGAGCTGAGTCATAGGGAGTTTGAAATACACTTAGAGATGAGTAATATGGAAATAAATTTCATTACTTGTTAGGTCAAAGTCTTTGTAAGTTAAAAATCATACATCCTTACAGGGTAAGCCAACTCCCAACCAAAAACAACAATCCCCACCTGTATGATTTTGTAAAGTCTAATATAACCTACATGATCCTCACCTATCCGATTTTGTAGAGTCTGATATGACTGGACTTGTTCAAAGTAAATTTGAAAGAAGCAATAGTAATTTTTACACTCTTGTTGTTTTGTTTGTAGTTTTTTTCCTTTGGTACTTATATGTTCACTAAAAAGAGAATATGGTTGATCCAATCCAAGAAGGTTGAGACTTTTTCTTTTTGGCATTGTATTATTCCTCTCCTACTTTACGAAATTGAACACCTTGGTAGAGTAAGATACATATTTGTAAATTCAATGTGTAGATGAAAGTCACATGTGGGGCACTTATACTTTGTTTTTGATATTTCATGTGCTAATGAACATTCCTGACACCGGATATCTCATACAACATAGAAATGGATAACTACAACTTGATTGATACACAATAGTTTATGTACAATGATACAAAGACAGTATGAAAATGTATGAAAATTTTCTTCCTTGACTACCATTAACCTTCATATAGATGGGTTGACCAAGACATGTCTTCTTTAGACTAAAACCATCATGGCACTAAATCATTTTACAAAGACATGATTAAATTACCCACTCGTATTGATAGTGGTATTCATAATAAATTGTAGTTGGTTTTCCTTAATATCATAATAATTGAAATTTGGATGTAGATTTTTTTTTGGCACAATTGTAATTGAATGTATATATGAAATTTAGAAAGGGTCTCTATTGTATAATTTTAATTGAATGTATCGTACTTAAAATTTAAATTCACATCTACATATGTGTGCATGAACATTCAGTCCTAATGTTAGTTCAGATTAATTTTTTTTGGTAGAAATCACTTGAAAGGATTCTAGGAAAATTTGGTCTTGAAGAGGTCACTTATCCCCCCCTCTCTCTTTATTGCAAACATAACATGATCCTATTAGTAATGGAACCTAATTATCTTCCCCATTTAGATGTTTTGTTTCAGTCGTGTTCGGATCCCTATAAAACAATGCATAGTTGATTTGAAGCTATCACTTCTTTGTTGAGACCATTGTTGCTCAAACACCATCATTTACTAAATGACCTACCAATTGACCTCATGTTCTGCAAAATGTTTACAAAAAATTTATTTGTTTCCCCTAATTAATCTTTTGCACCTTTTCGGTAGCAGAAGAAAAATATTAACTTAAATTCTTAAAGATTTTATATTAATTAATTAATTTATTCTATTTTAAATTTTTTATTATTAATTTTTTATATTCTTTTAATAGCCATCCCCCTATCCTTTCCAAAATCCAAGAAAAAAAATTCCACCACCAAAACTTGAAACACTGATTCTGACATAATATTTTGGTAGGAAAATAAAAAAAATTAAAACCTATAGGGAGTGCACAATCATGCTTAGAAGTTAGAACTAAAATCTCTAGCAAAGAGGATACCCATTCACCCATAAGATAACATGGTATGTTGCACAATTTCAAAGAATTATTCTAAATAAAATGAACATCAACTACGTGAGCTACGAAAACTCTCAGATTACATAGCTTACAATATATTTTAAATTTTTAGATTGGCCACAGGTTCCACATCTCTTTTGTTACTTGGAGCTATTATAAAGAGAGCTCCAATCTATAACACTCTCCATAATTCATCATAATGATGGGTGAAAAAGACTAATAAAAAAAGTCAAACAAAATATTGTTTGCAATGAAATTTTTCCTAAAGTTCTTTCTAAATAATAAGTTAAGAACAAACATAAACCAATAAAGTGCCCACACAAAATACCATACCAAATGAACATAAAATTCATTTCATAGTTCAAAAAGATTGTACATGAAGAAGCAAATAGGGATCTGACAAGTGACTTACCGCAAGGTTCAACACAAAATGTGTTATTTTGTCAACAATGTCGATGAGGAAAAATGGGCAGTAGTCGATTACAAGTGAGACAAACCAAAATCAATCTCCCTAGAGTTGTTGCTTCAATCTATTCACAATAGAAAAAAATTAGATCTAAGAAGTGTTTAGAAAGAAATGAAACACAATAGAAAATGATCCAGCAAGTGACTCACCATAAGATTCAGCACAAAATGTGTCCTACTGTCAATGATGCCAATGAGAAACTCCATAGAGTTTGGAAGAAAATATTCCAAACCTGCTTCAATCTATTCATAATAAACAAAAAGTAGATATAAGAATATTGGAATTTAGAGCTACTATATTCTTGCACTAACTCATTTGACTACAAAATCCGATGAAATATGTAAAATTCGATGTTCGTCGGGTGCTTGTAAAATTTGATGTGTAATTTTTAATTTTTTGAAAGATTATCCCCAACGTTCGTCGAAATTTCGACGAACCTGGGGTTCGTCGAATTTTTGACATACATGAAAAATAGAAAAAAATCAAATTGTGGTTGACATAAAGAAAAGTGAGTTGTCGCCTAATTTATTGCGACAATGTTTTGCTCTACTTGAGATAGTTTGTGGAGAACTAATGATGATTTTCTTGGGAAAAATCAGAAAAAATTCAAGAAGATATCACCAGATTGAGGGTAGTCATTGTCTTTTTGTAGAATTCAGTTGTGAAGTTAGATTTGTAGTTCCAGGTTTGAAAATCATATTTTAAAGCAACATCTCATCAGATTTCATTTTTAGAGGATAAGGGTTTTGAGAATTTCATGTCCAGATTTTGTTGTGTGGAATCACCATAATACCACAACCAAGGAACAGATTCTTGTGACTATAATTATGTGATCCATAACTCTATTGGTCATGTGGCACAGTTGTGCTATAACAAATACAGGATTCATTCATGTATGACCCAAGTTTAATGTGGCTATGTTATGATAGAAATGGAGGCACTCATATAATGTAGTTAATTCAGGTTGTATAATGTAGGTGTCAATCATCATTGGGTGCATTCAGGTTGTCTCAAGTTTAACAGGTTATGATGTTATGATGTAATTATAGCATGATCAAGAGTGATTACCTCTTGCTGCAATAAAGAGCCTATAACTCTGGTTGATATGCAGAGTGGTTTTGTTATATCAATTATGTAGTGCATTCAAGCACAACCCATGTTTAATGGGCTATTCTAGATCTAGAGTGATCAAGATTTTCTAAACCTTATGAATGTTACTTGACATAAATTTGCATAATCTCAAATTCCTTCAGAGGCTTTTGAAGTATCAATGTATCCTATATAGGGTTTAGAATGAATTCTTTTAATTAAAAAAATAAATAAATGATGTATTTCCTAGTAATTAGATAATGTGGAGATCTAAATCTGCCCCAGCACACTATCCTCTTTGGCACTATATTCATTACTCCAGCTACTAGGGTTTTGCATGTGACATCTTTAATATCTTCATGACCATGGATTTTAAATAGATCTCAATCTTTGTTTTAATCCTTTTCATGGTAACCCTTGAGTTCCATAATCCACCTTCAATCGCTTCTAAGAATGTTGTCTTAATCTAGACTGCATAGTATGCATATAAAGCAATTCCTTCAGACCTGCGATTGTTCCAAACCACCACTCATTGCTTTGCTTAAAATTTTTCCTCCATAAGCACAATAGCATGTTTTAAAATCATGGTTGCCAATGATTGACCATTAAGGTCACCACTTTCATCATGAAGATACAATGAGATTTTTGTCTTTAAACTCAAGGCATTATGGAAGATAACATTGTGAATTGTTTGTTGTGTATGATTTGATTTTCTTTCACATTTACTGCTTTGCTAACTTTCTTTAAGACTGGGTATTACACCCTCAACTACAATCTCAAACAGCTCACTCACTATCACTTGAAGATTTCTTTCATGAGCATCCTTCTATAAGATCAAACTATGCCCTATAGACTGCCTACTTACTACAGGGGACTCATTGTTTCATGGTATTGTAGTTCTTAACATCCTTCAACCTTATTGACACTAATTCACAATCCACAAGGTATTATTCACTATTCTCCCATCTTTGATGAGTTTCAAAACACTGCTCAAACATGCAATCCACTACCTCCATTATACATTAATGCTTAAGAAGAAACATTGAACCTATGATTACCACTGCTACTTCATTTGGATAGTCATTCCCTGATTGCATTTTCCTTGTCTAACACTACCAAAAGCATTTGAAAAACCCTTAAGGTCAGCAAGGGGGTAAGGAAACTCACTGTTAAAATCTCCACTTTACTATGCAAGGTTTGAGCTTTATTATCTTGTCATTGCTCAGCCTCTTTTTGACTGTCACATCTCAAGTGACTGTCATTCTTCTTACCATAGATTGCATTTACAAATTTCACAAAGCTACATAGTGTGGTTGTTATTGGCTACAATATTTAGATTGCAAGATTTTGTTATTACCTACAATGTCTCAATCTTTCTAGTATTGCAACCTTACTAATCCACTATAGTTATTGTTTATGTTTCTACGGAGGCCTAGGGTTTGTACCTTAATCATGCTCTTACCAATGCATCTATTTTTTAATTAGGACTCTCTCAATGTTGAGGGCCCTAGGGATAAGCTCTTCATAAGAAGTGACACATTACATCTTTAACTAAAAGGATAAATCCGTATTGACATTAGCAATGATGATTCCAACTTGTTGCTCCTTCGGAATGGGTCACTTGCTCTTACTAGCTCACTACCTCCATTGTTGTAGAAAGTTTGTGATCAAGTTAAATATTTTGATTTTAGGAGTCTTAATGGTTGGAAATCATAGTAAAATCATAATTTAATAAGTTTTGGAATTAGCATTTTAAAGTGTTTTTTGGGCTCATTAACTTCAGACTATCTTCTGTTTTGCATGGGTGATTGCATGCCAATTTTTTTTGTGTAAAATATCAGAATTATTATATTATGTTACCTGTCTATGAATAAAAATTATTGGAGTGTGAGTTTGATATTTTTTGAAGATCTAAATAGTCAAGCTTGGTAAAGAAAAATCATGTCAAATAATATTAGTCCAAAAAAAATGAAGACACTTGATAGATTGTGGGCTAGATTGAAAAGAAAGGGTGATGGGAAATGTTATTGTCCTTGCAATAATTGCAAGGGCTTAAATATGAGATGACTTTTAATCACAACAGCTGAAAAACATTGTAGGCAACATGGTCACGTTGAAGGGAGGCATGATTATCATCCATTGGTAAGTTGTTCGTTATATGTGTTTATATTGATTGAATTTGTAAATGTTTATATCATTTTAACATTATATATATATATAATCACTTGGTCATGATCATGGTTTATTTGTGTCTATCATTATTATAAAGGTGGGGTGCCCTAGGGCAGATGATATGGATTATCACAGCCTGGAGAATGTGGTTTTGCAAGTGGACGAACATGGAGCTGTGAATATCAAAGATGAAGTTAATGATCCTATGGAAGAAGATGATCATGCACTAGAAAACACAGTTGAAGATGATGGTACGAATACATTGATCCATGACACATTTAGTGGCAAAGCTGATCATGATGATCAAGATGACTTTGATGATGTTCATGATTTACCTGTACTTGAAAAGGCATATGAGCCCCTTTATGAAGGCTCTAAAACAACTCTTCTCTTTGTTGTATTTTTGCTATTGAACTTGAAGGTTATGAATGGTTTATCAAACATAGCAATCTCACGGATATTAAGGTATGTCATATATGTCATCTTTTTTCATATATTTTAATTGTTGTTAGTTCATCACTAGTAAATAAAGGATGAAATATGTACTATTAATATTCTTTATATGAACAAATTAATTTTGTTGTAGATTGATTGGTGAATTTTTGTTACCACCATCAAATATTTTACCTCGCTCATACTGATATTTATGTGCCATTATGAAAGATATCAGAATGGAGTATCAAGCAATAGATGCATGTCCCAATGATCATATTATATATCATAAACAACAGTAATTTACAACAGAATTCCTAGAATGTCATATTAGTAGATATCAAATAGATCAACTAACAAAAAAGGTGCCTCACAAGGTTCTTTGTTATATTCCCATTATTCCACGTATGCAACGATTATTTAGGTGTGAAATCTTAGTGCAATTTATGGATTACCATGCACGGAATAGAAGTGGAGATGAAATTCTTTGAATGCTTGCAAATGGTTCTGCATTTAGGGACATGGAGGAAAAATGGCCACACTTTAAAGAAGAACCTCGTAATCTCAGGCTTTCATTGGGAGTGGATGGTGTCAATCCATTTGGAGAGTTGAGATCTATTTACTCAGTGTGGCCTATTTTTGTTATCAACAATAGCATTCCTCCATGGATGTCAATAAAGAGGGAGCACATAATGTTGTTAATGATTGTTCCGTATTTGTTTACACTCAATTCTCTTTAATGTAGTAGCATCTCATTTGTCTTATTTGTTGCATAATGACATATTTTTTTCATTCAACAGTCAAGTGTATATTAATTTATATATATTGTAGTAAAATGGTTATAATAATTATGTATCGTTTATGTTCATTCAAACTAGGTAAAGTACCAAGTTGCAGATAAGGAATGCTATATCGAAATTTTTATCGGAAGTTGAGTTAAAGTTATGGAATTTGTAAGATGTATGTCTCTAGACCATTAATGTGATTAAAGATAATTTCTCACACCTGCAATGCTTTGTATGGAAAATTCATGGATACCAGCCAACAATACATTTCGTGGTATGTTATAACATTTGATCAAGACTCTTTAACAATATTTAATTTTGGATGAAGTAGATATCATGGTTTTTAAAATAATCTATTCAAATGTAGTATAATTAAAAAATTGGCATATTTAATAAAATTATATACGATCTTGCAGGTCTTCAAAAAAAGGGAAAATTTGCATGTCCAATTTGTGGTCCAAAGATGAAATCTCGTCATTCAACAAGTTTAGGAAAGCATGTGTTTGATGAGTATAGGCACTTCCTCCATAGAAATCATAAGTATCGACTCCATTGAAAACATCTTTTCAATGGGAAAGAGGAGATCACATCAAAACCATGAAGAATGTCACCTCACCTATGGAAGTTGGAACATAATAGAATTAATTATCAAGGTTATACATCAGATCAAATTATTTATCTATCATATATGATATGTTTTGAATTTATATTTTTATATTGTGTTGTGTTTACTCATGTTGTAATTGACAATGATTGTCACTAATTTGTTTAAATTATATGCTTCATGAAGGTCATCAAGGCATTAATGGCTAGCTTCCATAGGGATTGAAAAGTTATCCCAGACAATTTAGTAGGTTGCCCTACTATGAGCAGCTACAAATTGTGCATTTGTTTGATACAATGCATATCAGAAAGAATATAACAGAAATGTTATGGAAAATATTGGATAGAAAGCATGACAAAGAAAAAATTGTCAAAATTTGTAGTGACATTTAGGAAGCCAATCATGGAATGAAAAATGTCATTCAATTAAATAGTGATGGAGACCAAATTAATATAAGTACCCTTCCTTGGTTATTAACAGAGCAACAAAGCAATGCTATAAAAGAAGTCATACAAAAAATTTGATTTCCCATAGGATTTGCTGCGAACATAAACAATATAATAACAAAGAAAGGTGAATTTGGGTCAGGGATGAAAATGCATGATTGGAATACCTTCATTAAGGTAATTATTCTGGTATATTATATACAATTGTATAATGCATGTAATTTTTAGTGTATTATTTTTACTACTTTTGGCAAAATAATGAAAAAAATTATTTTATAATTGTTGCAAAGACGCTCTCTTACCTCTATCTCCCAAACAACTTTGGACAACAAGCAAGTTATATATGATCTTGGAAATACATGAGGTAAGTAGCGAGATTTGTTCAATTCGCTGTATACATCTTATAATTGCCATTTGTTTTACTTGTTATGTAATATATTGTATATTTTTGTTAAATATCGTTAATATATTTGTACCTTGAATCACTTGTAGATGGCTATCATCTAAAGAAATCCATAAAGAAGATATAAATTATTGGAAGAGAAAAATTCCTTGTCTAATGTGTGAAATGCAAAAGTGTCTACCTTCAACATTTTTCAATGCACAAGAACACTACCTTATACACCAAGTTGAGGAGATTGAATTGTGTGGACCTGTACACACAAGGTCAATGTGGATGGTTGAGAGGCACTTGAAATTTTTGAAGGCTTTGGTTAGACAAAGAGCACATCCTGAGGATTCTATGGTGGAGGGATATATGGTATACTACACCATGTTGTACATTAGTGAATATCTTGCTAAGTTTGCAGCAAAAATCCATGTAGATTGCATTTGGGATCCCAACTCCATTAACAAATTCGAAGGGGAGTACCTCTTGGAGAAAGGTAGATTGAGGAAAGTGAGGTAATTATAAGATGGTCATGGAGATTAATTGGAATACATTTTACATATGGTTTTTATGTATATTGTACCTATTTAATTTTTAATCTTCAATATACGTCAATTATAAATTAAGGTTGTATACTGTGGTATTTAACTAATTATACGTCGTTTGTGAATTTCAATTTTTTTGGTATAGTTAGTAGAAAGTGGGATGCACTACATTTGTACATCACCAACAATCTTGATTGGATGATGGTATGGATTGAATGATGTCAACAATCTAGTCACATTAACATGGGAAGGTGTGGCTTCATTGGTTAAAGAAGCATATCGTAATGGAGATTCCAATGTTACACAAAGGGAAATTGATTTAGCATATGGTTTAAGAGATAAAAAGGTATGTATAAATATATTAATCACCCATATTATTTAATTATTTTCAAGTATATTGATGTATATATATGTTGAGATTATTTTCTTTGCATACATTTGGCCAAGAATAAATATGTTTATCAACTAACAATATTGCAATAATTTTTACATGTTTGACATGTTGCAAGTGAAACACCACAAGGCTATGTGGTGCAATGGTCATAAATTTTGAATCAAAATTTTGGATGACATGAAGAAAACTTGTGATTCTGGTATAACTGTAGTCTTTCATGTGACTAATGTTTCATCTAGAAGCAACATACATCTAGAAGCCTAAAAACATCAATACTATGGGATTTTGGATGATATACTTGAGTGTGACTTTAAGTCCTTCAAATTAATTTTGTTCGTTGTCCTATGGTACAGGCTACGATTGAATGAGCATTATCCTAAGAGAACTGTTATTGAACATGATAATGGATTTACCATGGTTAATACAAGGTTGATCAAGCAAGCTGGAAATGAGCCATATGTTCTTCCAAGCCAATGTGAGTAGGTATTTTGCTCAGAGGTTCCAGGTAAACCGGGTTGGTCATTTGTTGTTAGACATGATCCAAGAGGAAGGTTGGTAAAGTATAATGTGGTGGAAGAAGAAGATACTAAAGAACTAGAAGATGATGTAGATGATAATCAAGATCAACGGCTAGTTGATGATGTCCCTGACAAAGATGTCGAAGAGGAGGAACTAGATCATGATGATGTAGGAGTTAATGTTCATGAAGATGATATCTATGTGGATGATGACATTATTGAAACTGATATCGATGACGATGATGATGATATGACCAATCCTCACAATGTCGAATCTGGATTGGATGATACAAACAAAGAGTTGGATGAAGAAGAAGATCAATGACATTGAAATGTATAAGTTAGGAGATTATATTATCTATTTGATATTAATTTATTGATAGAATTATATTTGACTTATGTGGTTACATAATTAATTCATGATGTTTTTTAATTTTTATGCCATTACATAATTAATTTAATGATGTACTTTTTAATGTTTGAAAGGTCAAAAAATTAAAACATTTCAATAGTGATGTTAACAACCTTGAAATTAGTGTGTTTTATGTTTCATGTGATCATAAAAGATTAAAAAGTCAATTGTAGAGGTGGTTGTTCAGTGGTTGACGTGTATGTTGGTTCTTTTTACAATGTAACCAGGTTTGTCTTCTAATCTACCTATGGAATTTCCAATTCCAATCGAAGGTAGCTCGAAGGACCTGGACCAATTGACGAGGACTTTAAAAGCCTCCTACACTTCGGGCTTTTCAAGACCTAGGAGGGTGATCCTTTAATGTGTTTACAACCTCTGCACCATTATTATAAACAACATTAACAATAGTAGATGATCTCACTTAATAGATCAACACAATAAGATAATATCAATTAGAATTGGTTGTTCATAGACAATATCAACTATCTAGAGTGTGAGATAACTAAACACAATCCATTGTATAAGATAGTCAATGATTTGCAATTTGTAGCAAGCTCTAGGAAAGACAAAAATATTGAACTACATTAATAATTACATTTAGATCAGTGTCATATATCCATTGCAGGAGTCAAATTCATAAGTATCTAGAGGTTTATAATAGATTTAATACATCACATATAAGATCCCTGACATTGCATTACAATTTCATCAGATGCATTCTAACCCAGGACTACTTATCAAATCCTTATACAACACATATCCACCTATAATCCCATTCAAGCATTTTGATTAATTCTTTGAATTAAAGCTAAAATAGAATCATACACACCACAACAGTGAGATGGATAAAACAACCCTTAGTTATTTCATTCAAAGTTTAGATATGCATGTACAATGGAGAGACATGAGCTCAAATTTTCATTTCAACTCAAATTCTAGTACTATTATACAACACTAAATCTCTATGAACTCAAAACCTAAATTTCATTTCTCTAAAACCATCGAACTTTACAATTCGCTCTGCAACTTTACCTAGACTCGACAAGAATTATCTAACTTGCTAACCTGTACTTCTGGCCTTGAAGTCCTTCTTATAGAAAATGAAGGAGCAAACAAACACTGGGCCAGAAAGTACACCTATCACCAGTCAATTGGAGCACCTGGTGATATTTCAAAATTTGTTACAAAAACCACCACCTTGAAAAATATTCTTGTTCATCATATCAGCTAAGGAATGTTGATGCTAAAAACCACAAGAAAACCACACCAAAAAAGTCATCAACACAAAACTGGAACCGTTGCAACCGTAGCATCTGATCTGCCACCTGTTAGTAGTTCACTCATTTTACTCCTCATTCAAATATTTAGTTACCCAATTCTAGTACTCATCATCAGTCGGCTAGTCAAAATGAATTACCTCATGCACCTTGGTATTATAAGGTGTGTATTTTACCACTACCTAATTCGCATCCCTTTCAAAAGATTCCAAAAATGAGCTGATACTAATGATTTTGTCCATATAGCTCACCAAAAAATCATAGTCTGACTCATCACAAATTGAATTGATTTGATCATTGATGGCCTCACTTGCTTGAGCCTACCATTGTTGAAATGACCTGATTTTCCCCTACTCATCAATTATATCAGGTAACAATGTGTTACCCCAATCATTGAAATTCTTCACCAGCTCCCTAATCTTCCTACTCAAGTCATCTGGTAAGGTCTAAAAACCTTGCAATTATTTTACTAACGCATGAGTAGGATTTAATGATTGGGGCCTATTATTTATATCAAACCTTGAAGCCTTATACATGATATCCAGATCACTAGCCCTAGGGATCCAATTTTCAATTATTGGTATCGCTACTTCCTAATCCCTATCAATATTCTTTATTGTTGCTAACAACAAAGAATATAAAGAATGTATAGATAGAAATTTGCTATCAACCTTTTCATTTAAATGCCTCAAAACAGTAGTAACAATTTCCTTTTTCTTTAAGAGAGATCCCTCCTCACTTTTGTTTAATGATGCCTACAATTCATCAATTTTTTGCAAGAGATGCTTCTTTGTAGGATCGACAAAGCACTCTGTTTCTTCTTCAGCTTCCTCTAAAGAAAGAGTGAGAATAGGATTCTGACCGGGAGATCTTGGTGTGGAAACAATTGGAGAAGTAGGAGGCACTGACCTTGCTGTGGAAGGTAATGTACTAGTTCCTGGAGCACTTGATGTCGCCCCAATCTGCTTATACCTAAACCTCTCCACTGCAATTTGCAACTCAACATTTTTCTATTGCATTTGTTTTTACTCCTCAATCAAAAGGTTATATTTTTCCATTAATCTCTTCCTTTTAGCTTCCTCCCTTTTAGTAGTCTTTTGGCTCAATTTGGCCACATTCACAGTCAAATTAGTGGCCTTAGTGGTTGAGGTCTCTAAAGCTCTCTTTATTATCAATCCTCCCTTGAAATTTTGATTAATATTAGAAACATTTGGTTTTCTCCCTTGTGGGGCCAATTCCCAAATTGCCAGAGTTTCATATTCCTCACTGAAAGCAGAGTTTTGCAATATTGCCTTGACCTCTTCTTCAAAGTCTTGAAACGAATTCTTAGACTTCATAATAGAGTTAAAGGATACTACATCTACAATGTCCCATTTAGGCAGAATTAATACACCAGCCTGACTCACCAGTTTTCTTCCTTCTTCAGGAGTGATGTTCTTGAATTCTTCCATTAATTCAGCTTTTACGTCCTCATCATTCTCCTGGTCTGACCTGTTAGGACTTAGTTCTCTTCTCTACCTACATTTATCTTGATACTCTTCAAACTTCATCTTCCATACCAATTGCAAGAATACAAGAGTTTTTACAAATGTATTGTCATCTAGAAACTCCTTGCATGCCTCCATTCTTGCATCTTGTACACTTTTACCTTTCATATCTAAATTAAATAAAACTAATTCAGCTGGCCTAGGAGGGGAAGGCATACCAACTTCCATGTCTTGATCAGTAACAATAATCTCATCCATCATATCCTCCTATGGTTGATCAATTCTTTGCCTCTTAGGGCTTGGCTTGGATGGTGGTGATGAGGGATTGTCTTTCGGTGATGATTCTAAATCAATAATTTTAATTTCCCCAGGCACTTTGAATTTTGGACTTGGTTGTGGAGTCACTTTCATAATTTTTTTTCCTTTTATGTCCACTTCTTCATCGCTGCTACTATCCTTTTTCCTCCTATAAATGGGCCACCTTTCTGTAGGCTGGTATGTTGGCCTTGTTTCAATTGGTTTGGCACCTTGCTCTTGTACGCCCAGACTCAATTCTAAATTTATCTTTTTTGTCCTCAATGTGCCCATAATTTCTTTGAAGTTTCCCATCAGAAAATCAATTTTCTTATGGTGGGGACTGAACTCCAATAGTGGATCATATTTTGGATCCATTTTATGCACAACATCTAGTAGCTTACCATAAGCTATCCATTTCTCCTTGTTCAACTCCTGTCTATTCAAATCAAATTCATTTCTAATCAATTCTTTAGGGAAATTGAACTCATGCACAAAATTTCTAGCTTTTATTCTTTGTTTGAAAAGAACAAAGAAACCCTTAGGATCATGTTGCCACTTTGGTCCACACCTCAAATGGTAATCATTAAAGAAATTATCAAAATGTGTCCAGTCTCCCTTTGAAAATACAAAATTAGACACCATTGTATAATTTGGGAAAAATGTTCCCTTACCCCTTCTAGTGAGGTTGTCCTCATGAATACAACCTATCTACCACATAACTTCTGCAAATCCCACTCTTGGTTGCACATTGTATCATAGTATATGAGGGGCTCCCTGAAAACCATATACTCTCAAGACAGTGTTGACTGGGTATGGGATAATGTCACCCCAGTTATGGTAAAACTTCAATTTTGGCTTCCTCTCCTTTGGCATGAGGAAATCATGTAATTCCTCGGGGATCCTGGGTATATTCACTATTAATCTATCCCTTAATCTGGAAGCAAAACAATTATTAAATTGCACATAACTAGTGCTTTCCTTATTACAAGATAAATCTGTAGCCCATATCTGTACTGGCAATCTTTCTCCATCAACTGATTGCCTTAATTTCATCCTCTCAGAGAAAAAGTCAACATTCTTAAACAAAAACATATGCATTAGCATAGAATACCAAAAGAATTGAGTGTTGGTATCATTGTTTTTCAGCTTTGACACCCCTTCATGCATCCTCTCAGCCAAGAAAGAAGTGAAGTCATAGGTCACAGAGAAGTTAGGGTGTTGTATTTGCACCGCCATGAAAATTCAAGCAATGGGAATTACCGTACCAGGAATGAAACCGACAATCTAACATAAAGAATAGAAAGTGGCCAGGAAATGGTTTGCAAAACAATTTAATTTGAAAGGTTCCTGGTCACTAGGGCTTATATGAAATTTTGAACCTCCTGCCTTAGCCAGATGAGGTGGAAGCAACCTTTCTTTAAAAAAATATTTCAGCTTTGCATACTACTGCTTCATTTCCTCAAGGTTGATAGGAACCATTCTTTGCTCAGTTCACTCAAGTCAAAAATATGTTGGACCTATTCTCTGTTAATTCTCAATAGAACCTTTCCATCATTGTCCTTGATTATCCGTGTAATAGGGTCATATCTTGCAGTCACTGTCCTAAGCAGGTCTACATCAGGGAATACATTTGGTACCACCAGCTTCCCCATATCATACATCCATGCATTTGAAAAAGGGTGAGGAAAATTCCTCTATCCATACCATAATCTGAACAATTCCAAGCTAATGAGGGGAACCCCAACATCAACAATGTTGGAGCAATTATACACTAACCCTTCCCCCAAGATTTTCCCTCGCATTAGGACCAATCCCTTCCTCCTATCATTTGTTGAAAAGGGGAATTGATCCAAGAAATCATCATATAGGTTTTGTTTCAAATATTCAGTCTGGCCAGAATGTTGCTTGCACGGTGCAATCTCGGACAAACTAGGGCTTCTTTACAATGTTATAATTCAAATAGCTATGACTAACCAGAGATAGAAAATTACAAGACAAAACACTAGAATTTCTCACAACTATAATTAAACTATAGCCCTAACACATTCATCAACAAGCTCACAACACATCCAACTAATCCTTTCCCAAATCCAAATGCAAAATGACAAGAAGGCACAAAAAATAAACTCACGGCTTTGTTCGCAGAACTCCCAAATTCTAGCTGCAGAAACTTGCAATTCTACCTTCGGCTCTAAAACTGCTCTGTGAAATAGTTGAATGCTTTGTGATACAGACCAAGTAGGAAAATTGATTTTATTGTCAATCAAATTATGCCAGCAAGTGTCTCATTCACCATTAAAGCTCAATTTCGTGTTGCATGAATAGCTCCAACCATATTTGATGCAGATTTAAATTCAAGCCATCGATTCTTCAGCTTGATCAAATCATCGATGGCCACCTTCAAAACAAGATGACACAATTTCCAACATGGCGATAAGGGGCCCACCTTACCATACACTATGAAGGAAGTCCACATGGCAGTTTCCCACTATATCACAATCCTGAAACTTTTGATCGTGTGATGGCAGGCAAACGTTGATCCTGAGCATCAATGATCTTGTTCCTTTAACATAGTCATCAGCCATGTCGTTAACCTTCGAGCAGCTTTTCCAGTGATATTATAACATATCCATTGATTTAGAACATGTGTGTTTCGAGAACACTTTAGTAATCCACCCCTTAATACATTTAAAGCTGGCTAGTGTTTCCTTTACTCTTTAGGCTTCATCGGATGAGACATGTTGTACCCACCCATGATTTCGCAATCAACCCAAGCACCATTGAGGGATGGCGGGGAATGGCTTAGATCAAATGGAAGTTGATTAGTGATAGCGAAAATTTGATCCCCTAGATAGGACACATGACACCTGCCTGTGATTTTGCGATCCTTCAATTTCTGATCACGGGATGGCGGGCACCATTGATATCTATAGGAAATAGATCAATGATAGCACTAAATCAACCCTTGAAAAATAAAAAATTCATTAAAAGGAGAAGTGGGCATTACTAGGCGGATGAAAAATAATAGCATAAGTTGTTTTTTAAAAGATGAAACATCAGGCCAATCGAGACTTAGGAAATAAAACCCTACGGAGGAAATCAAGTATTAAAATTAAAGTTGGGTTTTAATTTTAATCCGGTGATGTAAGCCTAAGCCATTAACCCCAGTGGTCATGTTGCCGACGACTTAGCCAAAGCCTTTCATTAAATACTAACTGTGTAATGTGTAGGTTTTCCAGATTCGAAGATATGGGAGAAGATCTCGATTGTACCCTGCCAACTCATAGACCTAAGGTGTCACCCTATTATTTGGCACAAGGTCAGCAAAAGGCAGATGTGTGTCCTGTATGGAATGTGGGGCCCAATCTCCACTATTGAGCTCATAACCTATGGTTTTAGATCGACAACCAAGATCAAAAGCTAATGTAAATCTCTGTTGTTCCCTGCTAGCTCGCAAGAGGAAGATGAAGGTTGGTTAAAAGCCGCAAGGTCAATGAGATTGCGATGCGTAGCTCCAGCCTTTTAGTTTACAAAGTGCATATGACTTGCTAACATGGTAGTAGGTTTCTGAGATGGATTAAAGTTATTGGTCATGAGGAAGGTGAATGATTCTTCATTGGATGTCAAATCGAGTTAGCTTGAGATAAATCGTTTGATTTTCCAACTCTTCAAGAGATCAGCAGGTAGTATTCAAAGTTGGAAAATGGCACATGGTGGTTGTTTTATCATACAACTGGTGAAGCATTAATGAATTATTCCTTTCTTGTGTATTCATGTCGATCTCAATCTATGTGAAAATGTTGTTGTTGGCAATCATGAAGGGTGATTTTTGGATTCTCATGTAGCTCTAGTTAAATGATGACAGTACATACGCCACCAAATTGCCATGTTTGCACATGTATTTTTACTAAGCATTGATGAAGGTTGCCATTACCTCACACAATAAATACAAGAGAAATTAATTGCTAATAGTGTCATTCTTGTAGTAGTTAGAGCACTTTGTGGGATGAGTCTAATCAAGTTTGAGTGCTTGTCTAAGAAGAGAAAATGAGTAAGTCAGTAAGGAGGTTTGTTTGTTTGAGCTTACAAAAGCTCGGTCATGCTATTCAGGAAGGTGCTTTGGTTGACAAGCCTAGGCTTGTGCCCACTAGATGTAGTAGAAGGTTGCAATTCTAGGATGTTGCTGCTCAACTGATAGATGACAAAGGCAAGCAGTCAGTGGTGTTCTCTATTACTATTATCGGTAGGAAAATAAGGTATGGGAATTGCTCCTCTAGATGCCAACACTCACCCATTGACCTTATGGGAAAAACTTTTGATGATGTAACCGAGACCAACTCTGACTACTATCAATATTTACCTCACTTCAATCACGGTCTACCCTCTGATGAGGAAGTGATATCTATGGTGCCATTGGCTATTAAAACCTCAAGCGGATGGACTAGAAACGTATTGGGCAAGGACAAGAAAGAAGAGGAGGCTGAGGGTCTACCATATTGGGCAAGAACTAGAAGCAAGCGTGTATACCAGGGTCTGAGTGTTGGTAAGGGAAGGGTGGCGGGTAAATAAGAAGTTTTTGTGGTGCCTTCGTGGCAATTTTGTTGCCTAGTTTTTTTGTGTGGATAGCGACAAGGGGATTTTGATCACAATTTGTGTTCCCTTTTCTTTTAGCTTTTCCCAATTCCTGAGCCACTATGTTTTGTAGATTCAACATGTGGTCCGAAGTTTTGAAATGAAAGTGAAATGCAATGGAGATTTTGTTCAAATGAAAATTTGTGGTGAAATTACATTTGAGCCCAAAGCTTGTTTCTCCCTTGTCATATAAAAGGTAATTCAAGGCTCATTTGTAGGGAGAGAACTGATGAAATCTCTAGCTAGGTTTTGAGTTGAATATATGGGTAGAAAGATATATGTCCTTTGATGAGGAAGTGATATTTGTGGTGCCATTGGTTGTTAAAACCCCAAGAAGATGGAATAAAATAGATAGCCTGTTTTGAGTTTTGGATGAATATATGCAAATTATCCTAAATTGTATACAGATATAACTTATAAGCATGAATAAACGTATAATTCTAATATATTTTCTCTCCTTATGTGGATTTGAGTGAATTTTGAATGAAATGTTAATGATGTCATTCTTCTTTTGAGAATTTGTTCAATTGTGTGTCTATGTTTTTGCTTTGATTCAAGAAAATCAATTAAATGCTTAAAATGGAGTCATATAAGTTTACAATTATTTACAAAGGATGATAAGTAGTAATATATCGAGAATTGAGCTCCATAATGTAAGGTATTATGAGTAGTCCATTCTATTAAATTCTTGGGTCATTTTTACAATAAAGAAATGGGTAAATTCAAATATTTAACTCCATTAAAGAATAAAAGAATAATATGTGAAATAGGTCACTACTCACTCTCTATCTCTCCCTTAACTCCTAAACCCTTAACCCTTAAACTCTAAAACCTTAATATTGTGTGTGTATTAAAACATTATAAAAGTATAAATTTTTGGAGTTCTATTAGGAATTGAATTATAAATGACGATGAATGGGAAAATCTAAGGCACTTTAATATTTTCAACTAAAAAGTTAGAGTTCAATTAGGATTAGTGCTCACTTAGGGTTAGGTTTAGGGTTCAATTAAT
>VDFB02322083.1:7908412-7939062 GCA_007258455.2 Sequoia sempervirens
TATAATTTATTTTATTTAAAATATAATTATAATTTATTTTATTTAAAATATAATTATAATTATTTTATTTAGTTTATTAAATATAATAATTATAATTTATTTTATTTAAAATGTAATTATAATTATTTTATTTAATATTATTTTAATTATATTTTAAAATGTAATTTTTGTATGTTTTTTAAAGTGTTAAATAATATATATATATACAAGGCATTATTTTATCATTTGTTATGCTGAGCAAATAATTTAAATAGAAAATTAGCCTTAATTCGTATTGTATGTGGTCAATATCGAGACAATTGTATTTTGTTATATTTGAAGATTGGAATCTTATATTGATCACTTTTTTCTTTTTTCTTTTTTTTTGGTGAAATTAATTAATCATTTAATTAGGAATGGAGTTAAATTTAATGGTGCAAACTTGCAAAATATATTTTGAGTTTTCTTTTACGTTATGTTATTGTTTAGTGTTGTCCATGTGGGAACCCTGTTCTCTTGCAACCCTTGTTCCAGAGGCATGTTTAATTTTGAATGTTATCCTCATCTTGATTACACTTTTGGAGTTGAAACTTATTGGTTTTATGATGGAAGGGTGGTACGGGTTGTTGAATTTTGTTATGAATTATCGCGAGATGAGTTATGCCTCCCGTGGATTGGTTTTGAGTTATGTGCTTTATCTGTTGAGTTCAACCTTTGCCTAGATTTGATTTATGTTAGGGGTCTTAGGGAGAATGGCTCTTCGTGGGGGCCGATGCCTCAGTTGGAGGAAGGGCCAGCAGATCCCATGAGAGCTATGCGATGACACTCTCCACTAGACAACCATTTTCCTTGTTTCTTGTTGCCTCTAGAATTGTGTACTGAATTGTTGTTTCAGATTTATATGGAATCATGTTCTATTTATTGTTTCAAATTTATTTGGAATTGTATTTTGAATGTTGTATCAGTTCTTTTGGAAATGTGTTTTGGATGTTGTATCAGTTCTTCTGGTTTTGTACTCTTATTGTTGATTCAAATTCTTGTGAAAATGATTTATGAATGTTCCTTGGTGACTTGTTTAATTGTTATTGCTTGGGTTAATTGTGATGAGTTTCATAGCTTTATTTTATTATTTTGACTCATGAATGTTGTTGGTTATGTCATTGTAATCTCTGAGTTTGTATTTGAGTTTGTACTTGGTTGTTCTCTTAGAGTCAATTTTGACATTCATGGTCGGGATCTCTTCCTTGTCACCTCTGAGCATGGGGGGTGAGTTATTCATAATTCACATGGTTGGGTGGAATGTGCTCCGCACCCGTTGGGTTCCCCATTAGTATTCTTTGTTTGCAACATTCCTTCAATTGGAGTTTGTTCCAGTGGATCATTTGTAATTCAAATATTATTGTACTTTGTATCATCCCACATGTATGGGAAATGTATTGTAACTCATTATTGAGAGCATGTAATCTTATGTTTATATAATGATGTAATAGTTAGGATCCTTTGTAACATTATTGGATGAGATTCTATATGATTGTAATATGGGATGTAGTGATACTTTCACTCTTGGTTTATGGATGTACTTTTATTAATGATTATTGTAATATAATTTGGTCAAGTTGTTTAATAATTATCTTTTACTTTTGTTTTAGTTGTGTTGCGATGTGAGCTCGTGTGCCCTAGAGAATGTAACACTTAGTTGTTAATGTGCAATGTAAATGTAATTAATGTTCGGATGCATGTTTACTTTATGTTATTTAAAATTTAAAAGAAAAATTGTTTGCAATGTTTGTTCTCTGGGGTTTGCACAATGGGCGTTATAGAACATCTCCACTTTATGGTTGTTGTCACATTCTTTAGCTTCTAGAGGAGATAAGTGCCAGATCGATGGTGCTTAAACAAAAAAAATTAAACCGGATTTCAAATCCCATTCAAATGGGTTGAATGTGGGAATGGATGCAGTAGGTACATAATAAAAATAAATAAAGTAGGTAATATTATTTGAGCTTGTAACATGGCGTGTGGAATGGTGCATGGGAGAGTAGGGTAGGCACGTGAGTGTGAGTTTATTTATCAGTCTATACAAGGCCTACTTTTGTTGCGAGTTGATCAATTCAATAAACAAGCATGGGTAAAGACAACAAGAGTATCAGTACTACCTAAACGAATGCAATATGTTTCCTACAAATAGTTTTGTAATACAACCAGATTTCTGATTAGAAATAAAAAATAAAAAACCATGAACTAAACAAATGGTGTTGACTTTTCTTGAAAACATTAGTAATTGCAAATGGGCAACAAGTTTGGACAGGGTTTGTTTCACATAACATTACCCTTTTTTTGGAGAGCACAAAATGCATCACTGTTAAAATAACATTACCCAAGAATTTCCCCTTTAACACATATGTATTTTTTTAAAAGACGTTGGTGAGAAGTATTCAAGTGCCGTCCCCTCATGAATATTCACCCTCAACATTTTAAAATCTTCGTGGAAATGCTTGGATATATATATTTTTTCCTCAATAAAGGAGAAGGGCATATCCCCATATTCTTAAAAGGGACTTCTAATAAATTAAACAAAACTAAACATAGGGATAAATAATAGTTTTTAATAGAGATTCTTTAAAAAGAGACGAAAACTTCTCTTTATTCATTTCTTCTTCTTTTATTTATTTATTTTCTAAATAAGGGAAGATAATAATATGTATTATGCAAATGTAAAAAAATTTAGAATGTATTTATTTGTGTAATATATATTCCTTAATCTCATAACTTTTTAATGCATTCTTAGAGTGTATATATATATATATATTTCTATATTTTAATAATTAAATTACTAGTAATTTAATATTGAAAATAATAATAAATAAATTAAAGTGGGAGTTTAATAATTAATATGTAGATTGTAAATCTTTTAATTGTTCTCGTATTCTAATTTCGTGAGGAAATGTCCTATGTGGCATTTAATGTTAATGTTAGATGGCAAAAGGTGTAAGGTTATCAAGTAAAATAAAGTTTCGTCAATTGAACCTTAATATTAATAAACAACCAAGATGATAAACATACATTTTTTTTTCACATGAGAACCCAAACCATGGAGGCATTTCAAGGACATTAACATTCATGTGAGAGTGTGCATCATCTTGTGTTTGGTAATTAAGAAACTAGTAAACCGTATGCTTGGAGCCAACCCAAAAATCATTTTTATTTCCATACCCCTCTCGAGCAACGTGTTGGTGACAATGTTGCACAAGAAACATTACCGCATGCGCATTGCATGTACCATGCACATGTATGTTTGTTAAATGTTAGTATATTGTATTATTGCTCAAAAAAAAATTGTTAGTTGCATTTTTTGCCCTAGTGTAAATTATGGGCATTACAGTTTGAAATAGACAACATTACATATGATTTTTAAAATTTAGTAAAATATTCATTTAACCAAGTCAACATTAAATGTCAATTTTTTAACTTTATTTAACTCTGTCAATATATATTTTATGTGCTATGAGATATTCTCAACTTTTAACCTTGGTTGATGAGCACCATATATATGTTTGGGATAGATAATATCTTAGATCTTCCAAAACAATAAGAGTGTATATGGGTCTCCATATTTAATGATTGAAAAAGACAACATTAAATGTGATTTTCAAAATTTACTTAACCTTTTATTTAATCAACTTTGACTACTGAGTAACATTGTTGACATAGATAATATCTTAGGTATATAAAAAAAAAATTTAAGTGTATATGGGTCTCCATATTTTTTTTTTTTAAAAGACAAAGTGAATGAGTTTTTAATTTAGTTAACTTTTTTTTAAAGTGTTATTAGATATTCTCAAATTTTAACCTATATTAATGAATACCATATATATGTTGGGACCATAGATAATATATGCCTTTCAAAAAAAAAAATTTATACGTGTCTCCATATTTAGACAACATTAAATGTGGTTTTTTAACTTTAGTTAACTCTGTCCATATATTTTTAAGTCTTATTAGATATTCTCAACTTTTAACCTTGATTAATGAGCACCATATATATGTTTGTCATAGATAATATCTTAGATCTTTCAAAAAAATAAAAGTGTATATGGGTCTCCATATTTAATGTTTGAAAAAGAAAACATTAAATAAGAGTGTATATGTTAAATATGAAGACACATATACACTCTTTTTTTCTCAAAAAATGCCTAAGATATTATCTATACAAAAATATAATTTATGGTGCTCATTAGTCAAAGTTAAAAATGGACAGCACTGTCTAGATAACACATCCATTTTGTATTTTTGAAATGGCTCTCCCGCTCTCTACTGAAATGGCTATCTCTGTTGGTTCCCCATTGCAGTCTGTGGTTGGTTCACTGTTGGCTACTGATATGTTGTTGGTTGCTAGTGTGCCATTGGTTTCTAGTGCACTATTGGTTGTTGGTTCTGGGTCTATTCTAGCCATTGCTGGTGTGTCATTTGTTGGTGCGTCGTTGGCTAATGGTGTGCCATTTGTTGAGGGTTTGTTACCTGCTATTGAGGGGTCATTTTCCATTGTTGTGGGTCTTTCTCCTAGAGGTTCACAACCTCTGCTTGATGATTTTGCTAGCTCTAATTTTCTTCCTTTGGGATCTGGGTTGCTTCTCTTTTGTGCCCTATTTCTCAGTCCTTTACAAAGGTGGTTGGCTTTAGTGGTAAAATCCCTTCCTCATCTCTTCCTTCTTTTAAGGGGAAACCCTTATGCTACTCCTCTTCTTCCCCTACTATTGTTTGTGGGTGGGAGGTGTTGGATAAAGAGGAATATTTTTCTTCGTCTACTCTTATTTGTAGATTTAACGGTTTTTGGCCTACCCTTCCAAATCTGAACAAATGGGTTTTAGAGTTTCAGAAGCCTTTTGTTAAGGATAGGATTGAACTTTATCCTATGGCTAGGGGTTTTTTTGTGGCTACTTTTCAATCTAATGAGGATAGGGAGGAGTTGTTGGTAAGGGGTATTTAGATGTGGGGAAAGCATTCACTTTCTCTGAGGCCTTGGTTCCCCTCTTTTAGTAGTCTTACTAAATCAATTAGTGTTATTCCTACTTGGGTCAAATTTCCTAATCTTCCTTTTTAGTTATGGGCTCTTTCTTGTTTTGAGTCCATTGGTAATGCTATTGATCTATTTGTTATGGCTGATTCATCTTCTATTAATTACGAACATCCTACTTTTGCTCACATTTTTGTGGACATTGACACCTCAAAAGATTTACCTGGGGAGGTAGTTTCATTGGTGGGGGATAGACCGTGGTCTCAGATTCTTGATTATGAGGGTCTCCCCTTCCATTGTAGGAGATGCTTTTCTATAGGTCATTTGGCTGCAAATTGTCAAAAATCTCATTGTGGCTCTACTACTTGGTGGAAAGATGCTCTTTGTGAGCACCTTACTATGGGGGATGATTTTGGGGAAGAATTTGGGGATGAGGTTATGGCCTCTAAAGTTGTGGCTCCTTTTTTTGTTGATTCTTAGCTACATTGTGTTTTTGTTGCTCCTAGATCTTCTACAACTATTGTTGTTGCCACTGGTTCTGCTATTGGCATTTTCAGTTCTTCTATAGCTATTTGTTGTTTGGCTACTAGTGTTGCTATTAGAGGAGGTGGTTCTTCTACTACTACTGGTTCATCTGAAGTTGATATTAAAAAGGTTGGTTTGCACACAGTTGCTACTGCAGTTGGTGTGGATGCTATTGTTGTTGCTGGTGATTCTGCTACTATTGTTGTGACTACTAGTTTAGTTGTGTAGCTCCTGTTGCTATTGTTGGTTGTGGGAGTGATTCTCCTACTATCTTCCTTCTTTTCCATTGTTGTCTTGGCCTCTGATGTCCCCTTGCTTTGATCTTTCAGAGGATTATCTTTCTTGGATGGTTGTTCAAAGGAGGCAAAGAGGTCTTCCTAAGCACAATCAATCTGCTCAGTCCCTTGCTAAATCTGTTTGTGGTGGCTGAAAGTTTGCAAGGGTGGTCTAGTTAAACTATTGCTTGTTGTTTGGCTGATGGGCTTCTTTGTTTATCTATGGTGCAACTATTTGTTTCTTCTATGTTTTTTATTTTTTGTTGCTTCTGTTTGTCTAGTGTTGTATCTTTAGTGCAACATTTTGTAAAGGGTTTCAGGTCCCTTCAAAACCTATTTTTCCCTTATAATCAAAACACATCCAATTTGTATTTTTCAAACATTAAATATGGGGAACCACATATATTCTTAATTTCTTTTTTAAAGGCCAAACATATTATCTATGCAAACATAATTTATGGTGCTCATTAGTTAAAGTTAGTTAAATGAACATCTAACTAAATTTAAAAATCACATTCTATATTGCATACCCATATACACTCTTAATTTCTTTGATATGTTTTTGAAATAAATAAGATATTATCTATACAAGCATATAATTTATGGTAGTCCTTAAATTTATCTAAATGGGCAATTAACTAAATTTTAAAAAATGACATTCAATATTACTTATTTCAAACATTAAATATGGAGACCCATATACACTCTTAGTTTTTTTGAAAAACGATGAACATATAATTTCTAGTAATCAATAATGAGAACCCATTCACCCAATCAACCTTAACCACTAAACTTGTGTTTTTTTTTTTATAGATACAAGCTCACATAAATACAACCAAGTGGTAAGATAAAACCATGAGTTGGAAAACCCTACGAAGTTGACCTCTCATTTAATATTGGGTACTATGTTTCCACCTTATTAAATAATTTACCCAATATTAGATTATTATCTGTCTCCCACACATAAAATAATAAAATCAATACAATACAGCTTTGTAAATGATCCCAAATAATTATCTAATGTGATTAAAGTAGATGCATCACAAATAAATAATTATTTAATTACAATATTATGATACAACATTTTTATGCAATAATATACAACACCAAATCCTGACAAGAAGGAATTTAGCTATAAAGATCATTTTTTTCCACATACAATTCAACTAAATAGAACAAATTTTGTAAAGAGGGGGAATGGTACCACTCAGATTATTTACTATCCAAGTAAAGGTACTTCAAACTTGTGTGAAGACATAGTTCATTTGGAATGTTGTTGTGCAATTGGTTATAGGGGAGTGCCAAGTAAAACAAATTGTGGTAAGCTAATAGTGTAACACCCTGCCACACAACCCTAGAGGAAGTTGCAATTAACTACTCAAATGCACAATTTTTTTTTGTTTAAGTACAATTAACATGCAAGTTCACTACGCATTGCCAACAACCTCTAAGGTTAGGAGACTGAGAATACCTTAAAACCCAAACAAGAATCATGAATTGAAACCATAACATTTAATTACTTAAAGAATTAAGAACACATACATTCCATACATGATAAATTACATCAAAGAATAAGAAATACCACATGATTTCAAATAACAAACATTTAACAATAAGATTACAACCCTCATTCCCCGAATGAGGTAAATCCAATAAGCATGGTTACATAACACATCTTCCACCTCGATAAAAAATGAGGGGTAATAAATTACAAGATCAACTGAAATGAATAAAGCATGAAATGAAATTGGATCCCATGAGCTCTCCAACTAGAAATATCATCCACACGAACAAAAAGAAAACTGAATGGAGTAAGGTGCACATTCCACCCAACCATATGGTACCTGAAGGACCAACCCCCATGCTAGGAGATAGTAAAAAGATTCCAAGGAAAATCCTACAACCTCTAGACATAGGCAGAACAATACTAAACCAAAGAAGTACAATACTAACAACATGATTACAATGCTTCTAGATACCAATGAACTACTACACAGTACAACAAAACTAACTTATGGTTGTCATAGAGAGAGTGCCACACATCATTTTCTATGAGTTACCTTGGCTCAACCTTCCTAGGCTACCAGACCACCATCCTGGGTTACCTTGGCTTACCTCTACCAGCCACCGGACCCCCATACAACCTGTGCTTCTCGTCTCATCTCAAGCCTTAATAAGTGTATGAGTTATGAGAGAGGCATTCATTATCTTAATTAGTCTAATTTTTTTCATTAATTCTTTATATGTTATCACTTACTTAAACCCTAAGTGAGTTACCCTGGCACCCCTTTATGTGTTGGACCCCCACATAGAGCCACTCTCCTATCGACAAAAAAAATGGTACAAAACCATAATTTCATGGGTAAACTAGATGAAAAAAACTGATAACAAATATCAACCTTAAGACATAAGGTCACACAACTCATTCGTAGTAACCAGGTATCCATACCATATCACATATCCCATTCGTGGTAACTGGGAGCTGAACTAACTATAGCTAGGAAGACTACCCAAAGAAAATCACAAATCGAACCACCACATAAAACATCCCAACATAGTGCAACTCCTCTGGAAGACTTAGTAACTCGACTAGCCCATTTCGCCCAACAAACATAATAGGAAAAACACAAGTTAAAAGCAACTCATGCAAATAAAACTTCTAATATTCAGATTTCTTATATCCATTTTTTAACAATAAAACTTGGCTCAATTATTTCTAATTCGAGACAATTTAATCCATAAGATAAGAACAAATCATAACTAATTGTTTATCTCTATAATTTCCCCAATTACACATTACATGAAAATAACTAGTCTTATCATAAATTCATTTGCAACCAAATAATATTTAAACTATCATAACAATGTTTTCTTACAAACTTTCATTTCAATTAAAATGGATAATCATTTCAATTAAAATCATTCCCTTATTAAATAATTATTTAAACATTTGACAAGCAATAATAAATTTAAATCTAAAGATTTACTTCAGTTTCCCAACAATATCTAAATATAAGAATTCTATTTCACTATAGAAATCATTTCATTATAAAATAAATATTTGGACATATACGTCTCTATTAATTAAATATTCATTTAAATAAGAAAACTGTATCTATACAAATTTAAAATTCATTTCACATGTTTAAATATTCATCTATTTAACCATATGCACATTATCCAACTTCCTTAATTACACATATTGATCAAAATCAACTTTAAAAAAAAAAAAAAACATTTTATTATAAAACCAACATTTACATCTAATAACATAATCTTAAAATAATTGTATTTAAATATAAATCTATTTAAACCCATAAACATTATTTAAATAAATATTTATATTTTCAATTAAAATTCCAACTCAATTAAAATAACCCAAATTTTTCCAATTTAAAAAGCAAATAAAATATACATATATATAATATATATTATATATTTAAAATAATATATAACATATATAAAATATATATATACCTATATTTAAAAATTATAAAACATATATAAATAATCATATATATACATAATATATACATAATAAATAATATATATAATATATTACATATTATATATAAATATATATAAAAATTTATATTTTAAATTAAAAAACATTTAAAAAAAAAACACAAAACTTCTTCCACGTAGGGGTCACAGGTCAAACTCGCTTGCATGCCAATACGTTTCCCTTATGGGGGTCGCGTCAGGGGGCGAGCCGGGCATTGCCCATACCGGCGCCTCCCATATATGGGGGCTACTTCCCCAAAGACCCTTTTTTTTTTAATTTTTTTTCTTTTAATTTAAAATAAAATTAAAATTAAAAATAAAATTTCCTCTATCTGGAAATTTTCTAGCACATAAATTTTTAACAAAAAATTTTAATTAATTTAAAAAAAAAAAATAGTTCCCTACCCTGATACATATTTCACATAAATTTTCACAGAAACCCATTTAATAGCCAAATTGGACAAATTTTCTACAGAAAAATTACAATAAAACTAATTTTTAAAAATAGTTTTTTGATTTCAATTTCTAATTTGATATGGAACATTTCAACTCCCAAACGTAGGTTTTCCACAATTTCATTTTATTTTATTTTCAAATGTTCCCATCAAGTTAAAATTTCTATTGTTTTCTTTTTGCTTTCTCTCTTTCAATTTTCCCATTAAAATTTGTTTTCATTATAGAAAATCTAAGAACTTCACAATTTTTCTACGAAGATTTTCTAAAAATTTACAACAAACCTTAAAACCTTCTTTCAACAAAAATCAAAGCTTCTAAAAATAACAATTAAAGCAATTAAAGAACATGTGTGATGAAGTTTGAAGAAAATCAATTTGATGTTGTTCTTCCTTGCCAAATCCAAAACACCAGATTTCCTTCCAAAATCTTCACTTCCAGACCAAAAATGTATGAAATATAGAGAAAACCTTCCTCCATTTTTAGCAACCTCCAAACAAAAATAAAATATCTCCTATTTATTTTCCTTCAAATTTAGTCAATCTTCTCAAAATATCCTAGATATTTTCTTTTTCCAAAAATAAATATCTTTCAACACTATAGTTATTTTTATGTATTCCCAAGATATTTACTTTTAAATCATTTGAAAACAAAATTTAATTGCAAATAGATTTAAATATTTTAATTTATGCCTTTTCAAAACAACTTTAACTATTTAATTTATTTAGTCAACAACATAAGTTTAATTTATCAATTTATTTACTCAAACAAAATAAATTTAATTAATTAGTTTATTGACTTAATAAAATAAATTTAACCACGAAGATTAACTTGCTTTACCACATAATGAAATTTACTCAATTAATTTATCCATTTAATAAAATAAATTTAATCAATAAATTAAATTACTTTACCAATAAAATAAAATAAATTAAATTAAATTAAATAACAATTTAATCTAAAATACACAAATTAACATTTCTACCTCTTAAATATTAATTCCCACATATAATTTCCATTGATAATAAATGATCAAAACATCAAAGACGACATGACTCAACAACATACTAGACACCAACTGATGACATACTATGACAAGGTTGTGGTTTGACAAGGAAACTTTGTTACTATCTCCCAATAAACAATACCGTTGGGATATGGACACACTCAAACTTGTGAAACCAGGTGGAGACAATGTCCAATACCTACAATCTTGCAACCAAAATGAATGTCATACATGGATAATCATAACAGTCACACCCTGAAGAGAGATCACAGAATCACAGGGCGCTCGCATGCGAGTGATGTAATCCCGTCCCCTTCACCAATATAATTACATCAAAACTAACGAAAGTAAAGCATCATTAATCAACATATAAACATATATCAAATTAACAACTATGCTAATCAAAAGCATAACATGAAACATAACATCCATATAGTGCATCATCTCATCATAGTAAAACATCCACGTCACTCTAAAGCCAACGATCATAAAACAATAACAAAGATCAAGGTCTATCATAGTAAAGGTACTATCTAACAACATAAACACATAATAGTATGACTAGAGGGGCACTACAAAGAGAGTAGGCATAATGGTTCCTTTTAGTTGATTGTGGCTCATGCTACATTAGGGAAAATTTACATAAAAAAATGGGCCTCCTAAGGATGATATCATCAACTTTTTAAGTTATCAAAAATCAATTAAAATATGACATCAACTGTTACAGTGACATCATCCAAAATAAAAATAAAATAATTTATTTTATAAAATAAAACTTTCTAAAATCCTATGAATTAACTCATGATAGTTAATTTAACTCTACATATCCTATCCTATCTCATTCATCTTTCTAAATATAAAATATTCTTTTTATTTTTTAGATTTATATTCTTAAGTTATATTATAGAAATTATTATGTTTTTTAAAAAATATTTTATTCTTAAAACAAAATATATATATATATAAATCATTTCCAAAATATTTTAACAAAACTTTTCTTAAAAATATTTCCCTCAATTTTTTCCCTCTACAATTTTTTCAGTAAACTTATTTAAATTTTATATAGTTCAAAAACTTTATCGTATATTTAAAATCATAAAACTTGTTATAAACATATTTAACATAGTAAATCTAAATCTATAATATGGAACTTGATTTAATATATAAGATTTATATAAAATAAAATATTAAGTATAAAATAAAATATGTAAAGTTACTTGTACTTTGCCACTATTTATAAAACTTATAAACATGTTTATTTAAATAAACTACATAACATAATAAATCTAAATCTATAAAAAAATCATATGTATATATATATATATATAATTATAAATATATAAAATCATAAATCAATAATATGAAACTTGATTTAATTATTAGATAAGGGTATGGTCCCATGGAGGGGGGCTTCCTTAAAAATCTCAGCGTATGCTGCTTAGTTTTTTTAGGAATATTTTAAGGTTCTTGGTCCCATGGATTTAATCTTACAATTCTGCTTAAAATTTCAAGCTCCAAAATTTCAGGAATGAACTGTAGTGCTTTGATAAAAAATAATAAATAAATCAAAATTCTCTCATTTTTATTTTCTAATAAGAATTTAAAATTTTAGATGAGAGACAAGTGGCATAAAAAACTCCTAAGTTGTAGGGGCAATTTCTAGCCCCACCCAATTTCACCAGCTGAAAGATTCATTTCTAAAAGGTAGGGGCTCCTATTTTTTTGGAAAAGATTCCAATTAATCCCGTAGCACAAATTTTTTTCTTCCATGGGACCTCCTGCTCCATGAAAATAGAAGCCCAAGCCTCCCCATGGGACCATACGAAGTGTTATTTAGTCACACTCGTGTGGATGAGAGAGCACTAATTTTTCTACATAAATTTATAAGAAAAAAATTAAAATACCAAAAAGGAAATAAAATTAAAACTTAAGAAATAAAAAATAAAACCAAAAAAGAAATTAAAAACAGTTGAAGGAGCCAACGTTGAGAAAATCACATGAACCAAAAAAAAAGAAATTTAAAAATAAAAATAAAAAACTGGTCAATTAGGAAAAATAAAAAATAAAACCAACAAGAAATTGGAAACACTGAAGGAGAAAAAAAAGTTAATCACCAAAAATATTAAACCAAAAAAGTTGAAAATTAAAAATAAAATGATGGAAGAAAAAAGAACGCTGAGAAAATCAAATAAACTAATGGAAAAGAGATATCCTTTGACTAATAGATATATATTTTAATTATAACATATTTTAGTATATAAATTTTATAGAAAATAAAATATTAAGTATAATTTAATAAAATATGTAAAGTTATTTTTACTAATTATTTTAAATTAAAAAAAAAAAAAATCAAGAAAAGAAAGTGAATTTGAGTTTTAATAAATTATAAGGACTGATTTGATGAACAAGAATAATCTAAAATGAAATGTGAACTTGAGTTTGTCAATAAAATTATATGTTACCACTTTTAAAAAATAATGGACTTGAGTTTTTTAAGGAATTATAATAGAAGCATGTGTCCCCACTTAACTCATGTAGTTAAGTAATTTATATTTTTAATATTTAATTAATTTGTATTATTTGAGATAATTTTTTCCTTTTTAGAGTTCCTTAGGAGGCCCATTTTTTATGTAAATTTCCTCTAACGAGTATCTAAAGATGAGAAAGTTTGTCAAGTTGAGGTGGAATGTGATAATTGAGAGCAAAGTTGGAGAGATCGAGAGATTAAAGAGAGAAGAGATTCTCAAGTAGAGAAGAAATGGTGTTGTCCAAAATTAATTTTAGATAAATTGACCATGGAGGTTCTTCCATAATCAAGTTCATTTAAGATTAGTGTGTTAGGTCTCAAAAATGCAAGTTACAAATCCTAATAGGATGTCAGGCTCTATGATCAGACTAGCAATGTTTTCGAACTAATGAACAAAGTTAACCTATATGGTTGATGACTCCCTGCACTTTAGACTCTGCTAAACCTAGGTGGGTGGACCTCAATAGTTAAAGCAGATTTAGAGTTTTATGGCTTAGTTGAATTTATAGATCTATCCACATTGGCATAAAGTGGAATAGATGAAGGCTTACTAACTACTACTAAAATTTAAAATGTGAATGTATGAATAAGATTTTAAAAATTCTAGAATGGAATGGGTATGACCAGTGCCTGCTTCTATTGGGCTAATGGAGTCAAGAGGTGAATAATATGTGACTTACCTACCAGATACAGTTCTAATTTTTTTGCACTTGTGTTTTTTATACCTTGTATAAATGTGCAAGAATGTGACCGACTCGACTCACAATTTTAATCTCTTTTTAATTATAAATTATTGTTACTATTTGAAAGTTCTAACCTATTCATGCATATCAAAATTTAAGTTTCAGTAAACTAATATCATCAATTTAAAAATTAAATCAAATAACAACTAACTCGATAATCAATTGAGCAAGTAATGGTAGTGATATTCGTGAATTAGACACTTTCACCCATGCCTCCCAAGTCATTTTCAATCAGATCATGAGACACTTGTAATTAAATTGAAAACCTATCAAACTTAAAGCTCAGAAGTTTCTAAAGTAAAAAAAAATCCACCTACTCTGAGCTACTACGCATAAAGAAGAATTTAACATGTGCTAGCACACCAAGTCCAACCGTCCAACGCCGAATTCAATCACCTCAGTCCATCCATGTTATTCACATGGGTTATACTCCAACCGCCCCTAATAAATTTTAGAGCTACCCGCATTCTACAGTTTGCAAAAAATTTTAATGCATTATAGCTATAAAATGAGTGGATGGGCTTATGTTTGAGAACACTCGAAAATTATGCATTTTGTGAGGAACTCCAGAGGGGCGTTCAATTGAAAGAAAGAGGAGTGTCGTCCTAAGCATATCATCCACCTTGGATCTCCTCCTGGAACTAGCGCCACAGGTAGGCTTTCATATTGTCCTCTTTATCTTCATTTCAGTTTGAGCATATCATAAAAATGGGGGTTGAATATAGAGTCTATAGAATAAAAGCGATCTGTAATAGCCCCCATAGAATTCAATTTAGAATGAAACTGTAGATACTTGGAGTCATATCTAGTATGCGAAACCTTGGGATTAATTTGAAATATATATATATATATATATATATATATATATATATATATATATGTATGTATGTGTACTGTGAAAGCTTGTGATTATCCAAAAATTAGTCTTAAAACCATCAATCTTTGCAACCATATTTTAGTGCTGGAATTCTTTATTCCATTTCAGAATTATACACAACTAGTGGGTACTTGGAATCATCAACCTTAGGAAAAAATCAGCACCTTCAATAGTCATGGTGCAGTCTATATAACCTCACACACTCTACCCTCTCTGGATTAGCTATCTTTCATTCAAAAACAGGCGCTTCAATTAGCAGGGGAATGTGTACATGTTCAGTGTAGACGCAAGCACTCTTTTAATGATCTTGTGTAGATATTAATCATTAAATTTATAGATCAGGTCAAAATTTTAATTATTGTGAGTATTCTTTTATCTATACAATAGTAATGATTTCGTAGAAATGAAATTCATAATATTGTCAAGTATAGAATCATGAGATAGATCTAATAAGTGTTATAACTGAGAATTCAGCATATTGAAATATTATGAAGTAACTTATATTCATATTATTTCACAACATTGGAAGGATGATTCTTAGAGATTAGAAAGTATAGATCTGTGATATCAATATCTTATTAATGATAATTAAGATTTTATAGAGACTGTGGAGTAGCTAAATATACAATGATTTAATTGGATAAAAAAATAATCCATTGAATTCATATATGTTTTAAATTCCAATATAGTTCTACTCTAATTCTTTTTTTTGTTGATAAAAAAAAAGAAATCCAGTGAACATTGAAAGATCCATAAATTCCCTTTAAAACGTATTATTGATTTGGTTAACATCTAGATCATTATATATTTTGTGGGATATTTCATTAAATTTATATTAAATCACCTTTCCTAGTGAATAAATAAAATACTTCCATTCTTTATAGCTTTTAATTTCATAAGCTCAATTGGATTGTAGATAGTTGTAATAAGTACTCCTAAGTCTTGAAAGGAGAGTAATGTAACACAAATCAAATATATACATGGTAATGATATGAATTTGCTACTAGTAGTCCTAATTAAAACAATGATTACTTAGACATGTGATATGCATTCAAGAATCCTATTTGTGCATAAGTCCCTTAAAATTAATACATTCTGAAACTTAGGATCATTTAAAAAGCTTTTATACAAATTTCCAATTCAACCTAGATTATGAGGCTTTCTCAAAAGTTGTCTTAATGTAAGGTTGTTAAGAGAAAAATTTATGTTATAATCTTAACAAAATGGATGTTCATGGTTCCAAAATTTAAATACACTAGCCACTAAATCTCGATAACTTTTCCCCAAAAGCAATATATAAGCCCTTTCCTTGTATTTCCAAATGAATGAGAATGTATGTATATAAGATCTCTCTCAAAGAGAGACCTCTTCCTATGTTTTGGAAATAGATATTGAAGCTCTTGCATTCACACATAAAACGGTTGAAAGATAAGAAGAGAGGAGCCACCAAGGAAAAAGAGGAATATCGCATGTAGCTAAACTTAGAAACTCATTTATTGTGTTGCATGAAAATACTTTCTATGAATGGTTATTGTCTAGTTAGCTTATTTATTCAATGGTTAAGATGGAACGTTTCTTTATTAGCAATAAATTATTCTAAAGATGTATTTGATCAATGCTTGTCGATTTACTGAAATATCTTGAGCGAATGTTATGCTTTAAATATTGTTATAATAATAGTCCTTATAAACCTTAGATTCTTATGGGCTTCTTTCTTACGAAAGATAAATTATGTTGGAAAACCTAATCAAAGAAAGGAAAAACAAAACTAGCAACGTTCGGTATTAACGATGCCTCTGGCTCACGTTTACGGGTAAAGTCGTCGCACTTGAGCTACTGCATCTATAGCCTAACACAGCTGCAATAACGGCGTATGTGGCATCATCCCTATAAATCGCCGGGGAGAAATAAGGAGCATGGGTTGATTAAAATCCAAAGGAAGGGAAATCCCCTTTGGATCGGTAATCTAAAAAGATAAAACAAAAATGAAGCAAATCCGCTAGTGACAACCTAGAAAATTGTAACTTAGGAATTTTCAATAGTGCAAATGTAATTCTAACTCAAAGATATAATCATGTGGATAAATTATTAGGAAATAATTTAAAAGGGTCAAGGGAGACGAACATCATTAGGGAGTAGGGTTAGATGAATGTTATTAGATAAACAATAAATGGTCAAGGTGATCATTTATTATCCATGCTTCCCATCGTGGGTAGCAACCGCAGAGGAACTGTCTAGGGGTAATAAAAACCCTAGAAAGGGTTGCGTACCCACTTTATAACAGTTCACATAAACATAGCCTAGAAAACAGAACTACATATTTTACGCCTTGATCCCGTTTGGAAGCAGGGTATGTAGGCAGTCTGGGAAACGAAGGATGCTCCCAGTACTCAGGCGTTCGGGAATGGGGTTTAGGGTTGGAGAGATCACATAACTAGTTATAAGAGATAATCAACCAAAATACATGCAACTATACTCGGAAGAATCCCGCATGGATTGCTTGATTCCCCGAGGCCCTTAGGCCAAATTCCGAGGTGGGTTTCAAGTTTAGAATTACAATTTTACATACCCCTGAGGACGACGACCTCGGTACACTTTTAGTAGAAAGTGTGGTCATCAGGGAAGCGACTCAGGATCCGGATGATCCCGATGAGTCCAAGACTCTGGCCAGAGCACATACCTATCAGATGATAGATGCCTGCCTCGTTTAGGTGGATGCCTATTCCGATTATATGAATAGATGTATTCCTATTCCATATGAATAGATGAAGTGAATTCCTATTCCATATGAACAGATGATATATCTGTCCCGTATGGATAGAAGTTCCCGAGTGTACTTGTGAATGAATACTTGAAAAAAAAAAATATAGTGGTATTTCGGTTAAAATTAATTGGGTCTTCTGAGACTCTACTTATTGATCCAATCAATCCTATTGTGTTACCGCGTGGACTAATTTAAAAGGATTTTTAATCCTTTCCTTGAAGGAACCACTAAAAAGAATCACATAATGACAACAAATGTGTATTTACAAATGAAGTATACCCTCAATTTGAATAACAAGATAATATCAAGTTGGAGACAATATGTCAATCTTATCAATTACATGGCTCTTCTTACTGATCCAGATATTACCTCCAAGTTACTATAATCAATCAAAAGGATTTTAATTCTTTAATAGAAACTAATTAACTTGATTACATGAAAACAAGTGTGTCTTGATGAAACTGAGTATCAACTTCGATACACAGGTTCAAATAATAGATAAATAACAATGTGGAGACAACGAGATAATTGTTCAACTCAACAAAAAATAGACAACAATGTTGGACCACCAATTTATGCATTCTTCTCCATTATATAATTTCAAAATATTTTACAATATGCAACAAAATGTTTTGTTGAAGCAACTGATCAACCTATCCAACTACCTAACTACTAATCCTTTAATGCTCATAATTCCTTCATTTGATTTCATCTGGTATATATACATTATATCTTCAAGAGTTGTGACCCTTCACACATTTGTCTATAGTTCTTCATTTTATTTTAATTAATTACCTTTGACAAATTAAAATACTTTAATCTTCATTATCTTTATTTTTTGTGAAAGTAATTTTGCAATAAACTTTAATTCCTTTGCTGGAAATTTCTCACTTTATATTTTACCCAAGATGTCCTTTGAGTAAAATAATTACCCACTTTGTAATCTTTGTGGTCCCTTTTAATTTCCTCGGTGAAAATCTTACTTTTAATTGCATGTACTATTGTTTAGGTAAAATAATTACCTACTTTGTAATTCCTCGAAAGTATTTTTGTAATACCCCCATGTTGCTGATACTCTTTGCTACTATTTGTTACTCTTATGTATTAGTGTGATACTGGTTTGTGATGGTGATTAGTTCACCATCTTGGTGTGTGTGGATGCATAGTTAGTTGATTGCTACATTTGAGATTATTATGATACTTTATGTGGTGCTTAGATTATTTGATTATGCAATGGTTTTTCCTTAATACTATATATGTCGATGTTGTGATTCTGTGATGTTAATTGGATTTAGTATTATATTATGATGTAGTAGATTAGTAATCATGTTATCATATGATCAGTTAGTTTAAGAATGTTATTTCATCATTGATATTATAATTATTAGTATAGTTTTGATGAGAGGACAGTGTAGCACCACTCGTTTACGAGTGCCCTACTACGCTGCAATTCCTTCTCACAATATAATGCTTTGATTATATAAATATATGTACATGTACACGACCTTGTTTGTATGTAGGGATTGCAGGTACAAAGTCTTAATTCCATGTGCTTCGGTAGGATAGGGCGAGCATCAAATTTACCCAATGATATAATGTTGAAATAGAGATGACAAGAAGTCACCCCGTCCCATGTTGTCAAACCATCCTGATTGACACGGTAGAAGGAAACTATGCAGCCATAAATGACAATTTCCACATAACCCAAATCTGAAACATGTAAGCAAAATACTCATCAACATGCAAGAGAGAATAGACAACATACCCATCAAAGATGACACAAGATATACCTGGGAAAACCTCAAGAGGGAAAAACCCAGCCTCCAAAAGCATCCACACTCCATGCATTATTTAGCAATGAAAACCCATTACAATACATCCGCATGAACACTTCAAGCACAAGCTGCTATCCATGCATTCCATGTGACCAAGCATGAATCCACACATCCCATGCCATGCTTCAAACCCTCACACATGCACATGCTCAACCTACTAACAAGCTCAACCTTGACCAATTTTGATCCAATCCAACCCTAAACAACTACCCTTGTGGTTGCTTTTATAGAAACAAGCTCCCACAAAACCACCAAGTGGTATTACATAAACCATGTGCCCAAAACCATACAACATCATGTGACCCCACATTTAATATTGGGTACTTTATTATTTTATTATTATTCCCCAATATTAAATAATTACATTTGACAATTACATGTCCCAATGTTACATACAACAAAGTGGCCCCAACATTATAACTCCTTGTGATGCACGTTCACCTAGAAACCCCTAGGTGCACCACACACATAATAAATAAATAAAATATTACAAACATTATGCAAGGTGTACAACACCTAATTCTAACAAATGGTATTGTGCGTCCTTGTTTTTTCATTTCTGTATTTTATTATTGTGGTTTGTGTGAGTGTCTTGTTTGTATTTTATTTTACATTGGTATTTTGTATGTTGTGATTTATTTAATTAAATGGTGTTAATGAATGGTTATAATAATGTTGGAATAAAATTGTAATAAAATATCAAAGTTGTATTTTAAAAGTCATGTGATTTATTTAAATGTGGAAATTAAATATTTAAATTAGTATTTTGTTAATTTAATGAGATAAGGTTATTGAGGAATTATTAAAATAAATTAAATTATGTGCATTGCAAGTAAAGCTTAGAAAATTAGAGATTAAAACAAAAAGTATTGATAAATAGGAAAAATGTCAATAAAAGAAAAGATAAGATAAAAGGACGAATGAGAATTAAGTGTTCGCTGAAAAGCTGGAATTTAAAATAGAAAATTTCTTTTGAGTTGGATTTTTATTGCTTTTGAAAACATAAGAGTAATATCTTTTATTTAATGGTAATTTTGAGAGACTTTTCTTGCATGGGAAGAATTGGACAAAAGTTGCACAAAAATAAGGTTTTTCTGAATTACTAGTTCTTCTCAAGTTTTCTGGGAAGTTATTTCATTCTTTTGGTATCATTTTTATGGGGAGGTTCTGCTGAATGGATTAGTAGATTAGAAATCTAAGCAAGGAAATCTGGAGAAATTTTGAAGGAACAAAAGCTAATCAAAGGGCTGTTTGAATCAAGCGAAGCTTCATCAAATTTTCATTAGCGTCAGACTCTAGGTTCCACTTGCTTCTCTTTAGTTTTCTGTTTGAAAATAAAATAAATAAATAAATGAATAAATATGTTTGGTCAACAGAGGAAAAGAAAATTTGTGATAGAAATCTAGTGGTTATTAGTTATCAAATCAGTAAGGGAAAAATTATTGTGATCTTGAAAATGTTTCTATCTTTTTTATAATTTTTATATGGAAGTTTGTTATTCCCTCTCAAATAAATGGTTTTCAAAAATATGGATATATATATATATATATTTGTAATAATATATATATATATATATATAAATATTTTTCTTTCAAGCATATATTTAATACTGTGAATGTATTGCTGTGAATATGTGTGTCATTGATCTATATGGTATATATACATATATGTATATATAGTGTGTATATATACAAATATATATATATATATATATGTTTATATCTTTTATAAAAAATTATTATGCTGGTTCGATTTTTGGTTTCTGGACTGAATCAAAATTCCGTTGACATGTTTTATTGGCAAAGTTGTGTTTTTAAGAAAATATTAAATACAATAAAGTTGTTAAGGGATGGGGGGTTGGCTGGGCCGTACACTCCCTCCTTCCCTAGTGGCTGCGGACTAGCCACAAAAGTCCATACGGACTAGCCATAGCAGTCCATAGGACTGTTGCGTACAGTAGCCTGTATGGACTACTACACCATCCATAGCAGCAGTGAACCACGGGTTCGCTTTACTTTACTTTTATTTCATTTATTTTGTTTTATAAGTATTAAATTATATATATATATATATAATTATTAATTTTAAGATTTTTTTTAAATACATTATATTTTGGCATAAAAAAATATAGTTATATATATTATGCATTATATATGTATATATGTGTGTATGTGTGTGTGTGTGTGTGTGTGTCTAATGGTTCTAGTTTTATTCTGAAGTTGGGACGGTTGTTGAATAAATAATTGAAACAAAAATTAGTTTTATCCCATGTTGTATATATATATATGTATATATACATATATAGAGACAAAGTTATATTATCTTATATTTGAAAATTTGATTTTTATTTTTGTAATGGTTAGTAATTTGGGGAAATTAATTTAATCAGTTAATTGGGAATGAATATTATTTAATGGTGCAATCTTGTAAAATTAATTTATTTTTTTTCCCCTTTATGGTTATTGTTTAGTGTTGTCAATGTGGGAACCCTGTTATCTTACGAACCCTATTTTGATGGTTGTGATCCTTAGTATTCCAGAGGCGAGTGTTTTGTTCAATATATATCCTCATTTTATGTAATCTTGAGATTGTAAGAAAATAATATTATTATATTTTGGAAGGGTTGTACAAGATTGTTGAGATTTTGGTTATGAGTTATCACGAGATGGGTAATGCCTCGCATGTCTTTGTTTTGATGTTATATGCTTCATAGTCTATGGTACAACCTTTGCCTTGTTTTGGTTTATATTTTGGGATCATTTTGGAGAGTGGCTCTTCGTGGGGGCCGACGCCTGGAAAGGAGGAAGAGCTCAGAATAACTCACATAAGAGTAGTGTAACAAGTGAAAACTTAATAATAAAACTTAGGGGGATGGGTAGTAAATCATATAAGATAATAATATTGGATACCTTGTCTATGCATTAGGGCTATCGCAGACTAATGATAGGCTGAGAAGGCCATGGTTGACAAAGTCATAACCTCGTCCTCATGAGAGGTTGACGGCTCCACATGAGCTACCCTATGGGGCCGGCGCCTCAAGTAGGAGGAAGGGCCAGGATAACCATAGATGGGGGCCAACGCCTTAGGTTGGAGGAAGGGCCAAGATAACCCATGTAAAGCTATGCAATGACACTCTCCACTAGACACCTGTTTTCCTTGTTTCTTGTTGCCTCTGGAATTGTATTTTATTTGTTGTTTCAGTTTCATTTGGAAATGTTTCGTGATTGTTCTTTGGTGACTTGGCTAATGGTTATTGCCTTGTTTTGATGTGATGAGATTTATGGTTTAAATTTATTATGTTGACTTATGAATGTTGTGATTTATGTCCTTCATAATCCATGATGTTTTTTGAAATTATTGTATATGTTGTCTTTTATTGAGATTGGTTTTGGTATTCATGGTTGTGATTACTTCCTTGTCACCTCTGAGCATGGGGGTGGGTTATTTATAACCCATGTGGTTGGGTGGAACGTGTTCCTCACCACTGGGTTCCTCATCGACGTCCATTCTTCTCAGCATTCTTTAGTTGGAGCTTGTACCTGATGTTCATTTGTAATTCAGATATTATTGTACTATGTATTGATCCCACATGTTTGGGAGATTTGTTGTAATTCTTTTATTGAGAACATGTAATGTAATGCATTATACGACGGTGTATTGTATACGAACCCTTGTAAACATTATTGTATAAGATTCATTATGGTTGTATCATACAATGTATTATTCTTTTACTTATGGTTCATGGATGTACTTCTATAAATGATTATTGTAATTTTATGATGGATGTAATTTTAGATAAGTTATTCAGTTTCATCTTTTATCTTTTCGTTATGAGTTTGTTATGCGATGTGACCTCATGTGCCCCAGAGAACTAGATGTTATAATTTATTATGCAATGTGAATATGTTTTAATGTTTAGTGGCATGTTTACTTTGTATTTCAAAAAAAATTGTTTGCAATGTTTGTACTCTGGGGTTTGCACAATGGGCGTTACAATTTTATTTTCCAAAAATACTTTTCATTTTCTCTTTTCATCTTTGGTAAAAAATATTCTGCCTTCCAATGCAAATATTTTGAAACTTTTACCTTTTATGCTTTTCGTGGATAAAATAATTATCCTCCTTATAATCCCTTAGTAAAAATGTGAAGTTCATATTCCTCAAAGTAATATTGTTTTCCACCATAGTCACATTTTATTCAATCTTCTATTTGCCTTATGACCATATGTATTCATGTATCAAGGTAACTCAAATCATGGAGGAGACCTATCTTTATCTCCACCAATTTTGATTTTCTCACTAATGAAATTCCTCAAAGTTGTTGGCCATCGGAGGAACTTGTTATTTTGTCTCACCAATATGTATTTCTTTCTTATTGGAGTGACCCACATAGTCCGAGAGATCTGAGGAACCTACTCTGATCCTACAAGTCACTACGATGCATTTAAGGTTTTTTTCACCTGACTTCGGTCGTGGCACGAGAAATGCTATTGAGATGCCTTCACAAAATCTTGTTCCAATGCAAGAATACCAGCTGTTGTAGCCACAGTACACTAATATTAGGGTTCTTTGTATGGGAGTGCTTCAAATTTTCTTCAACTAATCTTCTTGTAACATTCGATAAAATCTCCAACCTAGGCAGTCGCTTACTTGAGATTTTTTATGGATTATGAGCTTCTTCTTGAGTGATTGATGCCCATGCCTTTATTAAAAGAACATATACAAGAATTCTTAAATCGTAGTGTTTGGCTCAATGTAATTTCCCTTCATATCGTTTTGGAGAAGAAATTAATATGCATCCATCATTTGCAGATACTTGGTTCACCGTACGATTGATAGATCCCCCCCACAAACATCTTCCGGAAGAAAAACACAGAACCAACGCTCAAATACCAATTCATGGAGTTTGTATCTCAACAATGATTCTTCATGAAATGGATCAAAAGACAATGCTTTCACAAATCTTTAAATGGTATAGAGGAGAGTTTTAGCTCTGAGCAGAATCCACATTAATTATCCAAAACCTTTGGTGACATGAGATGCAATATAACATACTACCAATGTTCAGATTGAAACTCCAACACACTGAACCCAAAGCACAACCTGTTGATAAAGTAAATAATGATCCATGTCTCGATGGAGGGAAAGCACCAAATGGGTTAATCGCAATATCCTTCAGAGGCAAGGCAAGATGAATGATTTGAGTTCTTCATAGTGGGACCGTTCAAGGATCACATATACCAATCTCAATCATTGTTTTTGACTTTCTGCACTAAATCTCTCATTGTATGAAAGCCATATGCATCTCTCATCTTGGTTCATATTTCGCCCTCATAAAGCAGAAAATTCTTGAAAAAATATCTTCAAATGCTCGCAAACTAAAGGATTGCTTTTCTTCCTTTCAAGAGTACTTGTTGCTTTGCACGACGCCACCGTATTTCCCATTTTCACCAATTTTTGTAAGGTTCCTTGGTGAGATTACAAGAGTACTGATAGAAACATATCTTTGAATACGTTTCAACTTATTGCAATATTTGTAAGAGACACACCCAATTTCTTGGTAGTATTCTAGTATTTTGGAGATAGGGTATTATCACTTGGTACTGCAAATTATAGATTGGAGCAAGCTTTATGTAAGGCTAAGCTTACTCAACTCTACTCTTGATTATATCTAGACTCATGGTATTCATTTCTTTCCAATGTATTCTCCTCTGTGTAAAAATCCCATGAGAAGCACATTCTATAATGATGGGGGAGAGTAGGCCTACTAATCTAAGATCCCTTCCAGCAACCTTTTGATTACTTTCCATGCCTATTGCTTTTAAAACAACCACAATGGGAACATATTTAGAGAGGGTGTTAGGCTTCCAATATATTATCTCAGCTTCTACAACAACGTTTGTAATGATTTTCTTCTCATGTGTCTTCCAATTGTAAGAGCTCCTTGCATGTGCTTCCCCTTGACAGTGTCTTCCTCTATGATCATACTAGTAGATGGAATCTAGAGACTTGATACTGATGTGTGCCACTGGTTCCAATTGTTGATGTTATCCAATTTAGTCTTTCAATTAAGCACCTCTTAATGGTCTCATCTCCATAATCCTTTCAAGTATTACCTTAAGTGATTGAATCTTATGGTATTTTATTTCTTGCAACTATTCCATCAAGACCTAGAATATATTTTAACATAAAGGAGGGGTAACTTTTTTATTAAAACAAGAAGAAGTACAAAGCAAGGGCATTACATAGCCCTATCAAGCTCCACCAAGTGATCCAACTGTTGAGATAGATTTGGGGGTAACTAACCCTAGTCCACCAAATTCCAATCATGAATATGATCATAAGCCCATTTAGCCAAACAATTAGCAACACCATTCCATTCTCTAGAAATATGAGTTAAAGTAACAAACTCCAAAGAAGCATAGAGGTTGAGAATTTGATCAACAATCAAAGCCAAATGCTAACTCACATCATCTAAATGCTGACTATTCAACAAGTTCACCACAACCAGGGAATCAAACTCACATATGATCCTTCGCCACCCCAATTGACTTCCACGCTCCACAAGCGATAAAATGGCTTGAGCCTCCATTAAATTATTAGTATGAAGACCCTTATAAACAAAGAAGATAAACTAAACATCTCCAGAGCTATCTTGACCAACACTACCAATTCTAGCATGACTAGAGTTTCCTGGAGAAGAGCCATCTGTGTTGATTTTTAAGACTCCCTAAGGTGGAGGAAACCATCTCCCCTCCCTATTCACCTTCAGGGTAGGATGTCTACATCTATTGCACATGAAATGTCATTGCTAAGGAGGAAGATGAAGACAATTACAACAAGCAACATCACAAGGATCCATTGATGTTGTTAGATCACACTTAGCCGCAACAGTTTCTCCCAAAGAATGCAGAATTTTCCACCACAAGTGAGGGACCACCAACATCACATCTTGAAAAATATGATGATTCCTCTCCAGCCAAAGGTTCTAGTTAATAAAGGATGGCCCAAGAGCCCAAGCAACTTGAAGAAAGGAAGTAGAAATAGGGGCCTTGCCCTACCAGTTCACAAACTTAGCCAACGAGGAAACATGCCAACAAGGCATATTTTGTAATGCCCCATACAAACCCCAAAGGACAAACATTGCAAACAAAAAATACAAAGTAAACATGCAATTAAACATTAAAACATATTTACATTGCACATTAACATCATAACGTCAAGTCCTCTGGGGCACGCGAGGTCACATCGCATAACAAACTCATAACAAAAGGATAAAAGATAATGCTAAATAACTTATCTAAATTTACATACATCAAAATTACAAAATCCATTTACAGAAGTACATCCATGTATCCATAAGTAAAAGAATAATACATCACGTGATACAACTATATCAAATCTCATAAAATGAATGGTTACAAATGTTCATATACAATACATTGTCGTTTAATACATTACATGATCAATAATGAATACAATGAAATCTCCCATACATGTGGGATAAATACATAGTACAAATAATGTCTGAATTACAAAATTAACAACTGGTACAAGCTCTAACTGAAGAATGCTAAGAAGAACAAACATTGATGGGGAATCCAACGGGTGCAGAGCACGTTCCACCTGACCACGTGGGTTATAAATAACCTACCCCCCATGCTCAGAGGTGACAAGGAAGTAATCATGACCATGAAATCCATAAGGCTAACTCAAATAAAGAATAACATAGTACAATAATTCCAATTACAACATCAAGGATTACAAAGGACATAAACGACAACATCCATGAGTCAACATAATATACATAAAGCCATAAATCTCATCATAAAAAAACCAAAGCAATAACCATTAACCAAGGAACCAAAGGAACAATCAAAAACATTTCCAAACTAATTGCCAACAATCAACACAATTCTAGAGGAACTGAAACAAGGCATATATGGGTATCTAGTGGAGAGTACACGATAACCTACATGGTTATCTTGCCCTTCCTCCAACATGAGGCCGGTCCCCATCTATGGTTATCCTAGCCCTTCCTCCTACTTGAGGTGCCAGCCACATAGGGTGACTCATGTGGAGCTGTTAACCTCTCCTGAGGACGAGGTTACAACTTTGCCGACCATGACCTTCTCATTCTACCATTAGTCTGCGATAGCCCTAATGCATAGACGAGGTATCCAAGATTATCTTATATGTTTTTACTACCCATCCCCCTAAGTTCTATTATTATGTTTTCACTTGTTAATCTACTCTTACATGGGTTATCCTGAGCCCTTCCTCCTTTTGAGGCGCCGGCCCCCACGAAGAGCCACTCTCCCTGAGACCCCAAACATAACAAAATCAAGCAAGGGTTGTACCATAGGAACAAAGCATATATCTCAACCAAAGACATGCGAGGCATTACCCATCTCGCTAAAACACATAATCAAAATCTCAACAAAACTTGTACAACCCTTCCAAAATAATAATAATACTAATATCTTGCAATATCAAGAGCACATAAAACGAGGATAAACATCCAATGATAAAATCATTCTCAATACTCAAGGATTACAACATCCAAATTTGGGTCTGCAACTGCAATGAGGTCCACACCTAAATGTTCCAAACCAATCCAAGAAACCCTAGGAATAATTCCAAATAAAACATCAAGGATTACAAAGGACATAAACGACAACATCCATGAGTCAACATAATCAACATAAAGCCATAAATCTCATCATAAAAAAACCAAGACAATAACCATTAACCAAGTAACCAAAGAAACAATCATAAAACATTTCCAAATTAATCTGAAACAATAATCAGAACACAATTCCAGAGGCAACCAAGAAACAAGGCATAAGGGTATCTAGTGGAGAGTGTCATCGCATAGCCTACATGGGTTATCCTGGCCCTTCCTCCAAGTTGAGGTGTCGACCCCCATCTATGGTTATCCTGGACCTTCCTCCTACTTGAGGTGTCGAACCCATAGTGTAGCTCATGCAGAGCCATTAACCTCTCTCAAGAGAATTGAAGGTTATGACTCACCACCATGCCTTCTCTCGGGCCACCATTAGTCCAGAGAAAACCTAATGCATATAGTATTCAAGATATTCATGCTTTACCACCCACCCCATGCCTGGCCATTAGCTTGTTAATCTACTCTTATGTGGGTTATCCTAAGCCCTTCCTCCTTTTGAGGCGTCGGCCCCCACGAAGAGCCACTCTCCTAGAAGACCCCAAAACAATAATAAAATCAAAACAAGGCAAGGGTTGTACCATAAGGAACAAAGCATATATTCAACTAAGGAATGCATTTCCCATCTTGCTATAACTCATAATCAAAATGTCAACAAACCTGCATAAACCCTTCCAAAATAATAAAGCTAAAATCATGCACCAACAAGGGTACATTAATCAAGAATAAATATCCAATGATAAAATCACACCTCTGGAATACGAAGGATTGCAACATCCAAATTTGGGTTCACAATTACAAACAGGGTTCCCAAATTGAAAGGAAAACCAAAAACCATAATCCAAAGAAACTCCCAGGACTTTTAACTCATAATACATAACAATATTACACAACATTAAACAATTCATTTATTCCATTTACTAACCTTCATTTCCCTTAGAATAATTTTGAATTACAAATCACAAATTACTTTAACAAATATAAATGTTTTTTCCCTTTTCAATTAACCCATACTATTAAAATTCATAAGAACAAGAATTTAATATATCATTTACAATTATATATATATATATATATTTATTTATAAATATATACAATATTTATACATTTAATATTCTGTTAAAAAAAAACATTTAGTTATAGTTATGTAACTGATACACAGATATATATATATATATATATTAAATTAAATTAAAATTATTTAATAAAAAGAATGCGAATAATAAAAAAAATGATTTTTATTTTTATTAAGGGGGAAACCCCATATGAATGGGTTGTGCACAGTCCAAGGACTGTTGTGACAGTCCTTTGGACTGTCATGCCCAAAGTGAAAGGCTAGGGGAGGTGGGTATGGCCCAACCAACTCACTTCCCAGCACAAAACTCAAAGCCGACCTCCATAGGGTTCAGCCCCACACTGACGCAATATGGTACTTTCAAAAACAATTAAATCATAAATATCTATATATATATATATATGTATGTATATATACGTCTGTACAATAGTATATAGATATATAGATATATTTAATCACATAAAATTTATCCAAAGGGAAAATATTTTCATACCAATACCAACACAGTATATATTTATATATATACATATATTATGTATATACATATATATATAAATATATATAGGAAAATATTACAAATCAGTTTTAATAAAGAGATTGATCTTTTCCACAACAAAAATATAAACAAATTGGACATTTTCAAACAAATTTGATAGCATATCCTTCTATTTGTTTGCAACTCCGAAAATTTCTAAAATTCCAAAAAAAGGATTTTCTTTCACAGAAAGTCTATTTATTTATTTATTTCAATTCTTTTCTATCGAATAAAAAAAAAACTAAAGAATAAGAAAATGGAACCTAGAGTCCTACGCTATTGAAGATTTGATGATGCTTTGCTTGATCCAGAAAGCCTTTTTTGAAAAACTCTCATTCCTTCTTTCAGAACTTCTTCTCCAGATTTCCTTGCTCAAATTTCCAATCTGATCTTCAAATCAAAAGAACCTCCCTAGTACAATGAACGAAAAAGAGACAAATCCCCAGAAAACTTCAGAAGATCCAATATTTCAGAACTATTATTTTTGTGCAACTTCTGTCAAAATTTTCCTATGAATGCCAAACTCAAATTTTTTCTATTAAATAAAAATATATCTCTTTTTTTTCGAAAGCTCTAAAAATCCAACTTAAAAGAAATTTTCTAATTTTAATCCCATCTTTTCATCCAACACTTAACACTCATTCGTCTTTTTTATCTTTTCTTTTCTTTTATTGATTTTTTTCCCATTTAACAATACTTTTTGTTTTAATTTTAATTTTGCAAGCTTTACTTCTGCAATTCACACAATTTTAATTCTATTTAATTAATTTATTTCTACAATTATCCTTAACAAACTAATTTAATTAAATCAACAAAAACCAATTTTAATATTTTAATTTACACTTTAAATAAATCA
>VDFB02322083.1:7939162-8016156 GCA_007258455.2 Sequoia sempervirens
GACTAAATTGGATAACATCAACAATTGGAACCAGTGGCACACATCAGTATCAAGTCTCTAGATTCCATCTACTAGTATGATCATAGAGGAAGACACTGTCAAGGGGAAGCACATGCAAGGAGCTCTTACAATTGGAAGACACATGAGAAGAAAATCATTACAAACGTTGTTGTAGAAGCTGAGATAATATATTGGAAGCCTAACACCCTCTCTAAATATGTTCCCATTGTGGTTGTTTTAAAAGCAATAGGCATGGAAAGTAATCAAAAGGTTGCTGGAAGGGATCTTAGATTAGTAGGCCTACTCTCCCCCATCATTATAGAATGTGCTTCTCATGGGATTTTTACACAGAGGAGAATACATTGGAAAGAAATGAATACCATGAGTCTAGATATAATCAAGAGTAGAGTTGAGTAAGCTTAGCCTTACATAAAGCTTGCTCCAATCTATAATTTGCAGTACCAAGTGATAATACCCTATCTCCAAAATACTAGAATACTACCAAGAAATTGGGTGTGTCTCTTACAAATATTGCAATAAGTTGAAACGTATTCAAAGATATGTTTCTATCAGTACTCTTGTAATCTCACCAAGGAACCTTACAAAAATTGGTGAAAATGGGAAATACGGTGGCGTCGTGCAAAGCAACAAGTACTCTTGAAAGGAAGAAAAGCAATCCTTTAGTTTGCGAGCATTTGAAGATATTTTTTCAAGAATTTTCTGCTTTATGAGGGCGAAATATGAACCAAGATGAGAGATGCATATGGCTTTCATACAATGAGAGATTTAGTGCAGAAAGTCAAAAACAATGATTGAGATTGGTATATGTGATCCTTGAACGGTCCCACTATGAAGAACTCAAATCATTCATCTTGCCTTGCCTCTGAAGGATATTGCGATTAACCCATTTGGTGCTTTCCCTCCATCGAGACATGGATCATTATTTACTTTATCAACAGGTTGTGCTTTGGGTTCAGTGTGTTGGAGTTTCAATCTGAACATTGGTAGTATGTTATATTGCATCTCATGTCACCAAAGGTTTTGGATAATTAATGTGGATTCTGCTCAGAGCTAAAACTCTCCTCTATACCATTTAAAGATTTGTGAAAGCATTGTCTTTTGATCCATTTCATGAAGAATCATTGTTGAGATACAAACTCCATGAATTGGTATTTGAGCGTTGGTTCTGTGTTTTTCTTCCGGAAGATGTTTGTGGGGGGGATCTATCAATCGTACGGTGAACCAAGTATCTGCAAATGATGGATGCATATTAATTTCTTCTCCAAAACGATATGAAGGGAAATTACATTGAGCCAAACACTACGATTTAAGAATTCTTGTATATGTTCTTTTAATAAAGGCATGGGCATCAATCACTCAAGAAGAAGCTCATAATCCATAAAAAATCTCAAGTAAGCGACTGCCTAGGTTGGAGATTTTATCGAATGTTACAAGAAGATTAGTTGAAGAAAATTTGAAGCACTCCCATACAAAGAACCCTAATATTAGTGTACTGTGGCTACAACAGCTGGTATTCTTGCATTGGAACAAGATTTTGTGAAGGCATCTCAATAGCATTTCTCGTGCCACGACCGAAGTCAGGTGAAAAAAACCTTAAATGCATCGTAGTGACTTGTAGGATCAGAGTAGGTTCCTCAGATCTCTCGGACTATGTGGGTCACTCCAATAAGAAAGAAATACATATTGGTGAGACAAAATAACAAGTTCCTCCGATGGCCAACAACTTTGAGGAATTTCATTAGTGAGAAAATCAAAATTGGTGGAGATAAAGATAGGTCTCCTCCATGATTTGAGTTACCTTGATACATGAATACATATGGTCATAAGGCAAATAGAAGATTGAATAAAATGTGACTATGGTGGAAAACAATATTACTTTGAGGAATATGAACTTCACATTTTTACTAAGGGATTATAAGGAGGATAATTATTTTACCCACAAAAAGCATAAAATGTAAAAGTTTCAAAATATTTACATTGGAAGGTAGAATATTTTTTACCAAAGATGAAAAGAGTAGATGAAAAGTATTTTTGGAAAATAAAATATTTTCGAGGAATTACAAAGTAGGTAATTATTTTACCTAAACAATAGTGCATGCAATTAAAAGTAATATTTTCACCCAGGAAATTAAAAGGGACCACAAAGATTACAAAGTGGGTAATTATTTTACTCAAAGGACATCTAGGGTAAAATATAAAGTGAGAAATTGCCAGCAAAGGAATTAAAGTTTATTGTGAAATGATTTTCATGGAAAACAAAGATAATGAAGATTAAAGTATTTTAATTTTCCGAAGGCAATTAAAATAAAATGAAGAATTGTAGACGAATGTGTGAAGGGTCACAACTCTTAAAGATATAATGTATATATACCAGATGGAATCAAATGAAGGAATTATGAGCATAAGGATTAGTAGTTAGGTAGTTGGATAGGTTGATTAGTTGCTTCAATAAAAAATTATGCTATGTATTGCAAAATCTTTTGAAATTATATAATGGAGAAGAATGCATAAATTGGTGGTCCAACATTGGTGTCTATTGTTTGTTGAGTTGAACAATTATCTGACTGTCTCCATATTGTTATTTCTCTATTAATTGAATCTGTGTATCCAAGTTGATACTCAGTTTCATCAAGACACACTTGTTATTTTTGTGTAATCGATTTAATTGGTTTCTATTAAAAAATTAAAATAATTTTGATTGATTAGAGTAAATTGGAGGTAATATCTGGATTAGTAAGGAGAGCCTTGTAATTGATAAGATTGTCATACTGTCTCCAACTTGATATTATCTTGTTATTCAAATTGAGGGTATACTTCATTTGTCAATACACATTTTTTGTCATTGTGTGATTCTTTTTAATTGGTTCCTTCAAGGAAGGATTAAAATCCTTTTAAATCAATCACAGTAACTTGATAGGATCGATTGGATCAATAAGTAGAGTTTTTCAGTCACATTCTTGCACATTTATACAAGGTATAAACAAACATAAGTGCCAAACAATTAGAACTGTAGCTAGTAAGTAAGTCACATATCATTCACCTCTTGACTCCATTAGCCCAACAAGAGTAGGCATTGGTCATACCCATTCCATTCTAGAATTTTTAAAATCCTATTCATACATTCACATTTCAAATTTTAGTAGGAGTAGTTAGTAAGCCTTCATCTATTCCACTTTATATCAATGTGGATAGATCCATAAATTCAACTAAGTCATACAACTCTAAGTCTACTTCAACTATCAAGGTCCACCTGCCTAGGTTTAGCAAAGCCTGGAGTGTAGGGAGTCATCAACCATATAGGTTAACTCCATTCATTAGTTCAAAAACATTGCAAGTTTGATCATAGAGCCCGACATCCTCTTAGGATTTGTAACCTACATTTTTGAGACCTAACACACTAATCTTAAATGAACTTGATTATGGAAGAACTTCCATGGTCAATTTATCTAAAATGAATTGTGGACAACACTATTTCTTATCTACTCGAGAATCTCTTCTCTCTTCAATCTCTCGATCTCTCCAACATTGGTCTCAATTATCACATTCCACCTCAACTCGGTAAAATTTCCCATCTTTAGATACTCAGGGTGACCCACAATCAACTAGAAGGAACCACTCCGCCTACTCTCTTAGCTTGTCACAATTTTTTTTACTTGGCACTCCCTTAAATAACCAATTACACAATGGTATTCCAAATGAACAATGGCTTCACACAAGTTTGAAGTACCTTTACTTGGATAGTAAATAATTTGAGTGGTACCATTCCCCCTCTTTACAAAATCTATTCTATTTAGTTGAATTGTATGCGGAAAAAAATGATCTTTATAGCTACATTCCTTCTTGTTAGGATTTGGTGTTGTATATTATTGCATAAAAATGTTGTATTATAATATTGTAATTAAATAATTATTTATTTGTGATGCATCTACTTTAATCACATTAGATAATTATTTGGGATCATTTACAAAGTTGTATTGTAACATTGATTTTATTATTTTATGTGTGAGAGACAGATAATAATCTAATATTGGGTAAATTATTTAATAAGGTAAAAACATAGTACCCAATATTAAATGAGAGGCCAATTTCACATGGTTTTCCAGCTCATGGTTTTAGCTTACCACTTAGTTGTATTTATGTGAGCTTGTATCTATAAAAACAAACACAAGTTTAGTGGTTAAGGTTGATTAGGTGAATGAGTTGTCATTATTGATTACTAGAAATTATATGTTCATCGTCTTTCAAAACAACTAAGAGTGTATATGGGTCTCCATATTTAATGTTTGAAATAAGTAATATTGAATGTCATTTTTTAAATTAAGTTAATTGTCCATTTGGCTAACTTTAAGGACTACCATAAATTATATGCTTGTATAGATAATATCTTATTTCTTTCAAAAAAAATATCAAAGAAATTAAGAGTGTATATGGGTATGCAATATAGAATGTGATTTTTAAATTTAGTTAGTTGTTCATTTAACTAACTTTAACTAATGAGCACCATAAATTATGTTTGCATAGATAATATCTTCAGTCTTTAAAGAAGAAATTAAGAATATATGTGGGTCCCCATATTTAATGTTTGAAAAAGGCAAAATGGACGTGTTGTCTAGACAATGTTGTCCATTTTTAACTTTGACTAATGAGCACCATAAATTATATTTTCATATAGATAATATCTTAGGCATTTTTGGAGAAAAAAAGAGTGTATATGTGTCTTCATATTTAACATATATACACTCTTATTTAATGCTTTCTTTTTCAAACATTTAAAAATATGGAGACCTAGCTTGCAGTAGGTGAACGATTCTTTTTGCAAGTGCATTTGCGAAAGAATCCAATCTGATATGGAAAGGGCTCTAAGATCACACCTCACTTTGTTAGGCCATTCAAGATTCTTGAGAAGATTGGGCCAGTAGCGCATCATATTGCTTTGCTGCCCAGTCTCTTGCACATACACAATGTATTTCATGTTTCAGTACTCAGGCCTTACCACTCTGATATATCTCACATCCTTGATTGGAATGCCTTATATGTAGAGGATGGGTAGTTGGCTTTGGAGCCCGTGGCCATCATGCAACACAGGAGACTCGCCCTCAGGGGTCAAGATATTGAGCAGGTTAGGGTCTAATAGGATCCTAGAGATTATACTTCAGCTACCTGGGAGGATGCGACTAGGATGAGGGAGCTCTATCCCTATTTGTTTGCATGCTTCCAAGAGTAAGCCTGATCCTAGGGGGAGGATGTAGCACCCCTCCAATTTGCTTATATTTTCAAACAATTCTTTTACGTTGATATACCATGATACTATGTTGTTGTTATTTGATCGTTGACATTGGAGCGATGATGGCTTTTATATTGTGATGTGATGGTACACTTTATGGATGATTATTGATTATGACATGCTTTCTAGTTAGCATAGTTGATTATTTGAGTTGATATTGATATATGTTCATCTGCAGTTAATTGATGTTTTAATTTCATCATTTTTTGTGACACTATATTGATGAAGAGAACGTGATTGCATCACTTGCTTACGAGTGCCTTGCGATTTTGCGATTTTCTCATCACAGTGTGTTTGATTCGTGATTTATATATATGTAAGACATATGTTTTGATTGTAGGATTGCAGGTACAGGACATTGACTCCACCTAGATTCACAGGTTTAAGCATGTCCATTGCCCAACAGAATAGTTGATTGGGAGATAGTAACTGGGTTTCCTTGTCAAACCACAACCCTAGTCACAATGTGTCGTCAGTCTTTGTTTGGTTTTGCTGAGTTGACATGTTGTCCCTATTTTCCTTGTTGTTATTTATTTTGCAAGGTATGTTCTATGGGAAATTAATGCTTAAATTTTTTTAAATGATTATTTAATTAATCTTGATTAATATTGTTAGAAGTTTTATACTTGATTTAATTAATTAAATTTAACTTATTTTGTAAAGTGATTTAATCTTTGTGATTGAATTTATTTTATAAAGTGATTAAATTAATTAGATTAAATTTAATTAGAAATTAATATGTGAATTATGAATTATTAAATGCATAAATATCTTGTAATTATATTAGAGGAAACATCTATGATTTGGTTGAAAATATATTTTTATTTGTGACATGTGTTAGAAAAAATTAAACACTGTTGTTGGGCGTTAATTCTTGGAGAGATTAATTGCATTAACTGTAAGAGGAAACAAACTACTTCACAGAATAAAAGAATATATTTTGGGGAGGTTTTAAAAAAAATGGGTTGTTCGAAAAACTGGGGAAGAAGTTCTTGGGAAATTTTGGCTCTATTTTTTTTTTCATCTTTTTGGAAAAGTGGATAATTTGGAAGAAGCTTTGGTAAATTGGAATATGAAGGAAAATCTCTACTTCAAACATCATTTCCTTAAGCATCTGGAAACAGGTTCTTTAAATTGTTTTTATTTATATGCAAATTGGAAAGATTACCTATACACGAAGAATATGCTATATGTGTAGAAGCTTTAATATATTTTGTAAATTTGAAAGATGGCCATGTTTGGAAAACTGTTGTGAAAGCTTAGAGATTTTGTAGAAATTATTTTAATCTTTGATTTGTTTGGAATTGGAAAATTTTCGTAAAAGCAATAGAGTTTCTGTAGGAAATTATTTTTAAACGATAGAAATCCCGGAGGGAAAACAATAGAAGATTTGAAAAATATCTGTAGGAATGGATTTAAAATATTCTTGTCAATTTGTGGAAAATCTTGTTTGTATGGGAAAAGATCTTTCTGTAGAAGATTATTATTTTTCTTCCTATTAGATCTATTTGGCTGAGAAATTGGAAACCTTTGGTTAATTTGTAAATCTTTTCCTGTAGAAAAAGTTTTTTGAATAACTTCCTGTAGGAAAAATTGTGAAAATTTTCCCAACTAGAGCAATCATTTTGATGAATTTATATATGTTATTAAAAATACCTGTAGAATTCCTTTTGGAAAATTTATATTAAAAAAACCAGATTGTAGAAATTTGTACGACAATTTATATTCAATTCGCAGGTTTTTATATTTAAAATTTTGTAAGTATTAATATGATGGAGGCACTGGGCTATCTCCACAGCCATCGCCCCCATGGGGGAGGCAGGTGTGGAGGCAGACAACACTGCCCTATAGTGGTCGTTCCCATGGGAGGTTTCAGCTGCACACAACCGATGACAATGGAAGTTTCATCTGCCCTATTTAATATATGTGATTTTGATTTTATATTATTTTTTTTTCAATATATATTATATATATTATGCATGTAAATGCATATATGTATATGAATATATATATATGTTTAGTATTGTTTAAATATTGTAAATTAATATTTAAATTTATATATAGATAGATTTATATTTAAAATGAATATAATAGGTGCATGCAAAAGCATAAGTTAGATATTTTAAAATGAAATGTTTTAAAAGATGAAATTGATTTTTTATTTATATGTAATTGGTAAATTGAAATAAACAAATGGATTTAATTTTCTTATTGTCTATAAATGAAATTGTAATAAGCCAGTTTATTTGGGAAATGTGTTATTGTATTTTCTTGAAATGAAAATTGGATTTAGAAAATCCTAATGATTGGTTTTTTTATTACTAGCCCGAATTGCTTATTTAATTATGATTTCTTATGTTCACATTGTTGGGGAAATTGGTTAGTTGTGTATGTATGTCTTCCGGATGATGTTATTTTATGAGGAGGTTGTTTTGATTTATGGTTCAACCCTTTGCTTTCCCTTGAGTAGTGCACTTGGTTGTAATTCAGTTTAAACACCTGGTTACTACGAACAAGATGTGTTGCCTCTTGCATATGGTTGATATTTATTTTCAGTTTTTGTGCACTTTGTCTACCCTTGGTTTGTGGATTAGATCCTTGTGTTATCAATAAGGGAGTGGCTCTTAATGGAGGCCGGCATATAAAGTGGTGCTAGGGTAACTCATGTGAGAGTTAGTTAATTCAGTGGAAATTAAATAATTATATTAGGGGAAAGGGTAGCTTAAATCATATAACTTGTTAACTGTGCCTCACTCATGGGCTCAAGGGCTTGTTTAGACTTGGGATGAGACAGGAAGGCCTGGAATGGAAAGATCATTATCTTGTCCCTTTGAATGATATTTGATTCTGCATTGGTTTGCATGTGGGGCCGGGGGTCGTGAGAGGCTACCAGGGTAACCCAAGATGGGGGTCGAGGCCTAGAAAGATCTGCCAGGGTAACCCATGCAGCTTTATGATGACACTCCTCCTATGACAATAGTATGTATTGTGCAGTTGATATACTTGATTATTTTACTCTGGAAGCAATGCAACCTTTATGTATGTATTGTTCTTGTATGTTATAGTATTGTGTGTTGCCTATGTCTAGAGGTTGTTGGTTTTTCCTAGGAATCCCTTTTACTATCTCCTAGCATGGGGGGTGGGCCTTCAAGTACGACTTGGTTGGGTGGAACGTGCACCTTAAACCTTTGGGTTTCCACTACATGTTTGTGATGGCAGAATCTTCCAAATTGGAGAGCTCGCATGTTCCAGTTACTTACATAGCATCTCTTGTATACTATTGGTTCAGTTGGATACTTATGTATATGTAATACTCCTCATTTTTATTCAAGGAGGATTCTTGTATCATTATTATTGTAACATTATTGTATGATCTTCCTCATTTTGGAAATGAGTCTTGTTACTGCTTTATGGAATGAATGCAATCTATGGATAATTCTTTAATGTACTTTGTATCTAATGAGATGATTTTAATGCTTTGGATGTATGTTATTTATTTCATGAGTATTATTTATATGCTATGGATTAGTTTACTTTTGTATATTATGGGATTAGAATGTAAGCATTGTCGCGTACCTTAGAGGATGTATGTGTTAAGTGTAGTTCACTTTACTTGTTATTATTACACTTTTTAAAAAAAATTGTTATGCTTCAGTTGTGTTTGCGTCATCCTCTAGGGTTACGTGGTGGTGTGTTACACATATAGACACATATACACATGTATATACACACAACTTTATATACACATATTAACACATGCATATATATGTATATGTTGTTCTATAGTTTTTTACACGCTTGTATTTTATGGGTTAATGTCTACTGTTTGTTGTTGTTTTCATTTTGTGCACATAGGCATCACATTGCAATTGTGCTTGAATCTAATAAATAGCAATGGAAATTAGGTTGAAGAAATTGGGATATATCTGGGTATAAAACCATTATATTTGACACCATTGTGGCCAAAGGTCTTGCAAAGATATATATATATATATATATATATATATATATATATATATATATATCTATGTTATACGCACATGCACATATATATATACACACATACAAATACACACAGACACATATATGTATGTATGTATGTATGTATATATACACACATGCGTATATATATATAATATATATGCATACACATATATATTCATAAACATTACACAAGAAAAATGTAAATATATATGTATGTATATACATTCATATACACATGTGTACATACATACACATATGTAACTATATGTGTGCAAAGCTTTACATGTGCATATGCACATACATATAGACACATATATGCATGTATATACAAATAGCTTTATATATACATATCGACACATCCATATATATATGTATGTGTCGTTTTTTAGTTTTTTATACGCTTATATTTTATGGGTTAATCTCTATTGTTTTTTGTATGTTTACATTTTGTGCACATAGGCATTACATTGCAATTGCACTTGAATCTAATAAATAGCAATGAAAATTAGGCCAACACAATTGGGATATATCTGGGTATAAAACCATTATACTTGACACCATTGCAGTGAGAGGTCTTGACAGTGCATAAAGGTATATATCTATATGCACAAACACACATATATACATACACATACATATATATATATATATATGCATATATATATGAATGTATATATGGGTATGTGGCTGATGAGTTTTTTGTTCCCCAAAATTGATGAAACGAAAAGGGTTTTTAAAGGAGATTCTCAGCTTTCCACCAATATAAACTATGCTTTACTTTTAATTTAATAAATAATTATTATTCATTTTCAATTTGAATTATGACTAAAGTCGTGATTGATAGGCTGATTGAAAAATATCTATAGCTTTCAAATGTTATCATATTTTTTGAATCCAAAACATGCGTCACATTCTATGCTTCACATACTATAGGATTAAAAAAAGAAAAATTGAATTTCATGAAGTTTTGACCAACTTAAGGTGGTTAGACATACGATTTTTTATATTTTCTAAAATTTGTAATAAAAAATTCATAATTAATTATTTACTTGGAAAAAAATTACAAAAAAATATGCATCACATCCGGACATGAGTCCTCTACTTATATCTAAAATCTTATAAAAAAATATTATCATTTTATTGTGGTTAGGGTGGTTAGACAAACACCTACTTCTTATTTTTTCCCTAAATTTAAGTACCTCCTGTATTTGAAATTTTAAATTTTCACCAAATAGATTTTTTATTTTTAAAATAAACCTAGTAGTTTAGAAACTACATTCAATTTTCTATGGATTCTATTCTTAAATATTTTTGAAATAATATAGATAACTTATTCAAATTTTTACGTCAAGTTGCCTAACTCTAATTTTTCTAAATTTTTTGCCACTTAAGGGCCTGGTTTTTCCATGATGATCCTGCACATACCCATATATACTTGCATATATATATATATATATATATGTTTCTATGTGCATGTATGTACATAGACACACATGTACAAAAACACACATATGTGTATGTGTGTGTTTCTGTCTATATATAGGACATTTATAGATAAGACAATGTTAAGTATCTAGGTAAACAATAGACAACAACCCATAAAAGCAGCCCATGATTGCAAAGGACTGAAGAAGAAAGGCTAACCCATATTTATACTCACAGAAATGACCTAAGCAAATGGTCAAACAACACAAAGAATACTTTGGTGAATAGAATTTAAACTTGAAAATGGAGAAATATCGAAAAAACTAACTATTTTCATTGCCATCGAATAAATTGAAATGCAACTAACTATTTAACTTGGTAATAGACACAAATCCATAAAGAACAGTGAAGCATAGACAAAAAGACAAAAAAACCAATAAAATCTCTCTCATAAACCCTAGTTTTCCAAGAAAGCTTAATCTATATTCACATTCACACACACAATTTGAGCAAGTTGACAAAGAGCACAAATAATAGTTTCCTCAAGAGAATTAGAACTTGAAAACCCAAAAATATTTAAAATATGAACTATTCTCATCTTCACCGGCTAAATTGAAATTCAATTAACTATTTAACTTGGCCAAACTCCACCACCAGAATCAATAGTGCTTGTATTATTTAACCTTCATGTATCAAAATCAAAATAAATATACCCATCTAAGTATAGTGTGTAAGAAATGTCATATCTGATAGATTACAATTAATAGTATAATGTATAATTGGTGTGAATCCAAATAGTTTTATGTACATAGAGTCAATGAACCGGAAGTATGTGGAAACAATAGCTTCATTGTGACTATAGCTATGTGGATATCAATCAACATCAACTGGGCCTCCTTATCAAACTTCACTGATATAGGTAACTACATGAAGAGATTAAAGGTAGCAATTAGCTTATGCTATTAATAGTTGAAAGCATAAAACTTGCAAATACTAGAAAGAGAAATTGTTTCATATAGAAGACAACAAAAATGGGAAAATTGGTTCAAGTATGCTTTTGGCTGCTCCTGAGAGAACAACAAGGAGAGGAGCTTGGTACCAAAATCCATTGATGGGGAGTGTGTTTGAGTCCACTAGAAGAGTTGTTAGTTTTCCATAGCAAAGAAGAAAGCATTGATGAATTATGGTGTTAATTGTGGAACTAAAGAGGAAATAGTTAGTGATAAAGATAGTGAAAGAGGAAAACAAAAAGAAAATGTAGAATACAAGAGTGTAGATAATGTTAAAACTTACAAATGGCTTCTTGCTTGTTTTGAAAATGAAAGAAATTACACCTGGTAGGAGATAGAGTTATGTTGTTGATTATTTTTCCTGAGCAAATGAATATACAATGCAGAGAATGAGTATGAACAAGATATAGAAACTTACAAACCACTTGTTTTTTGCCTTCAATATGATCTGTGTAAAGCTTCCTAGTAGATATGGTTTTTGTAGAGATATGAAGCCACAATAAGGTCTTTTTTGTGTCAAATGTATAGGATGTAGATCATGTGAACACTAAGAGACGTGTCCATCATCAAAGAATCCATGCAAGTCAGTAAAGAACTTAATTGTTTAAAATAGAAAAGAGAAAAGATAAATTGTTTAAAATAAAAAAGAGTCAAAATGAGGATATTGTTACAAATATGCTTTCGAGTGTTTCCGAGGAGCAAGCAAGAAAAGGAGCTTGATACCTAATTGCATAGATGGGAAGTGCATGTATGATGATCAATTTTTGTCAGCAAATGAATAAAAGAATTAAAAAATAAATATGAACAAGGTATGGGAACATACGAATTAGTAGTTTATGTCCTTGAACATGATATATATAAACCTTTTTAGAGGACATAGATTTTGTAGAGATATGAAGCTATGACAAGGTCTTTTTTTGTTCTGATGGTGGTAGAGATAGATCCTATCAATAGATAGAGATGTCTACCTCATCAAAAAATCCAAGCAAGTAAATAAACAAAATCTAAATGACAATGCAGAAGTTTTTTTCCCAAGTTAGCCTATTCTGAGAGCCAATGGAAGGAAATGAATATACACTACAAGCCATTTAAGTTTATAGCAAAATCCAATGATGAGAGTTGCATTAGAGTCTATTGACATTAAATAGAATTGGCACATTATATATGCATAAGTCTATTATTAGAATGCTATGCATGTAGAGTAAGAGCAAATGTGAGAGGACAACCATATCAAAAACGACTGAAAGCCATAGAACATTTCCAATATTAATGAGCACATTTCGTAATGGCATAATTATTTTCTAATATATTTAGTAATTATGATAGAAAATCTGTCTATTGGAAATAATTCACAAATGTTTTCATTTTTTGGTATGGTTATGTCCTTGCACATACTCTAACTAGGGGCACATGGCATTTAAAGCATTAGATTTCTATTTTCTATTTGCAAGTCCATAGACTGAGATGCAGTTATTGTTTTCTTTGTTTATTCATTTACTTGCATTGTTTGATGAGACAAAGATTTGTATCTATTAAAAGACTTTATGTCTAACATGTTGAAAGCTACAAAGATGACATTTTAAAGCTCCTATATCATTTACACTTTCATTTTTGAATTGTTTATTGGATAGGTCAGATCATTTGATGGGAGTGAAATGAGTACCATTTTGAAAAGATTTATGTCTGGCCTTTTGGCATTGAAGAATGAAGAATTTGTAAGTTGGTACATCATTTTCAATCCCATGGCATTTTATTTTTCCATCTTTGCTTTCTATGAGTCAATGCTTATTGTTTGGTATTTGAGAATGGATTTAGGCTTGTAATCTACTGTGATGCAAGCAGAAAAGGTGGTGTTTTTAAGTTACTCTATCTTTTATGCTTTGATTTTTTCATTTGTCATCTAGTTTTCTTAGAATGTCTGAGGAGGATGAAATCAATGGATTTTTGGAGGGTCTATGTGTGTGATTTTGCAATTGGTAAAATAAAGACTTCATGAGTTCCTATATATATATATATATATTCACATTAGTGAGGGTTGCATGATCTTGCAAGATTGAGGCGATAAAATACAAATCTTCTATTCAGGTCAACACACGTCCCCACAAACATTCCAAGGAAAAACACAACTATAATATGGCTTTGTTTTTCATGTCTCTCCTGCTCAATACAAATGTATACAAAACTAGGTAATGATAGTGTAGAAGACATATGAGCTTACAAATGCCTTATTTTTTGCTCCCAATATAGTAGACATAGATCGTACCAACTGAAAGACACTCAATCATTTTACACCTAATGATTTTCTAGTTAGTTGGATGCAATTTGTATAATTGCGAAATAAATTCAAGTGCATCTGTATAGCATGCATGGAAATGAAATATTATTTCCATTCTTAATCGTGACAAGAATATTGTCATAGTAAGTTATTCATGGTTTTTGGAATTGGAGAACAAGGTGTTGGTAAGTTCCTATCTATTTTACAGTTTTTTGGATGTCTATATTTTATGATTAATTTGCACTGTGTACACTCATGGTTTTCCACTGCATTTGAATTTATCAAACAACAATGAAAAATAGATCCAACTAATTGGAAAATATGTTAGTGTAAAATCATTGTATCCATGTGATGTTGTTTGTAATTTGTGTAAAAGTCTATTTTCGATATTCTTTATGGGTTAGTGTCTATTGTCAGCTTAAATACTTAGGTACAATTCAATTTATTTGAACAATATTAGAATAGTTTGTAATTTAAATAGTTCCTAGTTTTCAAGTTCAAATTCTATTGAGGAGAGTAGTATTTTTGTTGTAGACACAATAGCCAAAAAACCATAATATGCAAAGATGCCAAAACGTGTACAATGATAGTGTAAATGGTAGAGGAACTTATAGGAAGGTTGTTATTCAGTTGAATTAGAATGGAAATAAACCATGCAAGTAGACAAAGACCTTACTTTCATTAAATATTGTAAGCAGACAAATAAGCAATGCAGACAAGTATAATGTAATAGATATAGCAACTTATAAATGCTTGGTCTATTGCCTAGACTATGAAAGCCATAAGTTTACTCAACAAACACAGACTATGTTCTCTTGTAACAATTAAAGCAAGTGAATGAACAATGTAAACCATCCTTTTCTCAATAGGCTACACACTTAACACTGGAATCCATTAACTATGGCTAGCCCTCGCGACGGTTGCAATGAGGCAATGAAAGAAAAAAAATTCATCAGCCTCAAACAATATGAAGAAATAAGTGCACAACTAAAGGAAATGATGTTGTAGTTGACATTGCAACTTACACATGTCTTGTTCTTCGTGCCAAAACTAATATGAGAAAATAGAGGGAGAAATCAAAAACATTTGTCATAACAAATTTTATAGTTGATAGTAAAAGGCATTAGTAAATTGCATGTGCATATAAACAAAAGAAATGACAGTTAATAGATTTTAGTATCAATACAAAACATGTAAGAATCAAGGCAAAGAAAATGAACATGAATAGGCCATGAGAGACACTAATCCTACAAGAATCACTTAGTTGCATTTGAACAAGAGACACAAACAATGTTGTTTTGAATGGAGTGGACTTCTAATCATAAACTATTAATGAGTTGAAAGAGCATATAAAACACAAAACAATGTCAACAGGCACCATCCTTGAAGACAAAAAAAATGTTATATTGAACAAAAAATTAATTCAATTGGGATAACTCTCTAATAGATTTGAGAAGCAAAGTGTTCAAATCATTTGTTGTGGCCATGATTTGTTGAAAACATCTCACAGTGGAAAAATCATCTTTTCTTTCTCTAGCTTTAACTTGGAACTCATATTACATTGGCAGTTTGAAATGACTAGTGCCAATAGCACCAATTGGTCCAATATAGAAACTATAATTTGATTAGATGAGTTGCAAAATGGTTGTGCTAGGAATCAATCGGTGTTCTTCATAGACTTTCTCAATGGGTTCAATAATGCTTCTAGCACTGCAAGTATTTGAAAATTAGTGGTAATAAAAGGTCCATAAATAGCCAACTCATCACCTTCAAATGGAAAAGCTACATGCATTTTGCATATATCAAAGATGGTTGATGGCTTTTTAGTTGTTGTTTTGAATCTGCACGATGCAACATGAAGAATGATTAAAACTAAATTTTTAGTTATACATATAAAGAGTGATATCTTATGCAAGACAAACAGAATAAGATATTTTCCTTTTTTATCTTGTTTGTCAATTGACTGGGCCATCTCCTATTTTGCGAAAGAATTATTTTGTGTTTTCCAAATCTACCTACAAATAGATGGAATGAGATATTTGTGTCTTAATTTTTGTAAAACTATAAAAATTTGTCATTGCAACGTTTGCATAGAATATAGTGACTTGTCTCCCACATGCGATAAAGTGGTGTAGACAAGCCCATGTCAACAAACAACCTACTATATACAACATGCTTTCAAAATCATATTAAAATTGTTTACTTTAGTAGAAATGTTGAGACTCTTCCCATCCCAACGGTGAGCAAAGGCACCATTTATTACCGTGAATTTTGTAGAAGTTTCCATCAAATTCCACTCACCACCCTCCTATCCATTGTGAATTTTATTTCCAATTTCATTTGTCAAGAATGCCTCATGCTTGTAGAGCCTGTTCAAAGCCATAAGTTTGTCAAGTGTCAAGTAAAGCTTCAAATTTTTACTCAAGAAACAATTTGAAAACTCTAGTCCTACAACATACAATGTGTTGAAAAGATTTTTGAAGTTACTCAAGGATGAAATTCTAGAGAGTATAATGTCTAGTTTTGAATTAACCCTTTTGCATAAATTGTTGGGAATAGAATGTCATTTAATTGCAATCCTAAACATATTTCATGTATCTCCCAAGTCCTTGGAAAGTGTTCCCCAACACTAGGATTAGAAAGAGATTAAATTCAAATTAATGAACATGTAAATTGGCATTTGTAATTAATTCTAAATGATAGGAACATCTGGGGATGCCCAAGAAGAGCTTCTATAAAATAGAAGCACATGGGGCACCCACATGGAAGGTGGAACCCACCTTGAGTTAAGTTAACTATTTGGAGAAAGATAGCACTTCAATAATGCATGTAAAGATCCTAGAAGTTAGGAATTGATGTTTACATGCATGGAGTTCAATTCAATTTAGTTCAGCTCTTGGTTCAGTTTAGTTATGGTTCAATTATCTTCAGTTGCATGTAGTTAGTTTCAGTTGAATGCTAGTTGAATTCAGTTGACTTGGAATGCATGATTAATGACTTGACTTGCATGACAAATAATAGGTGATACATTTAATTAAGTGGGGATGATCAATCATGCATCCTTTTTGCATCAATTGATGGAGAGATATGTTTTAGTTAACAGATATTGACTTGGACCCACCTTGGGTGCCCAAGTTGGTACCTTGGAGTTAACACTTTTTCATGAGAAGATATTTAATAAGGCTGAGTTAAGTGGGCCCATTCTTAGGTGCCAACTTTGAGGAGGAGCTTACAAGATATATTCATAATCAACGTTGAGTTAGGAATTTAGTTTTGGACACCCAAATTGATGAAGGACTTGGTTTGACATTTTTTTTCATGGAAGAACTCTACTTGCAAAGAATAGGTGTAGGCTTTGTGAGATAAGCTTTGTGCTTTGTAATTTTAAACTCTTTGGAGTTTACAAGGCTCATTATTCTCTATAAATTGCAGCAAGTTGAAGAGAGTTCTATTAGATTTTATTGTAGGTTGTGAAGAATTGTTGAAGGGAAAAGAAGCATCTCAAGCAAGGATTGATAAAGAATTATTGTAATCTTGTTCTAAGGTTAAATAATACAAGCACTATTGATTTTGGTGGTGGAGTTTTTCCCTGAAAGGGTTTCTCCATGGTATATTTTGTGTCACTTCTATCTTCTAGTCTTATTCTTCTACAATCTTCTGTCTATTTCTACAAATGGTAAAATGAATCTAAATAGATAATCATCCACAAAGAAATTGTAACAAAGAACACTTAATTAGATCTACAGTATAATAGTTTTACAAGTTCTAAAGCTACATAATTACCTCCATTTTTAACATAAATTCCATATCTTTGATTTTCTATTTTGAGTTTGACGACCTTTGTCAACAACATACAAACATGCATTCTCTAAAAGCAATTTTCTTCAGAGTGGCCAATCAAAGATCTGGAATTCATGCAAAAGTCTTGATTGAAGATTGCACATTATACTGTAAGGAACTCTTTTCCACAATAACCTCAAAGAGCTTTTCAATGCATTCTACCTACTAAGGCCTAATTTTGTCAATTTCTTATTGCATTGAAAAATGAAGCCCAGGAAAAAAATTCAAAATAATAAAGAGGGTGGTGAAGGAGAATTTGATAACAATATTGTAAGGTTCTACTTAATCAGTAATGCATTTGTTCATTGATATGATAACAGTGTTATGAAATAAATTTCAAATAGGAAACCAAGTACTCATATGTATAATGGAATATTTATTCAAACATGTCAATGTTAATTTAAGAGAATTTCATTGTTTCATGTCATAGTAACAATATAGAGGTAGAACACAACAACAACTAAACAATCGCAAACAACGATAGAAGGAAGTAGAATCCACACATGAATATAATTGTAATTTAGCACACCTTCTAAATTAAAAGAGAATAATTTTGATACAAGGAGAATAGGACGTAACTATATAAACTAGGGATACAAAAAGGAACTGAACTTACAAATTTACACCATAGCATGCTAAGAGCTCGATTTTTTATGTTGTGACATATGGAACAAATGGCTAGAATGAAAATTTCCACCTAGAAAAAAATAAAAGACCTATCAACCTTAATAATAAAAAGAAAATCTGTGTAACCATGTATTCCAATTTCCAATGTTCAGTATGAGAACCAACTATAGACCAAGCATGTCAAATACTATGGACAGTGCAAATTACCCACGAACACTTATGCAATGGAAAACATGTATATAGTAAAAAACATTGGAAAAGCATAAGCATTTCTCAAATAGGCACGTGCTACAAGTGCACTTCAATTTAGTTCATGAAAATGGAAAATAGGTTGAAGTAATTGGAAAATTCCTAGGTGTAAACTGATTAAGCATGCGTGTGTTGAAAGGGTCTATGTCTATTGTATTAGGAACAAAAAATGAGGTGTTTGTAAGCTCATATCTCTTTTATAGTGTCATTTTATATTTCTATAGATGTTTCTATTCTATTGAGAAATGTATTTGCATCTAGTACATGCAAGACCTTATTTATTTTGAGTAGACTGAAATCCACTTGTCATTAGCGGCTTATGGTATGCAGTTTAAAATCTATCAACCAATCTAGTATTTGCATTGTTTTTTCATTTGCTTATATCCATAGCAAATGAGACATATCTTGTACAAATAGACATCCTTCAATTCCTATCACTCTCTCATGAAGACACAATAGATTGAATTATATATATAGATGCACACACACACACAGAGATATATATATATATATATATATATATATATTTAGATCTAATTTTCATTTTTGTTTAATGTATTCAAATGCAGTGGTAATGACTACCTGCATGGGAAATATTACTTCCACTCTTGATCATGAACAATACACTATAATGTGAAATCTTCATGAAGAAGAATGCATGCCAACACACAAGTGTATCAACAAACTCATCAAGTATTTCCAATGGAAAAGCTCACTAGAGTAATTATTATTAAAACAAATCAAGAGAGTGAGGAAAGAAAGAGGAAAATACTATTGGATTGAATGAAAATGAAGTCAAATGGATTTGTATAAACACTTGTATTAATAAAATGTTCATATAAAACATAGGATAAATATGCTCAACTAAGTAAAGTGTATGAGGAATATATTTGATAGATTACAGTAAGTAACGTAATGTATAATTTATCAGGATCCAAATAGTTTTATGTACATAGAATCATTCAACTTCATGTATGCAGAAATGATAATTTCATTGTGGATATAGGTGCATGAATATCAATCGACACCAACTGAGCCTTCCTATCAAACTTTATTGATATAAGTAACTATATACAAAGATTAAATATGGCAATTAGCCTACACAAGTAAAAATTGAAAGCATAAAACATGTAATTATTAGAAAAAGAAATTGTTTAATATAGAAAAAATCCAAAATGAGTAAATAATATAGCTTATGTTCACGGGAATATTTAGAAAAAGCGAATTTTTTCCCTATTTTTGCAATATTGTGATTGATGTATGTAACTTTCCTCATGGTTTTGGCATTTTCTAAATATTTTTAATAATAATAAATATTGTGGGGAGCTTTGCTATTGGAAATATTTCATAAGTTTGTCTATATAGTCGTGACTTGCCATGGACTCTTTTTGGGGACATGTGGCACCTTGAGCAATACATTTGCATTTTGTGTCTTCTCATTTATTGTGAGTAGGCTGGAGTGCAGTCGTCATTAGTGTGTTTTGGTTTGAAGATTTAAGATTGTTGAGGGAATTGTTTCCTGCATTGTTTGTTCATTGGGTCAGGTTGATTGATGAGGCTAAGCTTGTGCTTGTTAGGAGGATTTTCATCTACTATGTTAGAAGCAAGAAAAGTGGCCTTTGCAAAAAAAAAATCTTTCCTTGCTACTTTGCCCAGATTGCAAGCAAGAAAGATGGCCTTTGTAAGTTCCTATAACTTTAACAGTAGCTTCATACCTAGATTCATCAATGGGAAGTGAACTTGAACCCAACAAATGCTTCAATGTTATTTGTTGACAATAAAGAAGTAAACATTCATGATTTATGATGTTAAGTCTGCAGCTAAAGAGGAGACACTGACTTGTAAAGGAAGTGAAAGAAGGAAAAAAGAGATAAAACTAGACCAGAACAGTATAAATAATGTTAAAACCTTCAAATCACTTGTTTCTTTTTTAGACATGATAGAAATAATTCCTGGTAAGAGACACAGTTTTGATATCAATCAATTTTTCTTATATATAATGAAACATGTCCAGCTGTTGAAGATATACATATTGAGTTGTCCATGCCTTCATTCCTGTGCAATATGCATATGTTGAAGAAATCACCATCAAAATGTTTCGAAGTTAAGTTGCATTGTTACTAGTTGTTGGCTTTCCTAATTGGAAATTGTCATATATAGTTGCAACTAAATTGAAGATCAAGGTCCATTCAATGCTTGAAATTCTCACATCCCAAGTGTTTTTTTGTTTATGCAGCCATATTGGTTTGGCTATGCATTGAAGAGGCTTCTTTTCACCAAAGTATTTTTAGTATTAAACCATGTTGCATACACTGGTTATTTTTCAAGTATAATGATACATAGTTTAATACTTAAATGCCCTTCTAAAAAAGAAGTCTCTTCAATGCTATAACCTTCAATGTCACTACAAATTTGTGTCCTTTAATATGTAAATGTTGTTTGATATCAAATAGCTTTTTCTTTTGGTTTATTAAATGGATATGTTTAGGGGTTTGCTTAGCAATACGATGTACATGTTCGCACTATGATGCAATTGCTTCTTAATGTAAGTCAGCTTAATTATATTGAAATGGGGACTCGTGGCACCTCAATTATCTTGCATATTAAAATTGTGCTCTAGGAATTACATCAGAAAATAAAGCTAGAGTATAGCTTATGTTCAGGGGAGTATTTAGAAAAAGCGAATTTATTTTCTTGTTTTTGCGATTTTGTGATTGGCAGGTGTAATTTTCCTTGTGGTTTTGGCATTTTGTAAATATTTTTAATAATTATTATTATTGTAGGGAGCTTTTCTATTGGAAATATTTCATGAGCTTGTTTGTATAGTCGTGTCTTGCCATGGACTCTACATGAGGACAGGTGGCTTCCTTAGCAGTACATTTGCATTTACTATTTGCTTCATCTCATTTATTGTGAGTATGATGGAGTGCAACTGTCATCTGTGGGTTGTATTCTTAAGTTTTACTTTGGCTTGTGTTGTCTAGTCATATGCTCAGCTTATTTGATGTGCCTAAAATCTATGTCTGTTGGGAGGGTTTTCATTTATGGTGTCTGAAATCACTATCAATATGTGTGGAAGATAAGTTGCATTGTTAGTAGTGCATGTCTTGCCTAATTGGAAATTCTCATACATAGTGTATACACCTAAAAATGGTATGGATAATTTCTAATTAATTAAATACAATTTATTTGATTAATTAACCCTTTTATTTTCATCTACTTATAAATAAATAGAAATATTTATTTATATAGTTCACATTTAATTCTTCTATCTTTATCATATTATTTCATCTTAATTAAATAAACAAATCACATACTTTGTTTTATTTAATTATTATTATCAAATTCTTCTATAATTATCTATTTATTCTATCTTAATCACATCATTCTATTTTAATTAAATAAACAAGTGTCATACTTTGTTTCTATTTAATTACCATATTTCTTCCATGTTTATTTAATAAATAGATTTCTATAGTTTGTTTTATTAAATTAAATATCCTCTTTTACTAAATTGAATAAATCCAACAATTCAAATAAAAGCATATTTCTACAGTTATTTCCTCTTTTCACTCATCATATCCACCAACAAAATTAGATGTTTTATATCTAATTAATTCAACTTAACCTTCACGAACAAATTTGGAGAGAAATTTGAGACAAATTACAGGCAAACTTCTTCATCTTCTTCCATTGATCATTCTTATCCTTTGGCTGAAGTTTTTTGTGGGGAGGAACAATCTCCATAATCTTCTCAGACTTCTTCATCCTTCACCATTGAATCTCTCAAATCAAATCTAGACATTTGCTTTGTTGTGACATCACAAATATGTTGCGAAGAATCTATAAATACAGCTTCTTTCCACAAGAAATGGATCCCAAGTTTATGCAATCTTGCTCTACAAAGATTATATTAGATCATTCAAGCAATTAAGCAATAGTAATTAGCAAATCGTTTTAGAATAGCAATAGCAATCATGGTTTTCCATTTAGCTGCATCCTAGTTATGGTAGTTTCTTTTATTAGTTTCATGTCAATTTCATCTACAATAGCATCCATCTTATCATTTAAGAATATCATATAGGATTAGTTTCTTGCATTTCACAATATCTCATTTTCTAGATTGTTCTTTTAATAGTCACAGTGCTTAATAATTTGAAAGCCATAGTGATTTAATAAATCTTTGGAGATAGGGAGCAATAAGATGCTTTCAATAGATTTCTGGCTTTAGTAGTTTAATTGTTGTTTAAATATCTTGATATAATGTCTTATTAGGTGTGTTTTTTATTCATTTACACATATTTTACTCACACATAAATTGGCATCCGATGAAGGAGAGATGAGGGAGATGAGGAGGAGGAGGAGGATGTGGAGAGCAGTGATGATGAGGAAAGCAGTGATGATATGACAAATCTTCAACATCTTTTTTCTAAAAAGTGTGCTCATATGTTTTTGATGTGTTTTGTTTTAGTGTGATTGAGAGTTTTTATTGCACATACAACAAATCTTTTAGCGCATAGAAATATTGTTACAACGTTTTGATTGAACAGTATAGCACATCCTTTTTTTTTTGTAGTGCATGCAACAATCTTTTAGCACATTGGATCTCTGTTTTAGCGCATTGGATCTCTGTTTTAGCTCATAGATCTTTGTTTTAATAGTTTTATAGTCAAACTTAAAATGGCGATATCTTGGTCATATGGAGGTCTTTTTCAAAGCTTTTTTTTTTAAATGGGGTAGAATTTCATAAGCTATGCATTGGTGTAGGTATTTATCTATTTTAGTAGAGTTAAAAATTTTAAGTTTTTATTTAAAGTCAAATCACATTGTAACTTGGTCTATGTTTTAAGGTTTTTATGCTTAATCATTCATCTAACCCTTATATCTTCTTATTTCTTGATCTCATCTAAAATTTTGAGCATTTATTGCAAGTTTTAAGAGGAACATGCATCATTGAAGTGAAAGAAAAAGCATTTGATATCCATTGTAATAGTGTTTTCAAACACTCATGGGAAAGTAACCCATCATATGTTATTTTTCATTCATGATTTTGGACCAACTAGCATTAATTTGGGCTTAAAATTAACCATCTACACAAGCTTTGTCAAATTTGGTTAAAAATAACATTAGAAACTCACTAGTTTTTGGATTTGGATTAAAATTGAACAAACAACTTCACACTCAAGTTTGGTGTTTTAAAAAAAACTCATTATTCAAGATAGGCATCTAGCTTAAGTAAAAGGATTAATTGAATCCCTTGCCTACTGTGGTTGAAGTGATAGGCATATGCTCTCCCCTTCACTGTGTGATCAAAATGCTAGACTCAATTTTCATACTTTATTAAATCCTTTAGAAGGCCTGCCATAGTGGGAAAAAGTACTCACCCTATGAGAACGACCTAAGTGGGAACAACAAAAGCCAAGTTTTCCAACCCACTATAATCAAAAGAAAATTGGGGTAAAGTTCAAATTCGACGAAAGTGTGCAAGATTACCATCCCCAAAATATTTTTTCTAAAGATTGGGAGGTCTCCTTAGGGAGTTTATCAATTGCTTCTCTGAACGGATACCCTATCTACGAACCTTAAGGTAGTATCTCACCATGTTAGTTTCTAGAAAAAAATTATACCACAATGCAAGGGGAGGGAAGAATCTACCCCCAAGACACTCACCATATAAATATCAGAGACCCTAGCCAAAAGTGGAGGATTCGACTCTGGCTAAGACTTGGGAAAGGAAAAAACATAGGCACCCTTTAGGGGGTGACACGGCTGTGTGAGTTGACATATTTTTAAGATGTGGGTTATGGTATCTTAAGTGACCTACTTGATAATTAGAAATAGTGCTTGAACTATCTTTATTTGTGTCAAACTAGTTGAAATTGAAAGAATCAAATCTAATTCTAGAACACTCACTACATGTTTAATGCATAGAATCTGAACAATTCTTTACAATTTGGCTTTTGTGTGAGAAGTTATTTTTCAAAAAGAAATCATCCAAATCAAAATTAATTAATTCCTACAATTTCCAGACAAACAAATTAGTTACCATATTAGTAATCAGAAGTTTATACACTGGAGATAACAAATTCACTGATTAAAACTAGAAAAATGAGGCAAACTGTTGGAATTAGAAAACATTTTCTAGAAAAATGCATTCACTGTCTGTTTTGGTGCATACAATCTGTTTAACAATGCATCTAGGAATCTTTTAGCACATTAGAGGTTTGTTTTAGCACATTGAACCCAAAATTTAATGCATAGATGAAACAATACATCGCATTCAACCAATGTTTTAGTGCATCAAAACAAACTTTTAGCACATCTGTTAGGTCTTTTAGCACATCAGAAGGTTGTTATAGTGCATCTAGAAAATCAAAATCTAGAGAGTTTTTTTTAGTGTTTGTCAGACTTTTATCATCAGAATTTGGATTTTTCTCAGAATATAAAATTTCCTAAGTCAAAAAAGAGTCTTAAACCTGCATAAACTAGACTTTACAATTGAATTTGTTCAAATCAAACCAATATCTCCCATCCAAAAGTGTCTCAATCAAACACATTTGATTAGTAAGTTAAGTTTCAAGACCAGTCATCCTAAATCAAAGAAATGAAGTTGTATAATAAAACTTATCAACTTAGTCTAATCAATAGAATATATCATTCTATTTGACTTAAGTTAATATCCTTGACACTATACCAAACTAAGATCAAAATTTTATTGAAAAAAATAACATTCATATGTCCATTTTAACAAGGTCATGAAGACTAAAATTCCAATAAAAGGAAATTAAAACTCAAACCATCATGGCTGAAATAGATGAGGATCAATTGAATTCTTTCACTCAGCAGATGCAAAACCTTCAACAACAACTCCAAGGCATACAAAGAAAAACCACAGAAAGAAACCAAACAATGAACATGAGACCCTCTTCACCAAAAACTACCTCATCCAAGTTCAATGTCTTTGATTTTTTGCAAAAGTTTAATAAGCCCAAATCTAAGTCCTCAAACACAAATGATATTGAGAAATCCTATCATGTCATGCATTTATCTCCATCCACCATAAGCCGAAATAAACCTCAAGCTTTCACTCAAGTTAACAATTCCATCCAATCATCCTCTTCTATCATATCTTCAACATCCAATGATTCATGTCAATCTCTCAATACAAAGCATGCAAGCATAGACTCCCCTACACATCAAGATCAAAATATTCTTTCCATTCCATCCAATAATATCAAAATTCCACAAATTCTTCCAATCTTTGATCAAGATCCCATTTCTCAAGAATCTTATGATGATCCCCCCCTTTCACTTTTCATCCAAAATAATTCCCTTCCATCTCAAGAGACAAGTATGCTTCCAAGTTCTTCCACATCATCTAATCAATCCATACTATCTCATGATTCTATTGCATCACAAGAGCATGCTAGTTCTTCCATCCTATCTAATGATTTCTTACCAACTGATGATCAAGACATGATTTCTATAAAATCTCATGATTCCCTTCCTCATCAAGATCAAGATATATGCTTCCATTCAAGGATACCCTTTCATCCCATGAAGATGTTTATCCTTCTCATGATCAAGATATTCCTTTCATACCACTTCATAATGATTCCATACTTAATAAAGGGAAAGCTATTTCCTCTCCTACACCTCATTATCCTTTTCCAAGTCAGGATCAAAACACCTCATCATCCCCATGTCAAGAGCCTATCATAGATATTCAAGCTATCCATGAACCCCACACCTGTAAATTGGGATATTCCACCTTTATCCATTCCAGTTTACTTCCAACACCTATCCTCTCATCCATATCATATCCTCCCCAAAATGGACTCACATCTTGTTTCACAAATAATACATATCCCATTGGTAAATGAATGTGTCAAAGTATGAATTACAAAGGAAAAGGGTTAGGCCTTCATGAACAAGGTATCCTAGAACCCCTTTCTATTCAAAGAAACCCATATCACCACAACCTTGATTATATGCCTAAGTGTCCTAGTTCATCAAACCTTCCATCTATCCTAGGTCCTCATTCTAGTTCATCAAACATTCCATCTATCCTAGGTCCTCATCCTAGTCCATCAAACCTTCTCTCTATCCTAGGTCCATATCTTATTTCTCAAGAACAACAAAGGCACACATCCTTGATGCCCTTTCAAAATTCTACCCACATTAACTCATCCATAATATCTCAATATCATTCATCTGAATCCACCCCTCCCATTGCTCTTGGAAGCAATTTGGGTGCCAAATATCAAAAGTTTCTATATCAAAATCCACATGTATCAAAGGATCAACATGTCTCTTTGAAGAGACATGCAAAAATTAAAAAAAAATTGATCCAAAATAAAAAGAAAAATCTAAAAGGCCACAAAGGCACATCAAAGAAAAAATCTCAAAGACCACAAAGGTCCATAAATCAAAAGAAATTTTCAAAAGGTCACAAAGGCCCATAAAAGAAAAAAGGCAATTTTCAAAGACCACAAAGGTCCATAAATCAAAAAGAAAAATGTCAAAGGCCACAAAGGCCCACAAAGAAAAAATAAAAGTCAAAAGTCATGTGGATTCCTAAGAGTCTCATAGAAGCAATAAAATCTAAATTGGCATCCAAATTTACTAATTCGAAAGCTTCCTCGAATTTTCCATCTAATAACCTATCACCTTCAAAATCCATTTTTCCTCCATCACTCCACCACCCTTCAAGGTGTGTGCCAATGTTGATCTTGCCATCTTTTCTATATATCCATCAATAGGCCTTCCAACCTCCTATCCATTATCCAACATTCATCCCCCATCATTCTCCTTTAATCCAAACCTTTGCATAAGTCATTAGATTCTTCCATCATATCATTGATCTGTCAACATTTAGGAGTCTAATTCCCATTTCCATGGTTTATTAGAGGGATATTTGGTTGTGAAACTTGATGCTTAAGTCCTTCCTCCATTTCCCTATCATCCATATCATATCTTCCATATTCCTCTTCCATTCTAGACTTAGGGACAAGTTTCGTCCATCTAATCATTCATGGTCATTATCCTTTCTATGCTCATTCCCTGCATTTCCACCTTTGATCTTGACAAGGTTAAGGATCTTCTTGAACATCATATATCTTATCCTATACGCTTTATCCATATCTTCCATACCATATCTTCATCTAATCCATTTTCCATCATTCTTACTAAATGCATCCTTTCTTCCTTTCCTTGGTCTTGATGAGGAATAGGGGAAAAATACTTGGGCCTTGTGTTTGTATCTTATCTAGTTGATCTTGATCCTCTCATTCATTATTTTTATCCTTGCTTATCAAAATCCATGTCACCATGTCCCTTTGCAACCTTGAATCTTATCATGCAAATCATATTTGAGCCTAGCTGTAAAACATTATCCAATCCTCATCTTTTTTCAATCAATCATCAATCATCAAAAATCATCAATCTTATCGTACTTAGAGGAAATTGGTGATCCTATGTACTTATTTTCATCATGCCTTGTGGAATCAATCATTCCTGGCATCTTAATCAATCAACCATTATCATCTTTTGATAATAGATATGTTGCTTGTGTGACATGTTTTGCAGTGAATATTTCATTTTGATCTATCATTTATCATTGGTTGCATTACCCCTATTGTGGGGCATCTTGTTCCTTCAATAAGTCATATCATCTCATTTCATCTCAAATATCCTAAAGAAATCTTTAAAAAAAAGAAAAAAAGAAAAAAAAACTAAAAAAATTAGAAAAAGAGAAAAAAAATTCTAAAAATCTGAAAAAGTGCAAGAAAACCTCATGTACATATCCTAGCAATTGTGGTTGTGTCTCACCCTAGCTTGGGGGAAAAAGAAAAATCATCAATTGACAGAAGATCAAACCATCCAAATCAAATAGTTGAAATCAAATCAATCAAAACAACTTTAGATGGATGATATTCTTTTGAATCATGATTTTATCGCTTTAGCTTGAATGTGCAAATGTTGCACTTTGATTTTTGTTATCATTTCTTTGGAGCAACTTGATGATGTACTCAACTAGAGAAGCTAGGAAGGAGAATTGTATTTTATTTGTTTGTTGTCTTTGAGTTGATCATTATTATTGTGTGAATTGTCATGATATGTGCTCTACAAAGTATCACTGATGACATTCTAATTCACATAGTAAAATGATTGATTCTTTTCTATTTATGCAAGAAATGCTCAGGTCATCTTGGTTTAATTATATCTAGATGCTTGTGTTCACTTGCAATACCAAAAATCATGAAAGTCGTACTCAAGTAATCATGGTCTAACTCATACCATCGATGCTTGTACTCACTTTCAACATTTTAAAGGCTTAATGATGATAAAAGCATGATAAATGGACTATTAAGATGACAAGATTTGCATATATGTAGATTTGCATGGTTAAATTAGATTGCATTCATATTAGTTTTTGCATCTACATTATAGATTTTCCAAGGCTGGTGAATCAATAACATGATAGAGCACTAATAAAATCTTTGACTGAATAAGTGTACATCATCAAGTTTTAGTACACTAATCAATCCTATACTGGGGCATATCAATCAAAGCTGATAAACCACATCGACTGATGATATCTATATTGGCCTGCACCAAATACGGAATCATGTCTCACATCTTTGGGAAGAACTCTAAAATCCTCCTATGATCATAACATATCACAAATCAGCAATAATATCAATCAATCAAAAATCAATTAGCCTATCAATCTAATCGGCTCTAGTGAGATTTTGATCAAATCTCATGAGTGACTATCATTGAACCTTGCCTATCATGAGGCCAAACATCAACCTATTATTGATCCTCGCCTATCATGAGGTCAATAAATCAATCTATCATTGATCCTGGCCTATCATGAGGTCAAACATCAACCTATTATTGATCCTCGCCTATCATGAGGTCAATCAATCTATCTATCATTGATTCTCATGAGATCAAGCATCAATCTATTATTGATCCTCACCTATCATGAGGTCAATCAATCAATCTATCAATGAACCTCACCTATCATGAGGTCAATCATCAATCTATTATTGATCCTTGCCTATCATGAGGTCAATCAATCAATCAATCATTGAATCTCACCTATCATGAGATCAATAATATTCTAATTTATCAGGATCATCAATCAATATCAAATCAAAGGTTGGTACGATCGAAAATCATCAAACACAAGAAGGAAAAGTAGGGCAACATTTAATCAATTGGCAGAGTAAACATAATTTTTTAGGAGATAAATCAATTTTGCATGATTGAAATTGAAAATATTTATCAAATCATCAAAATTTGAAAAATTCCAAAAAATCCAAAAAAATCCAAAATTCATTGATTTATCTCCCAAGGGGGTATATATCCATCATCACCTGAAAATCAACGTCTGGAGCATACTAAAAAAAATTCGTCAATACTAGCAGTAGCGACAAAATTTTCTTTTAAGTAATGCGTAAACACATCACTTCAAATAGGGGAAAAATATATACACCTAAAAATGGTCTCGATAATCTAATTAATTAAATATGATTTATTTGATTAATTAACCCTTCTATTTTCATCTACTTATAAATAAATAGAAATATTTATTTATATAGTTCACATTTAATTCTTTTATCTTTATCATATTATTTCATCTTAATTAAATAAACAAATCACATACTTTGTTTTATTTAATTATTAATATGAAATTATTCTATAATTATCTATTTATTCTATATTAATCACATCATTCTATTTTAATTAAATAAACAAGTTTCATACTTTGTTGTATTTAATTACCATATTTCTTCCATGTTTATTTAATAAACAGATTTCTATAGTTTGTTTTATTAAATTAAATATCCTCTTTTACTAAATTGAATAAATCTAATAATTCAAATAGAAGCATATTTCTACAGCTATTTCCTCTTTTCACTCATCATATCCACCAACAAAATTAGATATTTTATATCTAATTAATTCAACTTGACCTTCACAGACAAATTTGGAGACAAATTGCAGGAAAACTTCATCTTCTTCCATTGATCATTCCTATCCTCTGGCTGAATGTTTTTTTGGGGAGGAACAATCTCCATAATCTTCTCAGGCTTCTTCATCCTTCACCATTGAATCTTTCAAATCAAATCCAAACCTTTGTTTTGTTGCCACATCACAAATATGTTGTTGGGAATCTATAAATACAACTTATTTCCACAAGAAATGGATCCCAAGTTTATGCAATATTACTCTGTAGAGATTATATTAGAGCATTCAAGCAATTAAGCAATAGTAATTAGCAAATCATTTTAGAATAGCAATAGCAATCATGGTTTTCCATTTAGCTGCATCCTAGTTATGGTAGTTTATTTTATCAGTTTCATGTCAATTTCATCTACAATAGCATCTATCTTATCATTTAAGAATATCATATAGGATTAGTTTCCTGCATTTCACAATATCTCATTCTCTAGATTATCATTTTAACAGTCATAGTGCTTAACAATCTGAGAGCCACAATGATTTAATAAATCTTTGGAGATAGGGAGAAATAAGATGCTTTCAATAAATTTCTGGCTTTAGTAGTTTAATTATTGTTTAAATCTCTTGATAAAATGTCTTATTAGGTGTGTTTGTTATTCATTTACATATATTTTACTCACACACATAGTTGCATAGATTTTATTTACTAAATTAAGATTGGTAGGTGCCTTGATACTAGAAGCAATAGTTTTCTTGTAGACATGCAACAGATGTAGCTAGTAGCATCATAAATCACTTCAAACAAATAGGATTTTGATGTTGTGATTCCAACTACCTTTCTAAATAGCAATTTCCCAACGTTTTAAGAAATAACAATAGTAGCATTCCCATAGTCATCACCGCCAAAATAGGAACACTTGTCAAGAAATTGTCGAAAGATGGACAAGATTAAAATCACATTTCGAAGAATTACTACTACATTTGGCATAGACCATATAAACTACATTAGGAAAGATCTAACTACTACAGATGCATAACACAAAATAAATAAATAAATTATTCAAATCATGAAGCACAAACTAAAAATAGAGATGGGGTGTGATGTACCACCGCATTGATGTCTCTCAACAAGCTACAATGTCTCGTTGCTCAGCTTATAGCATTGTAATACCATATCGACAGTCCTGTAAATAGCACAAGAAGACTACATAAGTGAAAATGGAAAAAGACATTGCATTGTTTATTGTGGATTCAATTTCAATTTCTATATCTCGCATGATCTAAGGAACATTAAAAAATGAATATATAAGAAAGAATAGTTAAAACATTACTCACTTCCTAGTTCAACTTTTCAATGCCCATCTCTACTTCGTCAATAGCACATGTTGTGATAGCCCCAAATCCATGTGCATTTTTAGTCTGTTTATCTACAATTAGCTTCAAAACTGCTCCCAAAAGGAGATCACAAACATACACTATAATGCTTTAACTGCTACTGTTTACCGTCTCTAAGAAAAATGACATTGCAATTTCCTTGATAGACAATGTACGATGTTCATGAAATATATAATGAAAATAATAGCCAAATATTTCATCAATATATCTAGTTGTCTATGTATTGTTTCTTAGACGGTCCAGGTCATACCTTCTCACATTTTTATTGGCATAGATCCTTGCAAGACCAATGACCACTAGAAAGCACAAAATATTTACAAAATGGAAAAACCAAGAGGGAAATTACATCCACCAATCACAAAATCACAAAAATAGGAAAATAAGTTCACCTTTTCCAAATACACTCCCAAACATAAGCTATACTTTAACTTTATTTTCTGTCACCATTCCCAAAGCACAATTTAAATATGCAAGATTGAGGCGATACACATGCATATATATATATATATATATACAACCTTTTTTGTATCAACAACCACATACATATAGATATACATAAAAATATATGTACGTAGACATATATATATGTATACAAACCTCATTATATGCACAAAGAGGTGCACTCACATATACACATTTACATATCTATACATATATGCATATATGTACACACATAAGCATATATAAAGTCAAAGAGGAAAGAGAAAGTAAAAACTAGAGCACAACAGTGTAAATGATGTTCAAACTTACACATGACTTGTTTGTTGTTTTGAACATCATAGAAACAACCCTTTGCAGGACACACAGTTTTGATATTAATTGCTTTTCCTGAGTAAATGAAAGAACAATGCAAAGAAAAAAAACTTACAAATCACTCATTTTAGACATATAAATGTTTGTATGTATAGATACATACAAACATTTATACATATATATATGCACAAACATATATCTCTACATTCGCACACACACATATATATACATACATACAAATATATATGTATATATATATATATATATATGCATGTGTACATTCTTATATATATATACGTACATATATGTATGTCTTTGTGTGCACATACACACATACACACATACATATAAAAACATACATATGTGTATATATGCATTTATATATACGTATATATGTATATAGGTAAGTTCCTTTCTCCTTCACATGCATTGTAGTGCCCCTCCGTGTCGGTTGTTCTGAACTTTTGTGTGAGTATCTGTGTGTGCTTCATTGATTACTGTGTTATTTGATTGTGTGAAAAATATCATATGTTTGTAGTCATGTTTAAATAATTAATCAAATCATAAGTGATTTGCAAGGTTATTTAAAATATGATTAGAAATTAAAATAATAATCAATTAAATTAAATCAAATGATTTAGAACAAATGATCAAATTAAACTAACTCGTTAAAAGTAAAAGTGATATTATTAGATAAATTAATTTAAATTGTTAAAGTTAATAATAATTATGAACAAAATAATCTTGAAAAGATAATTATTATAATAAGAAATTTAAATGGATAAGGAGATAGGAAGCTGAAGTGTTTTAAAGCAAGAAATGAAACTTCACCTATAGAGCATTTGGAAACTCGAAGAGAATTGGAGAATATGAAAAATAAATAAATAAAGCAATAGATAAATATTAGTAGTAGTGGTAAAAATATTACATTTATTTTGAATCTTGCAAATGGTTGGTTTTAATTATTTTAATGTGGAAGTAATTAATTAATATAATTAATTAATAATGTATTGTGGAGATAATGAATATATATTCAAATAAAAGTTCAATTTTGTGGATTTAAATTTATTTAATTTTTAATCAAATGCATGATAAAAGAAAATGAAATGTAAATGCATGAAAAAGGCAACAAAAGGAATTAGAGGATTAATAATTATTTTGAGTTATTTCTTGAGTTGTGACTTTTGGTATTCATAGGAAGAGGAAATGGAAGAGACTTTTTGTGTGTGATTTTATTTAGGGGATTTTTTTGTTGGTAGGGGGTTGGCATTCTCTTTCCAACAGATTTTGGAGAAATTTTGGCAGTCATTTTTCTGTTGTAGTATTGCATTCTTTTCTATTATTATTATGGAGAATTCATTGAGGAATAAGATTTAAGTTGAGGGAGGATCTTGGAGCTACAGCGGGAAACAATTGTTAGTGGAGGATTGGATCGGCAAGAAGGATAAAGCTTCTACAGTTTTCTCCAGGTGTAGGACACTAGGTTCTTCTTTTAAATTATCTCTCTTTCTATAGCATCAAACGAAATAAGAATTCTTTGTTGTGAATGAAATTTTCTCCTGGACTTGAAATTTAATGCTTGTAGAAAATTCTCAAATCTTTAGAAATGCTTTGGACTATTTTTCAATCAGGAAAATTTTACTGGGGTGGGACTGTTATTGATTTAAAGTGAAATTTTGTTGGGATTCTGGAATTGAACAATGTTACTGTAGTTTTGTGTTAAAAATTATAATAAAGCAATAAAAGAATAATGTCCTGTCTGGGAATTCGGGGTTGTGTAAATCCTCATTTGTAGATAAATTTTACAAATTTATTCCATATATAGACTTATGTTGAAACAGTAACTTGTACAATTGAGTGCTATTTCTCTATATTCGAAATATTTTTATATACAATATATATATATGTATATATATATATATCAGATGTATATATATATATATATGTATACACACACACACATATATATATATAAATGTAAATATAGTATGATTTTTTTTTTAAAGTTCAAATTTCACCGGATTAAATTGTTGAAATTTATTTAAAAATGTTGACTGGGTGATGGTTCGGCCTCGGTCGTACCCACCACCCAGCCGGCAGTGGTGATGGCTGGCAGCCTACGGGCTACCACGGCAGTTTGTCGGACTGCTGTGACAGTCCGTAGACTGTCCACGAGACTATTACACGCTGCAAAGTCCGCGACCGGGCATTAGTTCGTGCGTTGTATGGGATTTAATTCCCATTTGAACCTGTATATAATAATTGTTGGTTAAAAATGAAAAATTTTATATAATTTTTAAAAGTGTGTGTTATGAATATATATATATATATATATATATATATATATATATAAATATATATATATATATATATATATATATATATATATTTATATTTATATATATATTTAATTCATTCATTTAATTACATTTCATTAATTTAACTGTTAATTTTGTCAATTATTTATGTCTGTAATCAGTTTGGTTAATTTTCTAGTATGATCAAAATAAAATTTTATTATAGTGAAGATATGGAAATAGAAAGGAATTCCTATTAATTTGTTAAATTGTGAAATTTGATAGGATAATATAGTAGAAGGGCAATTTGTGAATATATATATATATATATATATATATATATATATATCAGCATTGATTGTTTAATTCTTATTTTTTAAATGTGTATAGGGTGGAAATAGAATTTATCATAGAATCGAATAAGTTATATTTTTATGAGGTTGAGTCTTGTAGACTTGTTGGATTCTTAGAACAGATCTATTCTCTTTTTACATTCCCTCCTCAAAAAGAATTAAAATATATAAATATGTAGTGGTTTTAAAGGGTATTTATGTGTGTAAATTTATTTAGATAGATTTAAGATTTTAAGGTGGTAAGTTCTAATATGTAGTTTAAGTATTTAGAGTATTGTTATTATTGTCATTTTAAAGTATAAACAATTGATCTTAAGTGGTTTTCACAATTAATTTAAATATTGGAAGTGAGTGTTAAGTTAGTATGATGAAAGGAGAGTGGTAATAATGTTTTGAACATAAGTAGTTATGAAATGATAATGAGTTAACTACCCAACTATTAAGTAGTTTTCAATTATGTTGATAAATGAAAGGGGAAATTTAAATGTATGGGCATGATTAGTGATTGATTAGGGTATTCTTGAATTGGACAGTTTATTGGTGAAATGGGATTTTAATCTTTTGAAAATTGACTTCCTTTATATTCATTTAATGGTTGATTTGTAAGTTCTCTTTATGGATAAGTCTTTTAGAATACTTGTGATGATTATCATAAGTTGTTTTAGTTAATTGAGTAATTTAGATGGGTAAGTTGTAAATTTATTTAGTTTTGGTTGTTAATTGATTGGTTATTAAATATTGTTCTTGTTTGAATTTTTGGTTGTTGTTTATTATGCGAGTGTTTGGTGGAGTTGTGAGTGGTTGAGTATTTAAGGTGTTCTTTAATTTGGTGCCTTGGAAGTGTTGGTGAGTCTAGGTAATTTTGATGGTGTTGTCTCGGTGTGAATTTCTCTTGAGCTACTCCCAGGTTTTGAAAGGATTTCTATTTCTTAAATTTGTGTTGTTAGTTGGTTCGAAACTCTTACTGCTTTGTCTACCCTTGTTGATGAGTCCTTGAGTATTTGATTTATTTTTGGGCTTCCAGAGGCGAGGGAAATCTTGTTGTCATGTTTGTTGATTTTGTCAAAGGTCTTTTGTATACCAACTGTATGGGTATCTTGTGAGGAGGAAATTGAGGTCTCCCATGGAATGCCTAGTTGGTGGCTTTTGGTTTTATTAAGTGATTTCGTTGAATTAAAGGTTGATTTTCTTTTTGTGTTTTCCTATTTGAGGTGACACCATTGTTGATTTGTGGATGGGTCTTGATGAATCTTCCATTTTTATGGCTTTTCTAAGTTACTCTCATATTTGAGGAAATTTTATCCTTGTGTTGGAATTATTGGAGAAAAACTCTTGATGCTTCACTTTACCCTCGTTTGTAGGTTTTCATTCTTTTGGCTTCCAGAGGCTTGAGATGATTGATAATTGATGTTCTCTCTCTTTATGTGCCCTTGATGTGGCAAGTGTTTTGGTTTCATGATTTTAAAAGGGTTGTACGGGAATTGTTGAGACTTTGATTATGTATTTATAGCAAGATGGGTAATGCCTCACATGCTTCTCAGTTGTGATCTAATATTCTTGTTATGTTGTACAGCCCTTGGTTTCTTGGTTTTTATGTTGTTGGGTCTCTAGGGAGAGTGGCTCCTCGTGGGGGTCGGCGCCCTGCTTAAGGGGAAGGGCATAGGATAACCCACGAGTGAGTTAGTAATCAAGTGAAAACCTAATAATTAACTTAGGAGGGTTGGGTAGTAATATCATTATAAGATTAAGAAAATGGATGCCTCGTCTTCATTAGTGCTTTCGCAGACTAATGGAAGGCTGAGAAGGTCGTGGTTGGCAAAGTCGTAACCTCGTCTTCACGAGAGGTTTACAGCTCCGCATGAGTCACCCTATGGACCAGCGCCTCCAGTTGGGAGGAAGGGCACATGACAGCCATAGATGGGACCGGCACCTCTAGTTGGGAGGAAGAGCATAGGACAGCCCATGTAGGACTATGCAATGACACTCTCCCCTAGTTGCCCATGTGTTTTACTTTATTGTGTTCCTCTAGAAGTACGTTATGGGAGTTGATTTAGATTATGGTTGAATGGACTTATATTGATTTATGGAGTATTGCCTTGATACATCTTTGGTGTACTTTGTGGTCTTGTATGATCTCATTGATATTTGATTTATGACCTTGTACTCTTATGGTACTGTGTTATGATGTTATTGTGTTGTTTAATTGCAATGTGAAATTGTATTATGTTATTAATTCAGTTGTTTTGGAAGTGTTTCATGATCTGTATTTGGTTATTTGGCTCTAGTTATTGTTTTGTTTAATGTGATGAGACTTATGACTTTAAGTTATTATGTTGACTCTTGGATGTTGTTGATTTTGTCATTGTAATCTTTGAGTTTTATGATACTTTTGTATGATGTTGAGTCTTGTGGTTCCCTGTTTGAATGTTCTTGGTTGAGGACTCTTTCTTGTCAGCCCCTTTAGCACGAGGGGTGGGTCTTCAGACCCACATGGTCAGGTGGAATGTGCTAAGCACCCCATTGGGTCCCTAGTCGAGGATCGAGAGGTGCGGATTGGTGTTGTTGCGGTGACTCCAGAGTTGTATCTGTCTTGGAGCCAGTTATGATATTGTGCATCATGTTATCTTGTTGAATGGTTTCTATTCATGATTGGAAACAATTTTGTATCATTGTACTTCTTAAACATTGTACTGTAATGTAATGTTAAACTCGGTGTGGATTTTGGCCATGGCAGTTATTATTCAATGTGTTAAGTTAATCATGCATATGTTGTATCTATATACACAGATGGTTTCTTATCAATGCTTTATCATGTATGTGTTATATTTGTTAATTTTTATTTTGTTATGGATTATATCTTTGGCTTTTATTCTTTATTGTCGTTGTGCGGATCTAAGTCTCGTAATGACTCCTCGTGTATCCCAAGGGATGTATATGTTAGTGAATCTACTTAAATGAAATTTATGTCATGACTTAATGTGTATTGCATGTATGTTATGTTTACTTGTTTAAAAAAAAAAAATTGTGTTGTGATTATTGTTTTTTTGTCCTTTGGGGTTCGCACGACGGGGCGTTACATGCATAGCAAGAGATATTACAATAAAATTGCATTTTGTGCTTCATTTCTATGAACTATAAATTGCAACTGCAGAATATGAACAGAGGGAAAACAACACACCATATGTCAATGACCATGCATTGTCAACTGGAAAACATAACATCGTTTTAATAGTTCCAATAGATAGCATTGGAACATGTCTTATTTGTACAAAATATTCATGACATGCATCATTTGAAAAGTCAATCAAATATCATTTATATCATGTACAGAAAAACATCTTCCAATATCTCACTCTTCCATGCATAGACAATTTAGGTCAACTAAAGCAATAGAAAATGCAAAATGCTTTCAATTTGCATTGGACAAACAAGTTGCACACAAAAATTGTCATGACTTTTGTTAAAACCTTAACCGCCCTAGCCATGCTATACACAAAGTTTGCACATGCAATTGAAACTTTCAAGCACATTCTTTGTTGACAGATTTTATGATGAGCATCAAGTCCACATCTATTGTGAGAGATAAAAGAATTTACAAATGCAACCTTTTTAGACAGATTGATTGATGATGATGAAATATATGCCTCTTGACATAATTCAATCATAACTATTGGAGAAATATACATTAATTAATTAGGGTGCTAATTATTTAGCTCAACAATAAACACTAACCATAGAAACAACCAATGATAGCAAAGAATAGACATTAACACACAAAATGCAAGCACATGTACATACATACATACACACATACATACATATATATGTATATATATATATATATATCTATATATACATATCTATATGCATACACATATGTAACTATATGTGTGTAGAATTATATATGTGCATATGCACATACATATAGACACATATAGACATGTATGTACACATAGCTTGATATATACATATCTACACATGTGTATATATGTATGTGTCATTTTGTAGTTTTTTACACACTTGTATTTTATGGGTTAATTTGTATATTATTTCTTGTTGTTTGCATTTTGTGCACACATGCATCACATTACAAATGCATTTCAATCTATTAAATAACAATGAAAATTAGGCTAGAGCAATTGGGATATATCTAGATATAAAATCATTAAATTTGATACCATTGCAGCCCCGGGTCTTGACAACATTGTGTATTTATGGCAATTGTAGTTGCATCTATTCAAAATAAATGGGAAAACAGATCCCGGTTAATGCAAACTAAGGAACATAGACAAATCTACATATATATATATATATATATATATATATATATATATATATATATATATATATATATATATATATATGTATGCATGTATATCTATATATATGCATACATACATACATATATATATATACACATATATGCACAAATATATATATCTATATGCACACACACACACACATATACACACACACATAGAAATACACATATATATTGTGAGACATATATATACATATATATTCTTTGTTGACAGATTTTATGATGAGCATCAAGTCCACATCTATTGTGAGAGATAGAAGAATTTACAAATGTAGCCTTTTTTGACAGATTGATTGATGATGGTGAAATATATGCCTCTTGATAGAATTCAATCATGACTATTGGAGAAATCTACATTAATGAATTAGGGTGCTAAGTATTTAGCTCAACAACAGTCACTAACCATAGAAGCAACCAATGATAGCGAAGAATAGACATTAACACACAAAATGTAGGCACACATGTACATGCATACATACCTACATATATATATATGCATTGACACATACATATACATGCATACATTACTATGTACATATATGTATACATACACACACACACACACATATATATGCATACACACATATATATGTATAAACATCTACACAAGAGAAATGTAAATATATATCTATATATATACATCGGTATATACATATGTATATAAATACACATATGTAATTGTATGTGTGCAGAATTATATATGTGCATATGCACATACATATAGACACATATAGACATGTATGTACACATAGCTTTATATATACATATCTACACATGTGTATATATGTACGTGACATTTTGTATTTTTTTACACGATTGTATTTTATGGGTTAATGTCTACTATTTATTGTTGCTTGCATTTTGTGCACATAGGCATCACATTGCAAATGCATTTGAATCTATTAAATAGCAATGAAAATTAGGCTAGAGCAATTGGGATATATCTTGATATAAAATCATTAAATTTGACACCATTGCAGCCCCGGGTCTTGACAACATTATGCATTTATGGCAACTGTAGTTGCATCTATTCAAAATAAATGGGAAAAAAAATCCCAGTTAATGCAAAATGCAGAACATAGACAAATCTACATATATATGCATATATGTGTGTGTGTGTATGTACATGTATACATATCTATATATATACTTTAATATACATATGTCTTTGTCTGCACATATGTATATACATACACACGTATAAAAACACACATATATATATATATCTAGGTCAACAATAGATTCCCTCTCAATAGACGCAGACTTAATCATTTTACACCCGCACATTTTTCAATTAGCTTGACCTAATTTTCATTTCCCTCAAATAAATTTAACTATAACCACATCACATGCAAGAAAGGAAATACTAATTTCATTCTTAATCATGACAAGCATGCCATCATGCCAAGTACTTCATTGAACAAGAAATACCAACCCATAAACACTCCTGGACAAACAACCTTAGCAAATTTGAAAACAATGCAAATAACACTTTGTTCCACACAATTTAAACTTCAAACCCAAGAAATACTTCAAATATGAAGAAACATATAGACACTGACCCATAAAGAATAACGAAGAATAGACATAGACACACAAAATGAAAACAACTAAGAATACACATTGACAAGCATACAAATGCTTTGTTTTTCGCTCCCCATAGAGCCGATATAAACCCTTTCAATAGAGACAGGCTCAATGATTTTATACCCAACCTTTTCCATTTATTTACATCTATTTTTCATTTTCATTCAATAAATTCAAATGAAATTGCAATGCATGAGCACACACAACATAAGTTAACCATAAAATGTAGAAATGCAAAAAACTATTTAAAATAATTTGGATGACATCATTAAACCTTCATACCGTAACACAAAAATGATGGCTACACTATAGCCCACTCACAATAAATGAGAAGACACGACCAGTTATTTCCATTCTTAATAATGGATAGTAAAGGAATCCACATTAACAGATTACAAAGTTAAGTATTCAACTCAAGAACAAAGATAAACCCATAAAAGTAGTCGTCGATTGCAAAGCACCCAACAAGAAAGGCTAACCCATATCTACACTGACAAATAGAAACCCACTAAATGGGAAAACAACACAAAACAATAAATTCCTCAATAGAATTAGAACCTTAAAACCCAGAAAATATTTAAAATACGAACTATTCTCATCTTCATCAAATACATTGAAATGCAACTAACTATTTAACTCAATAATAGACACTAACATAAGGAATACCAAAGAATAGACATAAACACGTAAACTGCAAATAGCACCTAACAATACACATTCACCCATAAAATGAAAATATATAAACCACTATAAAATGAGACTGTACAAGTCATACAAGTTTACAAAGGCTTCATTTTTCGTCCCCCATACAACAGATACAAACCATTTCAACACAGAGGAGCTTAATGACTGCAGACACTAGAAATTAACGATAAAATGCAGAAAAGCAAAAACCTATAAAAGGAGACTATAAAAGATGTAGGGACTTAAAAATGTTTCATTCTTTAAGATGAAAATCGTACACATAAACCCTCTCAAAAGGCACTGATTTCACCCTCATCGAACAATCCGAACAAAAAAACAAAGAAATGAAAAACTGAAAGCATAAAAAATACAATAATTTACAAACGCCACATTTTTGGCTTCCAACACCGTAGATGAAAAACCCTTCAGCCTCATAAAACAACCTATCCCAATGAACAAACAATGCAGAGAAGAATTCGTTCAAATGCATTAAACCTTCACACCATAACAAGGTAATGATGGTTGCACTCTAGCCAACTCACAATAAATGAGAAGACACAAATAGTAAATGCAAATGCACTGCTCAATATGCCACACATCCCCCCAAAAATTTCATGGCAAGACATGACTATACAAACAAACTCATGAAATATTTCCAATAGAAAAACTCCCTATGTAATAATAATTATTATTATTATTAAAAATATTTACAAAATGCCAAAATGACAAGGAAAACTACACCCGCCAATCACAAAATTGCAAAAAGAGGGAAAATAATTCACTTTTTCTAAATACTCCCTCGAACATAAGCTATACTTTAGCAATATTTCCTAGCGCCATCCCCAAGAATGGAAATAGTAAATGCAAATGTACTAGGGAAGACACCACACGTCCCCACAAAGAGTCCATGGCAAGACATGACTATACAAACAAGCTCATGAAATATTTCCAATGGCAAAGCTCCCTACAATAATAATAATTAGTAAAAATATTTACAAAATGCCAAAACCACGAGGAAAATTACACCCGCCAATCACAAAATTGCAAAAATAGGAAAATAAATTCACTTTTTCTAAATACTCCCCCGAACATAAGGTAAAATTTAGATTTATTTTTTGGCGTCATTCCCAAAGCACAATTTTAACATGCACGATTGAGGTAATAACAATAGTTCCTCGCCTTATAAAGGTAGGGACTAATAAAAAAATTATTCATTAAATAAAATTGTATTTATTCTATTATTTGATCTTGAATAAGTATTTATAATCTCAATATAGAAATAAGTTGGTTATTTAATATCTAACGCCAAATGAGATTAGGTAAAATTTTTGGAGGAAATAAATAAAAGTAAATTAAATTTCATATAGGATTTTTTTTTTATCATGTGGAGGATCTTAAGGGAAATCAAACCATATGTTTATATGTTGAGTATTTATGTGAGAAAATTAAAAATATTATTTTAAATAAGATAAAATAATAGTAAGAAAAATGATTTTGAATATAAAAGAAATAACTTACCTTTGTAATAAAAGGAACAAGTTATTAGATAATTATTAAAATAATAAATAAATTATTTTTATAATAAATTTAAAAAAAAATACAAGTTTCTAAAAATAAAAAATGTAGAAACTAAAGTTTTCTAAAATAAAAATGTAGAAAATAAAGTCTAGTCGCTCATTAGAATAATTTATCTTATCCTAATCAATAAAGTTTCACCAAAATCAAATTAATCAATATTTTTTAATTATTTAATAAAGTGTAAAATAAATTCTTTTTCCATCAAACATACAAATATTTAAATAAATCATTTTATTATAAATATTAAATAAATTTAAATAATTATATATGTAAACATCTAATTTTCTTCATCATTGACCACACTTGACTTTACCCTAGTCTAGTGGTTAATTAAATAAATAATTGTCCATCATTTACTTTTATCTCTCATCCTTAATTAAATGAATTTACATTTTTTAACTATGTTTATCTTTATGCCATAAATCCTTTAACTAAATGAATTAATTAAGTAATCTTCTTTATCATTTTTTTTTAATATTTAAATCCATTTGCATGGATCAAAATATAAGCTCACGATCATCTAACAAGTGTCCCGACCCTCCTCATTTTCCCACATATGTGAGCATTCCTATTCACCCTACTCTTTGCTTACACATGTGTGAGAATGCTCCTCAAACATGTATAGACACCCTACCTCCTACACATGAATTGATCATGCATGTGTGAGAATACCTACTCTTACATCTCATTTGACCCTTGTCACATGATTATAACCTCAATCCATACCTCCATCTTCCTCAAATCCTAGCCCTTCATTAAAAAGGCATCTTGGCCATTGATTTTCCTCATGGAAAATTTATAAATTGTAGGCATCTCATCCCATTTCATCATCTACTCTTATGTTATCATCATGTTATCAATTTGGTTAAATACATGTATGATATCATTGTGTTTCCATTTTCTTGATCTACCATCTTGATCCCAACATTATGTTGTTGGTTTAATAAGAAACTACATTCCAACATCCATCATACATCACAAAGAGCACATCAAGTGGAGTATCAAATGCAATTCACTTCCACTCAATCAAAGGAGCAAAAAAAATCAAGGTTAAATGTTCTTATAAACACCTAAGTTACCTCATACCCAACCACATCTAAAGTTACCCTATTGCATCTATTTAAATAAATGTTTATTATTTATTTAATTAATAATTTATATTTGTGTAATGTTAATATGAGTAACCAAAATGAATTAAACAAAACACAAATGAAACATTATACTGAAGAAATTGAAGTGAAATTAAAATAAACAAGAATTCTTCAGAGTCGTTCCACTTTCTCTATCTCCAGAGATTTGTTCGAAGCTGCTGCTCTCAGATTGTGTAAGCTTGGCTTCTCCAAATGGCAATCTATAGAATGAGTATGCAAAATGAATAAAGCTTCTCTATCCTATATGCTGGTGGAGGTGAGAATGCTAACAGATATGCACAGGGGCTGTGGATTATACACAGGGGCTGTAAATTGAAACTAAACTATGTGGATGATTGGCCATGATATGCTATGATATTATACTATGCTATGAAATGAGAATGATAAAAGGCTTATGCTATTGAAATTTGGCTATAGTTTATCTGTTAAAAGCTTCTATCTCATTTGAAAGACCCGACAGTCCTATTTATAGCTTTTTTGTAGGCACAATCCTGGCTGGCAAGAATCAACGGCTGTGAGGTTGTCTGGTAAGTTTGAATGGTGAGAGATGGAGAGGTTGAGAAGAAAATGGAAGAGGTTGGGAGGTTGGAGAGAAGAATGGATGCATGTCTTCAACCCACGGGAACAAGCTTGCACAGAAACAGAGGAATTTAATTTTTTGTTTTGGCAGTTTGTTTCATGGTTGTTGAAGATAATGCCCAAATTTATTAAATAAATAAATTTATTTAATTTAATTTATTGAATTTGATTTTTTGATTTTTAGAACTATGGAAGATTTAATTAAATATTTTGGAATATTTAATTATGATGTGACTTTAGAAGAATTAATTAAATATTTAGAAATATTTAATTACAAATGGATATTAGAAGAATTACATTAAATATTCAGAATATTTAATGATGAATGAACATTTAGAAGAATATAATTAAAAGAGAGGAATATTTAATCTTTATTTGAATAAAATATTCAAGCCAAGATTATTGATAATTAATATAAATAAATCGTAATGTTTATTTAATTAATTAAGAAATGAATAAGAAAAGATGATTAAATAAACTTATTTATTTAATTGAGATGAAATAATGAACAATATAAATAAATTATTTAAATTTATTTTACGTGAATTGAATTGAGATTTAATTAAAATTAAAATATTTAATTAATTACAGACTATGTGATGATGACCATTTTAGGTGTATACATTTTGCCCTCTTTGAAGTGATGTGTTTTATGCATTGCTTCAAAGAATTTTAAAATTTTCCCCAGGATGTTGGTGTAATGTTGATAGGTATATGCCCCCTCGAACGATGAATCGATAATATTTTGAACTTTTGTGAATTTTTTTATTTTTTGAATTTTCTAAAAAAATTTAAATTTTTTTATTTTTTTTATTTTTTGAATTTTCTGATTTCGATTCATCGTTTGAAAATTATGATGTGAAGAAGATGACTTAAAAATATGTGAGATGAAAATTTGATGACTAAAATTGCCCCTGCTATGTTAGAATGTGTTAAAATCCACCAATTTTACCCTTAAATAGGTTAAAAATGTCATTTTCCATGTCATTTTCCATTTTAACCTAGTAAAATTTGTAAAATTTGAGCTCTGGAGAGATAATTATGGCACTTCTGATTCACCAGCACCGTTTCGAGCGCATCCGGCGACATCAGCGGCCGGCACACTATGGACCCCCGGTATGTACCCAGTGAAACTCCAGCTTTTTGAAATTTTTCCATTCGTTGCACGTTTTTCGATGTTGTGATTGTGAAATTATGTGTTTTAGCACCCGTAATAATTTTCATAGTGCCCATGACAATTTCTATAGCGCATATAATTCTGTAGCGCCCTTGATAACTTTTGTAGCACCCTTAATGTTTTTTGTAGTGCATATAATCTTGTAGCGCCTATGATGAATTCTATAGCGCCCTTGATTAGTTCTATAGCGCCTTTTATATTGTAGCGCCCATGATGAATTTTGTAGCGCCTATAATGAATTATGTAGCACCTATGATTGAATGTTGTTGTGATAAATAAATTTGTTCCCAAAGTTGTTGGAAAACAAATAATCGCTGATAAATTTTCTTTTAAAGTTGTTAAAAACAAACATGATTTTTATTATCTACTTTCCATGATGATGAAAAAAAAATAGTTTGATTGATTTGTTCACTTCTAAGGTTGTTAAAAACAAACATGATTGTGATTATTTGCTTTCCATGATGATGAAAAAAAAATAGCTTGATTGATTTGTTCGCTTCTAAGGTTGTTAAAAACAAACATGATTGTGATTGTTTTCTTTCCATGATGATGAAAAACAAATAGTTTGATTGATTTGTTTGCTTCTAAGGTTGTTAAAAACAAACATGATTGTGATTATTTGCTTTCCATGATGATGAAAAATAAATAGTTTGATTGATAAATTGTGATGATTTGATATTGATTTTTCTTGGTCATGTTGATGTGTCAACAGGAGAGATTGGGCGTTTTGCAGTCACGGGAGACATTCCCGAGGACATGGACATTGATTCCACATCTATTACAGTCAGATCGAGATGTGATCGAGGCCTGTGGATTGAGTTCATTGCTTGACATGCCTGAGGTGCACCTCAATAGAGCGGTGGCATAGTGACACCAACACCTTTCATTTACCGACCGAAGAGATTATAGTGACCCCTGAGGACGTATATCACATCTTGAGGATCCCAGTGATGGGAGAGATAGTGGTCTTTGATAGCCAAGAGGCTGGAGGCACTAATGCTTTGAGGAGGATTTTTAGAGATGATGAGATTGCAGGATATTTCATTCCATGGGGTGAGATTATAGATGCATATCCACCATTACCATATGTACTGGCAGGTTTCATTGGAGGTGTGTTATGCCCTGACCATAGGTCGAAGGGGTTTGCAGTTGTGTGGGGTCGGGTACTAGAGAGTATGGTGATGTAGGGGACACAGTATGCGTGGGGGACATGCATGCTTTCTCACTTGTATGATGAGTTACATCATATTGTATATGGTAGAGGCCGGAGTTTTGTTGTCGGTTGCTCATTCCTACAGATATGGGCATGGGAGCACTTTGCTATTATGCATCCTGCGACTCGTGGATAGCGACCAGATGGTCGATCATATAGATGGAGATATAGTGATATTATTGCTTAGCCAAAACTGGGCAAACTAGATCATTGGCAGTGTCTCTTGGATGGTCTGGATACAGTATGCTAGCGGCCATATTTAGATTGCGAGGCATGGCCAGAGGATGTGAGGGAGATGCCTTATGCTTGTACGTCCAGATATCTTATTGGGCATACTCCATGGATTATTGAAAGATTTCTTGTTGGACGAGTGTGTTGACAGTTTGGTTGGATTCAAGGTATGCATGTGGGTTCCACCATTTATGCACAACGACAGCCAGAGCTTGTAGTATGGGGTCCACGGATTTCCTATGAGGCAGTGGTTGTAGAGTTCACTAGTTTAGGAGTGGTGATGTGGGATTACCGAGTTGATGTCCTCGATGTAGGGACGACGTTAGAGTATAGCCAGTATGTATTAGAGCATCCTGCACCACGTATGTTTGATCCTGATGAGCCTATTGCTCCTGTTGCTATACAGAGACGACGACAGATAGATTCAGCTTCAGAGGGTGATGATTCAGAGGGCAGTGATGATGATGAGAGTGGAGGAGATGATGAGGAGGGTGGAGGTAGGGCTGGTGGTGGTAGGGGTGGAGATAGAGGTGGCAGAGGTGGACCATGGATGAGACATATAGATCCATCACCTTTAGTAGATCTAGTGGTGTCAAGTCAGATATCCTCTCTACAGAGTACAGTGCAGAGTTTACAGAGTCAGCTAGCACAGGCACAGACCCTTATTACATAGTTGCAGGGATACTTGACTTCAATTACTGCTGAGAGGGATACAGCCAGACAGTGGGGTGAGCAAGCCATTGCTTTGGTGGATAGTCTACAGAGAGTAGCAGCTAGCACCCTGCCTGGTGACATAATGAGAGAGGTGACCAGATCCACCCGGGAGGCTGAGTTTTACAGGACTAGATATCATGATGCGGTTCCACGTGAGTAGAGAGAGTTATACTCAGTCACTGTCTACTCATAGTTGCTCTCGTACTACCAGCAGGGGTGTGACACAACCATTACCTCCAGGAGGGCCATCAGGGACGAGTGGAGTAGGTCCATCAGGTGTAGGTGGTATAGGTCCCAGACTAGCACCATCAGAGGATAGCACTGCCTAGTGCATTGTAGATGATGTTTTTATGATACTCTATTGAGACATTTGTATACACCCTGAGATGATCTCATTTTTGATGATGTTATATCATGTGTAGTTGACATCCTTGTACATTTTGACATTCATTTTTGAGATATATGAAATGCAACGATGATTTATGATGAGATGAATGCATCTATTTTTCTATATGCATGATGTGTTATGATATGATGGTTTTTCAATTTTATGCTTATGATGTATATGTATGCATGATTTATAAGATGAATGATTATATGAATATGATGGATGATATAATTTATGAATGCTTATAAATGTTTTGATTATGATGTACGCTTTTGATTTTATGATTTTTTGATGCAAATATGTATGAAAAATGTATGAAATGATGTTTTTGTGAATGTCAAAATATACTCAGTCATGTATTCAAAAAGATATGAAACACTTGATACTTTGCCAGCTTTTTGGGAAATCTATAAATGCAAAATGTAGATTCTAACATGAATGCAATCTATACTTAATCATGCAAGATATTCGTGCAATATTGCCATTTGGAGAGCTTATTTGTGCTTTTTGTATCATCATAGAGCATTGAAATATTGAAAGTTAATACAAGCATCAAAGGGTATGTTAGCACCAGTGATGACCTAAGTATTGCTTTCATGATTTTTGATATAGCAAGTTAATACAAGCATCTAGGTATAATTGAACCGAGATGACCTAAGTATTGCTTGCATAAACAGAGAAGAGTTAACCAATTTCCCATGCAAATTCTGAAATGTCATCCATGATACATAGTAGAGCATGTCACGTGACCAATTTGCATAGTACTAATGATTTCCTCACAAACAGCAGACAAAGAAAAATCATACTCGTTCCTTGCTTTTCTAGTTCAATACATCATTGAATTGCTCCAGAGATATGATAGAAAAATCAAACAACCATTCAAATTTTGCTTAAAGTATTTCAAACATTTATTCAGATTAAGATCATCCAAGTTGGTTATCATCATTGATATTCTGCTTTGATGTTTGTTTTGGATCATGTTGTTTCGATTTCCATTGGCATTGAATAAGCATGTTATGGTTGATTTGATGCGTCAATGTTGCATTTTAACAAACCGTCTTGTGTTTGTTTGTGATGTTCAAAAAGCTTGTTGTCCCTCTCTTGTTCAGTCTATATTTCAGCTTTTTGCCCCCAGTGTAAACACAACCTATAGATGAAAGATATGTACAAATTTCATCAAGCCATGATGAAACATAAGGATCCCTGTCATATGATATGGATATGAAAGGTATGTACAGATGATAGATATGAATGGATGATACCGAAAGTGAATGCAAGACATAAACTAATAGATGGAGGAGCCCATTTTGATTACAAGTAGCGCCTGTTTACCAGGTTTTCACCACTTGTTTTTATTGCACTTTTTCAAGATTTTTTTGATTTTTTTGGATTTTTTCCAGGACTTTTGATGATTTTTTTTTGGATTTTTTCAGGACTTTTTATGATTTTTTTTTTTGGATTTTTTCAAGAATTTTTAGACATAGAACTTCTTCAAATGAATTTTGTTGATTGGCTCTTCAAACAGGTCCCCTTCTGACGAGGATAATTGATATGCACTAGAACCGTATGTTGCAACGATGACAAATGGACCAAGCCAGTTTGGTTCAAATTTCCCTTTCTTTTCTTTGTCTTGCTGATTACAAGGATTTTCTCTCAAGACTAAGTCACCTACTTGAAATGTTCATGGTTTAACTCTATGATTGTAGCTATGGGACATAACCTGTTGATAACCCTTCAAATGATCAGTTGCATGTTGATGTCTTTCATCTAACAGTTCCAACTCTTGCAAACGAGAAACTCTGTAGTCTTCATCACTTATCAATCCCTTGAGTGAGACCCTAAGCGAAGGTATTTCAACCTCTAGTGGTAAGATTGCTTCTACTCCATAGACCAAGGCATATGGTGTAGCTCCTGTTGGTGTGTGAATTCTTGTTCTATATGCCCACAAAGCTGGATTTAATTGGACATGCCAATCACGACCGACGTCATTTACTGTCTTCTTCAAGATTTTCAAGATTGTTTTGTTGGAAGCTTCTTCTTGACCATTACCCTGTGGATAGTAAGGTGTAGAGAACCTATGTTGGATGTGAAATCTTTCACAAATTTCATCAACATCCTGATTCTTGAAAGGCCTTCCATTATCAGTGATAATAGAATTAGGAATTCCATATCTGCAGATAATGTAATTTAGGATAAATGAAGATATTTGTTTACCTGTCATAGTTGTCAAAGGAACAACCTCAATCCATTTTGTAAAATACTTCATAGCTGTGATAATAAATTTATGCCCATTTGATGATGAAGGATGAATTTTTCCAACAAGATCTAGCCACCACTGAGAAAAAGGCCATGTCGGAGTGAAAGGTTGTAGTTCCTATGCAGGTGCGTGAATAAGATTCCCATGGATCTGGCATTTAGAATACTTCTTGACAAAAGTAATAGAATCTTTCTCCATGGTAGGCCAATAATATCCCATTCTAACAAGTTTCTTGGCTAAGGTCAAACCACTCGAATGAGTTCCACAAATACCACCATGAACCTCTTGTAAGGCTTTTTCATATTTGTCACGTTCAAGACATCGAAGGAGCGTACCATCAAGACCATGTCGGTAAAGGATATCAGCGATCAAAGTATAACGAGATGATTGGCGTATGAAATTCCTTTTTTGGTTGCGAGATAAATCCGGAGGTAAAATGTTATCTTTCAAATAGGTATAAGTCTTGCCATATAAAGGGGAATCAAAACCAATTAAATGGTATATGACTTGGGTCTCAGGATTATCATAGGCTGGAGAAAATAATTGTTCCACCAAAAATTCATGCTTGGTTTGATCTTCTGATAGTTGTAATAAGGAAGCAATGGTAGCCATTGCATCCACAACTTTATTATCAATCCTTGAGATTTGTGAAAACTTGATTGACACAAAATACTTTTTATAATCATCCACCATGTTTTTGTAAGGTAGCAACTTATCATCTTTAGTTTGATAATCATCATTAATTTGATTAATGACAAGATGTGAATCATCGTAGACTTGCAGCTCTGTAATCCGCCATTCCAAGGCTATCTTTATCCCTATGAGCAATGCCTCATATTCAACTATGTTATTTGTGCAAGGAAACTTTAACCGATATGATCGTGAAATAGTATGTCCTTCAGGTGTAACAAAGAGAATCCCTGCCCCTGAGCCATATTGTGTATAAGATCCATCAAAGTACAATGTCCATGATTTCTAAATTGTTGTTGTGAAGACATCTGCATCAGGAAACTCAATGTGCATTGGATTTTCTTCCTGTAAAGGTGCTTCAGCCAATTGATCTGCGATGATGTGTCCTTTAATAACTTTTCGATCTACATAGTGAATGTCAAACTCACTTAAGATCATTACCCATTTTGCAAGTCTTCTTGTTAAAGTAGCTCTGCTTAGTAGGTATTTTAATGGATCAATCTTGGTTATCAGCTTAACTGTATGAGCCAACATATAGTGTCACAACTTTTGAGAAGAAAACACCACTGCAAGGCAAGCTTTTTCAATGAAATTGTAGTTTAATTCATGACTCGTTAAAGTTCTACTGATATAGTATATGGCCCTTTCTTTGCCTGTAGAATCTTCTTGTGCTAGTAATGCTCTCAAGGATACTTTTGTTGTTGAAATATAGAGTATGAGTGGCTCTCCTAGAATGGGTGGAATTAAAACTGGAGGGTGCATAAGATATTGCTTGATCTGATTGAATGTTGCTTCACATTTGGCTTCCCATTTGAATGGGACATTTTTATGCAATAAATGTGTAAATGGTAAGCTCTTGTCTACCAGTTGAGCTATAAACCTTTAGATGGACTATAGTCGCCCTTGCAATGATCGAAGCTGACTGATATTTCATGGTGGCGGCATGTCCATTATAGCTTGTACTTTTTCTGGATCAACTTCTATTCCCTTTTCTGAAACAATGTATCCTAGGAGTTTTCCAGATGTAACGCCGAAGACACATTTCTTTGGATTGAGTCGACCATTGAACTTCTCCATTATGGTAAAGATTTTTGATAAGATTTCTAGATGTCCTTCTCACGTGTGAGATTTGGCAAGGAGATCATCAACGTAATATTCCATGAATGTATGCATCATGTCATGAAATATGGTTGTCATTGCTCTTTGATAAGTGGCTCCAGCATTCTTCAACCCAAATGGCATTACATTCCAGCAATAGGTACCCCAAGGGCATGTGAACGCTGTTTTGTCTTGATCCTCTAGTGCAATATTTATCTGGTTGTATCCTGAAAATCCATCCATTAATGAATACATTGCATGACCAGCAGTTAAATCAACAATCATATCTATGTTGGGCAAAGGAAAGTCATCTTTGGGACAAGCTTTGTTTAAATCTCTAAAATCTGTACAAACTCTAATCCTTCCATCTAGCTTTGAAATAGGTACAATATTGGAAATCCATTCTGCATAGTCAATTGTCTGAATGAATCCAACATCCAAATCCTTCTTTAATTCCTCTTTGACCAATAATGCAACATGTGGATGCATTTTTCTGAGTTTTTGCTTCACAGGTTTTTCCCTTGCTTTGATAGATAAATGATGCATTATCAGATTAGGATCTAACCCTGGCATATCAGCATATGACCAAGCAAAGTTGATTTGATTCTCCTTCAAGAATTCCATGAATTTCAGGACTTCTTCAACTGTTAATGACGCTGCAAGTTGCAAAAATTTTGGCTGCTCTGTTGTACTTATGTTAATTGATTATGTTGGTTCGATCAAAATAGAAGATATTTCATGATAATACTTGGGAAGAGTGTCAAGTTTCTCATCCTTCAGTGCCTCAAAAAGGTTTTCATTGTTGGATTCGCTCTTTATTTTTCTCTTGTTTTGATCTACCACTGCCATTTTTTGGTTTTCACTGATAGATCCATCTTTTATTTCATTTATTTTGCAGCTAAGAGACTTGACACCTTCCTTATCAAAATCGTGAGTATGAAATTCTTGGATGAAACAATTATTTTCTTCATTAGAGGAACAAAGGAAATTTATAATGTCCTCATCATCATGGGATGTAGGAATATGGATAGGCGCGTCATTGTCCCAATCAATAAGTTCTGGATAAACTAAAGGCATGGGATCATTAGGCTAGGTAAGGTCTTGAGCTGTCAAAGTCATGATGTGGTTATCATTTTCATGGTAGACAAGGTCTATGATGGTATTCTCGTGTTGATCATCAATCTCGCTAGAATCTGAATCATCCTCACTTGAGTCATGATTATATTGTGAATCCAATTCAAGTGATTGTGTTCCCGAGCTTTCTCCTTGTATGAGAACGAGTGCATATTTGTGTATGGTATCAACTTGTTTATCTCTCCAAAATTCATCATTATAAATGGTGTCCCATTCATATTCATTAGAATCAGTATTTGAACTATTCTGTAATTGGAAAACTGATTCATGAGGTTTATCTGACATTGATCCTCCTTCATGAGTTGGTTGCGCTTGCTGTGAAGTAGAGTCTTCTGTATCTTTACCATATCCAAGTCTTGTTTTATCACTTGGATGTATTGAAATAGGTTGAATTGGTTCCACGATTCCTTCTCTTCTTTTTCCTATAGGACCATTTCCTTCATAGCCCATTTTTTGCATGATAGCATACCCCTTACCATATTGTTCTGTAGGTAACTTAATGTGAAAGAGAGATTCATCTTCATCTTTGTATATCCAACTTAGGATGTCCCTATCTTCAACTTCTTCTTCAGTGGTGTTGGCTTTAATGAATTTCCCGTCAAACTTTGTGATTGGCACAGAAGCTTGGGATGTAGAGGCTATTGCAATCTTTTGATTTGCTAAGGTTGGCTGACCATGTGACCTCGAAGAAGGAGGTAAGGTAGAAAGAGATAGTGAATATTCACCTACCCCTTTATCTTTAAAATTTAGCTTAGTGTCAAGATTCTTTGTCATTTCTTGCAATTGGGCTTGTAGATTGGAAGAAGAAACAGCAAGAGCTTCCCTATTATGTGGCACAAAAGCATCTTGAGTTGCTTGGAGATTTGAACAAGTTTGTGTGCTATTGTAATCAGCTTGTATGGTTATTTCTTGTCCATCATATGGAAACTTGAGGCATTGATGATACGTTGATGGTACAGCTTGCATATCATGAATCCATGGATGACCCAAAAGTATGTTATAAGAAAGATCACGATCTAGAACTGACAAAAAGTATTTTTCACAACAGGTCCCACTCTGATAGGTAGCATTATTAGTCCTTTAGAAGCTCTTTCTTCATCATCATATGCCTTGATAGTTATTTTCCTTCGTGGGTCAATAGAATTTTCTGAAATTCCTAAAGCATGTATTAGCTTTAAGGTACAAATGTTGAAACCAGCTCGTCCATCTATTAAGACACATCTGATTCGGTGTTTATGGATCATGACTTCAAGATAGAGCAACGAATTATGTGGATGTGTCATGGAGGCATCATCTTTTCCGGAAAATGAAAGACAAGTAGGGGAAGACAAATGTCCCACCATGGCTTGAAATTTGTTTACATCCAGATCAGTATCAATAGTTGTGTTTACAAGAGCTTCTTCTAAAATATTCTTGTGTATGGGGGATATTTTGAGAAGTTCAAGGATGGAGATTTGAGCTGATGTTTTTCTTAATTGATCAACCGGATTATATTGACTTGGAGGGGAAATAGTTGTTTTAGATGAACTTCCTTTTAAAACAACCTTTGCTTTTCCTCTCGTAGTCACATTAACTTGTTGATATTCTTGTTTTCCCTTTATTTTGATAACATTAACCCGTTGATCATCAACATAGATGTGATGGATTATATTGTCTTCAACATTATGTATGCTTTTTTCTTTTGCATCTACTGTTTCCCGTTTTTGATAGTTTGGTAAAGGATCTTTGAATGCTTGATGATCATCATTGGTATGATGTCCTTCAATTGTAATAGTGCCATTGTCAATTAAATCTTGTACTATATTTTTCAAAGCTTGACAATTATTCATTCTATGACCTTTACATTCATGATAATTGCAATAATACGAGTCATTCCACGATGGTGGTTTGACTCGAGGCTCATAATCTCTTTGTGGTGGTAAGGTGATAACCTTATTATCAAGAAGCTCCTTGAGAGCAGACTCAAGAGATTGACCCAAAGTGGTAAAATTCTGCCGATTTGAAAAGAATGAAGGCCTGGACGGATTTGATGTTTGGGTATTGCCAAGATTGTTATTGAAATTACTATGATTTTGATTGGTATTTTCATTGGTCATGCTTTCTTGCTTGGAGGTTTGTCCTTGTTGATTGATGCTTGCTTGTTGGTTGGTATTTCCTTGTTGATTGTTTCGTGGAGCACTTGATAGATTAAAGATAGATGGTCTTGTTCGTAGATTATTTGCATCTACTATACCATCATTGACAACATTTTTGTTTCTATTCCAAAACCTTTTTTTATCGTTGTTGTTTTGGTTTAATGTACTTGGATTATCAATTTTTATCACTCCTCGTTTAACCAAGGCCCCTTCAATGGTGATTGCATTTTCAATCAATTTTTCAAAGTTATGAGGACAATGAAGGTTAAGCCTATAGCTTAATTCTTGATCTAGGCTATTAATGAAGATATCCATCTTTTCCTTTTTAGGAATAGGATGGGAATATCGTGCGAATAACCTTCTCCATCTTTGCAAGAACATAGTGAAGGGTTCTCCTACTTTTTGTTTCACTTTACAAAGATCAAGCATTGTTATCTGATGTTGAATGTTGTAGGAGTATTGTGATATAAACTGATTTATCAACTTCTCAAAATTTTTGATGGGTGGAGTGATCTTAGAAAACCACTCCATGGATTGTACACCTAGACTTCGTGGAAATAATCGCAGTAAGTATGTATCGTCATAGGTGAATTCTAGGCTCATATTTTAGAAATCCCTCACATGGTCAATGGGATCATTTTTTCCATTGTACCTATCATATTTATGGATTTCGCAATGTTTTGGAAATGGGATCATTTGAAGACTCCTATCGAATGGATAAGGAGATATGTCTTCCAAAACATACTTCTTTGTTGTACCCCCTTGCATCTCCTTTATTTTCCCTTGTAATTCTTTTATCTGTTGAGTACGGGCACTAAAGTCAGTAGGAGGAGTTTCAAGATTCTATTTAATCCCTTCTATATCAAAATTGTGAGGCAACTTAGCTCCTTGATTAGCTAATGAAAGAAAATATCTTTCTTTGTTTCGTTCTAAAATCCTTTCCAAAGAGTATGGAATTGGGGATCTTGCTCTGCTTCTTGAAGCTTTTCTTCTATTGATTCATCAACTTTAAATGTATCCTCTTCTTTCTCAATATGGTCACCCATTTTGCTTGTGGTAGTTTCTCCCTCATATTTTTCCATGTGTTTTTGAGATCTCGTGAAGACAGGCATAAGTTTTGTTCTAAATTCTACTAAATTTTGATCAAAAGAATGAAATAGTACAATTTGTGATAGATATGAAAGTCAGGATAGAATGAAAATTCTATGACTTGAAATATTTCTAACCTTTAGCTTGTGTTGTTCCCTAATTGAAAGGATGAAAACCCTGTTGGTGGGAATTTAAGCAAAAGATCATGAAAAAGGATGATTTTGCACTTTATAAAGTTTGATCCTAGTTTCGTAAAAGGATGGATTTTGTGATGAATGCCTAATGTGATCTAAGTTCTCTATTGCAGAATTTGATTTGGAGGAGTAGAATATTCAATTGCAGGTTGGGGAATATAATAGAAACGAATACATTGACTATGGTTATGCCTTTGAGAAAGGGCTCTTCTTTGAAATAAAGCTTGTGAGTACAAAGGTTCTATAGAATAATCATCAGAAAGACCCCTAACACAATCATGATACCTATGAAGAAAGGTTCTATATTTGAGTAAAACTCTTTGGCTTTGATACAAGAATCATCTTTTCTTCAATAGTTTCTTGTGACTAAGTGGTTTCTTTGGCTTTTTGATTCTTTTGAGAACGGACTTCTTAACAAAAGTTGTGGATTTCCAATCTCGTAACATGGGAGTAATCAATGTGATTGTGAGTTTTGGATGATCTTATCTGAATTAGTGTATTGAAAACACATCAAGCAATTTATAGAATAGTTGTTTTAAGTAGTATGCTAAACATCAAGTGTATGATCAAAATGTTGTTCAAAAATTGTTTTAACAGGTTTTACACATGATAGACATTTCAAACAGACTCACTCTTAGTACTCAGATAGGTCATCATAGTAATCAAGATCCCACATCTTAAAACTACGTCAACTCACAGTCGTGTCACCCCCGAAAGGGCGCCCGTGTTTTTGTCTTTTCCGGGTGCGTACTCAGAGTGACGGAAGTGGATATCGGATCCCCTGAGCAAACAATCCTTGGCAGTTATATGGTGAGTATCTTTGGGTTAGATTCTTCCCTCCCCTACACTGTGATTATTATGACATTCAGAAACTGACAAGTTAGATACTACACTAGGTTCGTAGTAAAGGTTTCCGTTCGGTGCGGCAGATGATAGACTCCCTCGAGAGACCTCCCTACCTTTAGAACAAAGGCTTTGGGGATGGTTATCAATGCACACTACTGTCAAAAGAGGGTTTCCCCAATTTTGCTTTAAATTTTAGAGTGGGGTGGAATAGCCTAGCTTTGGCTTGAACCCACTTGAGTTGTTCCTTTTGGGTGAGTACTTTTTCCCACAAGAGTAGGCTCTCTGCAAGGTTTTAATAAAGCTGTAAAATGCATAAAGGGAAATAGGTGAGTATGGCATTTTGATCACCCAGTTAAGGGGAGAGCATAGGCCTATCACTGTTTAAAACAAAGCAAACAAGGATTAAATTTTAAGCCCAAAATAGAAATTTAATATGCTAAGTGAAGATGTTGCTTCACACAAACATAGAGTTCATTTTAGCCCAAAATCAAATATGAAGTTTCTACCCTAGGATTACTTAATTCCATTTATGTGTCTACCCTAGGATTGTTTCATTTTAATTATGTGACTACCCTAGGATTGGTTAATTCTATTTAAAGTTATTGGTTGTCTGCGGTTGCGTTGGATTCAGTCAAGATGTATTTATATTACAATTTATATTTCACAGTTTTTTTTGAAACGTGCGCTATAATAAACCTCATGGGCGCTGTAGGATTGATCATGGGTGCTGTAGGATTTGTTACGAGCGCTGTAGGAATTCTTATGGGCGTTGCAGGAATACTCACGGGCGCTGCAGGAATGCTCACGGGCGCTGCAGGAATTCTTAAGAGCACTGTAGGAATGCTTACGGGAATTGTAGGAATGCTCACGGGCGTTGTAGGATGGCTTAAGAGTGCTACAGGATTCCTCAAAGGCGTTGAACTAGGTATGAATATGGCTAAAGCATGTTTCTTGCGCTAATCCGCTGTTTTTGATCGTAACCTGTTAGAAAAACCTGCAAAAAGATGTGAGAATTGGGGGCAAGAGCCCCACAGTGGGCGCCAAAAATGTGTAACGTTAATATGAGTAACCAAAATGAATTAAACAAAACATAAATGAAACATTATACTGAAGAAATTGAAGTGAAATTAAAATAAACAAGAATTCTTCAAAGTCGTTCCACTTTCTCTATCTCTAGAGATTTGTTTGAAGCTGCTACTCTCAGATTGTGTAAGCTTGGCTTCTCCAGATGGCAATCTATAGAATGAGTATGCAAAATGAATAAAGCTTCTCTATCCTATATGCTGGTGGAGGTGAGAATGCTGACGGATATGCACAGGGGTTGTGGATTATACACAGGGGCTGTAAATTGAAACTAAACTGTGTGGATGATTGGCCATGATATGCTATGATATTATACTATGCTAAGAAATGAGAATGCTAAAAGGCTTATGCTATTGAAATTTGGCTATATTTTATCTGTTAAAAGCTTCTATCTCATTTGAAAGACCCGACAGTCCTATTTATAGCTTTTTTGCAGGCACAATCCTGGCTGGCAAGAATCAACGGCTGTGAGGTTGTCTGGTAAGTTTGAATGGTGAGAGATGGAGAGGTTGAGAAGAAAATGGAAGAGGTTGGGAGGTTGGAGAGAAGAATGGATGCCTATCTTCAACCCACGGGAACAAGCTTGCATAGAAACAGAGGAATTTAATTTTTTGTTTTGGCAGTTTGTTTCACGGCTGTTGAAGATAATGCCCAAATTTATTAAATAAATAAATTTATTTAATTTCATTTATTGAATTTTATTTTTTTATTTTTAGAACTATGGAAGATTTAATTAAATATTTTGGAATATTTAATTATGATGTGACTTTAGAAGAATTAATTAAATATTTAGAAATATTTAATTGCAAATGGATATTAGAAAAATTACATTAAATATTTAGAATATTTAATGATGAATGAACATTTAGAAGAATATAATTAAAAGAGAGGAATATTTAATCTTTATTTGAATAAAATATTCAAGCCAAGATTATTGATAATTAATATAAATAAATCGTAATGTTTATTTAATTAATTAAGAAATGAATAAGAAAAAATGATTAAATAAACTTATTTATTTAATCGAGATGAAATAATGAACAATATAAATAAATTATTTAAATTTATTTATACGTAGATTGAATTCAAAGATTTAATTAAATATTAAAAATATTTAATTAATTACCAGACTATGTGATGTGACCATTTTTAGGTGTATACAATATTTATCCCTCACCTTCAATTAAATAAATGTATATTTAAGTAATTAAGTCTAGCCTTATTTTCAAATCCTCTAACTAAATCAATTAATTAACACCCAATTTATTAATTGATTTAGGCTAATTAATAACCATCTCCTTTTATTCAAATATTCCATTTCATATCTTCCTCAATCCTCATCCATTTAATCAGTCATTGAATCCTTTCACATGAATAAAATCTAAATATGTCCTCATGTGACATGTATCCCTCACACCTTTATCCTCTCACATGTGAGTATGAAAAATTCAAACCTACCTTGTACACCTCTATTCCTCTTGTGACACTTGTTATATGTCATGCCTGAAATTTTCGACAAGAAAACTCACATAATTTTATTTTTTAAAGAATAAGGTAGGGAATTATTCAAGTTAATTTCACAATTAACATTATCACTGTTTAATCAATTATAAATACTATTATCATTGCTCATATTATTCTTGGGTATTCTTCCCTATTATTTTCCAAAGGAATAATTCTCTTTTAGTGCCACTATTTTAGTTACAATGTCGATACCACATGGCCCATTATAACCTTTATCTATGCTACAATATTCTAATTTCTTATTTTATTTTACTTTCTTGGTGTTAAGGAATATACTGCCATTATTTCATTAGTTGCTACTAATATTTATTCCACCATCTTATTGGAAATGGTAATTTCCAATATTTATTTAAATTTTACCGCTTAAATAATTAATTCTATGAAGTCAATATAAAATTAATACTGTGTAAATTTAATATATAGTTAAAATTATTGCTATTCATTAATATTTTGGCAACATAATATTTAAAATTATGAGAATACCCATTATAGCATTCCTACCAACCATGATAATAGCATCCATTAATTAATAATATTTACATAATCGATCTCAGATAATTTTGCCTTCATTAGCATACTATTTTAGGATGCTCTCAAGCAATCTCCCTTAATAGCTTTCTTATTGTACTAATATTGTATTATTGTTCAAATTTTAAAACTATTCTTAATATTTTAATTGTCTTTATTAATGATATTATTCATCTAATCCAAATAATAATGATATTCCCTTATGTTATATTTCCTTCCCTTCATAATATTATCTTGATGCTATGTTACTATAATGAGCATCTTCCAATGACTCTAATTTAATTTGTTTTAATTTTGAAAATAACATTTATTATAAATTGCTGATTAAAAATTGATTTAAGCATATTCACCTACCAACTTACCCAAAATCCCCTAACCTAGATTTCTTGCTGCCAAATCAAATCATCTTATAAAAATTACTTTTATTATTAAGGATGGTGAATTCATTTGATACTATCAAGTGCAGCAATAAGGCCACTTATAAGAATGTAGTTGTCACATTTAATAATATAAAGAAATATTTACATTTTTATTACTTATTTTACTTTGATATTGGTATAATTATTATTTCTATCTTTATTGATATCACTCTTAAATTGAAGTGAGCCAACACTAATATTAATAATTTTTTAGATCTATAATATCAATATTATCAAATGTAATCTTCTTACGAATGTGTTTAACATTTAAAACTAGCTTATCTATCTTAATATATTAATCTATATATTATACGCCGAGAGATATCATTTTCAAGGTGTATTTTTTTCACTTTTTTTCTTTTTTGAATTTAAAAAATACGCCTCAAAAAATGATATCTCTCAGCGTATAATATATAGATTAATACATTAAGATAGATAAGCTAGTAGCATCTGCAACACACAATGTAAAATAATAATTTATCACATATTTTATTTTAAATAAAGAATTATAATACTTTACAAATCATGATTCATATCATATTTATTCAAATGCACAAAGAGATGTGTACAATAGGAATTCATAATGAATGAGACAATTCATCTTTTATACCAAAAATTTAATATCAATATTAATAGAAGAATTCACTTGAAAAATATATACATCACATAAAAATGTTATGTTTCCAAAGATTTTAGTCTTTCTTCCTTTGCTTTTCTTTTGGCGAGTTGCTTTCATGTCTTCATTTTTTCATAATGATCATAAGTAAATGGTGGTGAGATTCTAATTCCATCCAAAGACTTAACATGTGATATAGCAACAAATTTTAATCCCGCCCTTTCTATTGGTCCCATATCAATTGTTTCCTTGGAAAGAGTTCATCCTTGTTATTTGTGGATCGTTAGTGCCCAAGCCAATCGTAGGGGAAATTGATGTGTGTGGCCCCTTTGTATTGGTGAAATTGGAATTAAATTTGGAGATGCATCTTCAAAAGGAACTCCAAAGTAATTATCAAATTCAACCATAACATATGTAGGTGGATCTGGTGGGCCACATCCAGCTTTGTCTATGATATTTTTTATGTATCCTAAAGCTCCATTCACAAGACCTGCTTCTATCCATAAATTAGATGTTAACATGACCCTTGCATCCTTTGAAACTAATAATTCAACATCCAATTCATCATTTTAACCTTCTGTTAGATTAGTGCTACCTTCTTTGGTTGCAATGCTACGGGCTACTGGTCTTCTTAATGAATGTAAATTTTTTCTATTATGGATATGTACATTATCATTTGTTGCAAATAAATGTTCATATTATTATCAAACTTGTCCTTAATTGTTGGATGTAATGAAGCATCTATTCTTGTAGAGTAATTTCCAATCATCTATAGTTCCATCTCTCTTCAAGCATTTGGTGGTTTAGAGGCCATTGATGTAGTGTGATTAATAATGTTTCCTTCATCTATCTCCAATATTGGACCCACAAATACATACTCATCTACATTTGAATCAAACTCCATATAAATAGAATTCAGTTGGTCAAAAATATTTTGATCTGAATTGCATGTAAGTTCAGTAAGCGCATTTTCATCGATTTGAACATCTTTATAGAACCTATCATGTTCTATTTTATATTTAAGTGCTCTATATACCCTTTCTCTATTAACTGTAAAATTATAAATTGTTCCATACTTATCCTTTTTTTGAATAATAATGACTGGTAAATCTTTTATTCGATGTGGTGAAATTTTAGCTATTTCTCTCACTTCTTGTGGAAAACATTTGGTATGTCCTTTATATTTGTATTGCCCTCTAGTTTCATGTGTTACTTGAAGTGTTGGGTTGACATGTGCTATCAACATTTCCTCTATTTGTGTTAAATTTGCAAGTTCTGATGGTTGTGGACAAGGATCCATATTTTTTAATGCTGAAAATTGATGTTCATTCCTCTCTTGTCGATATCGATTGCAAATAGGGCCCTCAGGTACCCGTATAACCTTCATTGTGGGATAACTTTCTTCACAAATATAACACATACTTGGTGTAGAAAGTTTATCTAGTCCATGTCGAAATATCATTTGTAGACTTTTCAAATCAATCTAAGTAGTTGTATTATTATTAATTACTTCTTGATCTCTTCTATTATCAATATTCATTACATTTTGAATTCTATCATTTGGTGTTTGTAGCACACGATCTATTGTAATAGAATTCACCCCTTCAAAACTAACCTCAACATTCCCATGAGATCGATGATGTCTTTTAACTAATTCATGATTGTGCACTTGTATTTGTTGTCTTTCTATCTCATTCAATTGATCAGAATGCATAGCTCTTTGAATTTGTGAACAACATGTTATCATTTTATCTACATGTTATCTCATTTCTACTTCAATCTCTTCTGTTGTCATATATACCCTATGTTTAAGGCTTCTTTCTCTATCAATTTGGTTTTTACGAATCCTTTCTTCTTTTCTTTGTACATCATTCATTTATTCATGTCATTGTCTCATATAGTTCTGAGCATATTCTCTCCTTTGTTTTGTTTGTTACTCTTTAGTTGTAAAACTCCTTGCTTCCTCTCTTTGTGCATTAGCCATTTGTTCACATCATTGTCTCATATAATTTTGAGCACATTCTCTCTGATGCTCTCTTCGTTGCTCTTTATTTTGAAAATTTGTCCTTGGACGACGAGGCATCCTGCAAATTTTAATAAAAAATAATAAATCTATAAAATTGTTAAGCATTTGTAAAGATACTTAATGGTTCATAGGTATATAAATAATTTTACCAACCAAATACAATATAAAAGGACATTGTTAAAAAAAGTATAATTACATATTGCCTTGGCTATTATTAGTTTTAAAGTAGTGATATTTGTTTCTTTTCTACACATACCATTTCATAGTAATATTCACTTTTAATTGAAAAATATATTAACTTTTGAATCCAAATGATAGTTGAACCCACAACCTTACGATTATAAACAAAACACACAAGTTTATTTTGATTCTTTTATTATTACAATTTTGTTAATTAATAACTTTTTCAATAAAATTAGTAATAAATAAATTAATTAAAAAATATATTAATTTTTAAACCCACAATGAGAGTTGAACCCATAACCCTTCAATTACAAATCAAATCTATTAATCCACTACACAATTTGCTTGTTTTTGTATGTGATATAAATTGTATGTGTTAAATATAAACATTATCACATAATAGATATTTTATTAAAAAATTATTTACTTGCTTATAAAAAAATATTATTATGTAAGCATTAAAAACATTTTAAAAACATTTTAATGAAATTAACTTTTTTACCCTAAAAGAATAAAACTAAAAACAATTAATAATACATTTATATTTTATATTAAATTACTTTCTTATTTGTAATTGAAAAAACATTATAATAGAATTACTTTTTCACCCCAAAAAAAAAAAACTAAAAAAAAATTACTTTCTTACAATAGATATTTTATTAAAAAATAATTTACTTGCTTATAATAAAACAAATATTATAATGTAAGCATTAAAATGTTTATAATGAAATTACCTTTTAACCTAAAAAAATTAATCATACATTTAAATTTTATATTAAATTACTTTCTTATTTATAATTGAAAAAACATCTAAAAAAGTATTATAATACATACAAATATTTTTAGACAAAATAAAAATAGAAATAACTTACTTTTTTTCACTCACGGTATTTATCTCCACCTCTGTATTTATTCACACTCGCCGGCAATAATCTCTTTTTAGTCCCCACTATTTACTTCCTGTTTATATTAGTTTGAAAAGTTATGACCGAAACATAGAATATTTCATCTCTTTAGTTTCCGGCTTTTTTTTATAAGTTAACATTTTTTTTTAACATGGTCACGCTCCACCCCATGTTGTCACTATAGGTTATGCCTCTCGGCGTAATAATATATTACTATTGACCTCTAAATACCCTTAGAGTTTGGTAAAAAACAAATGATAGGTAAATGTGTTATTTACTGGATAGCCTACGCATAGTTACAAAGAATTTAATTTTTTTACTATTGACATCTAAATACCCTTGAAGTTTGGTAAAAACAAATGATAGGTAAAAATTTTATTTACTGGATAGCCTACCCAGAGTTACATAGAATTTAATTTTTAACTTGTCCCACAATGAGCACCGCTTATCACCATTTTTATATTTATATTAATACTCATATGGGGAAGACGAATTTAATGTTGATATCACTTAATTTATTGCTGGAAAACATAATTCCATTCACCGTCTTTCACATTACTCTCCAGTGAAAAAAAATAAACATCCACTCTCATTTTTACTCAAGATTGGATGACATAAGCCTTTCCACCAATATTAATTTTGTATCTCACAAAGACATGTGACAACCCTAAATGGGTATATATAAATATTCACAAGTAATTGTTACGCTGCCACCCACTGGATGCCATACACCGTCTACACTGGAAAGCTAACACTACAAGACATTTTTATGAATGATGGGGCTGCTATCAATTACAACCAAAATTTTAGCTTGATTTGTACATCTACACCGAGTTTACATTTATAATAGTGCATGCAGTAATAGTAGCGTGTCAAAGACGCTTGACTGAATTTAATCCCTTGCATGTGACAATTAATTCTCATCCCATCAATTTATATATTCTTCCATATGATAGCTGACAAAATAGACGCAGCAGGTGAGGGAAGAGGTCGATGCTAGGTGAGGCAGTTTTATTGGAATTATATTTTCTATCCAGGAAACATCACTTGATTGATCTAGTATACAGGTGGCCAGTATAGCACCGAGCCTATGTATCCACCCATGAAATCCATTCTCAAACCATTACGAGTTGGTGGGAAAGTAGTTGGAACAAATAATTCCATATATGTATTATTAATTTATTCTTATTCTTAATTACTTAGTCTGCATGTGAATAGCCTGATTACACTTCTTCAAAAGTTGAGCAAGGTATATCACTCCAGCGAGTAGGCTCGATCGATGATACACCCAACCCAATGTTATGCTTGTGTTGCTTGAGGCATCCTTATCCCAACACAACACAATAGGACAGATGGAAGCCGGTCCAGGAAGCCCATCTATGCAACATTCTCATGTTGTCTCAATTACTGCAATTGCATTGTCTTAGGAACTATGGAAAAAATTAGTGCAAAATTTCTCTCAAAACAAACAGGTAAGGAACTCGCAAACCCTAGATAGAATCCTCAATTTTAGCTTATTCTACTTTTGAATCCGCTGTTAAAATAAGGCACACACTAATGTTACCGTCCCTTTATTGTTTTTATTTTCTTATTTATTTATTTTATTTTTTTCTCTTGGCAAGGGAGTGAATGGGGAACATGGCAGCGACGCCATGGCAGAGGTATTCAGGCACCATGGAGTATGGTACAAGAGCAACAAAAATGGGTGAGAGTGAAAGGAGTTTATGCCTCAACATGGCAGTGGCCCATGATCAAATTTATCATTTTATTTCCCCTTATTGCTATCACACATATAAGATCTGTTGTTCATTATCAACATTTTTTGTCACATATCCTATTGTCCAGTGAATTTTTTCTTAACTTATTTATTTTTGTTGCAGGCTTTTTTTAATATTTTTGTGTTTTCAAATTTGTTTAATCAAGATTACTCACATTCCACTATATTGGCCAGTAGGAAATTCTTTTGGAGAGAAATTTTACATCCATAAGAAAACATCATATAATTATATCAGACGTACGCGTTAAATAGAATAATAACACTGCCCATGGTTCCTCTTAAGATTTTAGATAATCGAATAATTTATGAGGTTTCAGTTAGTATTTCTTTAATTTATTTTAAAGAGTGATCCATTACGTGGGTTTGTAGAGTGGTACAGATAAATTTTACCAATAAAATATATGTTTTTCCCACACTAATTTCTACCTATTTTCTCTACTTCCAGGTTACTTAGTGAACATGAGCTTTGAAACAAACCCCAAATTATTTCCTCCGACAATGTATCATAAATTATTTTCAATTGATGTTCAGTCCATAACATGTATTTATACTTATTTCTACCACATGATTTTAGATAAAGAAGTAGACCTCTAATCATGTTTTCTTTGTACATATAATTTTAAACTCCAAATAAAATCACATTTGGAACTTTGAGAGAACTAAGAATCTTTTGCAACACCCTTTTAGGAAGTAACTACACCTTCTTCTTCTTTTTTTGTACTATACAAAATACTAACTTTCAATATAACAATACTAGTGAGGAATACAATGAAAACTTATCCATAGATTTATTGTACAAGCACATAAGTACTCCCTTTATTTCAAGGTAAGAAGGATATAAAAGAACAGGACTAATACAAGAATTCCTTCATTTCAAAGAAAACCTTTCTTTATCTCTTTAAAGCCCACAAGATCCAATTTTCCTCATCTAACTTTCCATATATCAAATGAAACAATTAAAACACCTTAATTAAGAATTTCCCTCTTCCAGTATTCATTCTAATAAGCTACTAATCTACAATATTATAGAAACATTTAAACAAAATAAATGATGAATAACATCTAGATTAGTAAGGCTTGCTCTCCACCCTACCGTAATGGTGTCATGGAGCCTCGTGGGCTCTCGCCATACCCCTGAGCAAGGAATTCTTTTAGCTCCAAGATGATGCATGGAGCCTTTTCAAATTTTTATAAAGAAATAAGAACAACATAACACCAAATTTCATGTATATGGGTTCTCTACTCCTTGTTTCTACCATGATCCATGCAACATACCACCTTCTTACAGCAAATAAACAAAAGGGGAAAATGGGGATAAGGAAGAACTTATCTCTTTGCTTTTAAATGAAGGGACTGCACTCTTGTATCCATCTTTCCTTACCAAGCCAAACCTTCTTGATCACTATCTTTCCAAAGAGGTAGACTCATCTCCTCCTCACATTCTTTCTACCATCTCCTTTCAAGTTCTCCAAGAGGAGAAGTGGGTAACAACCTCCTCTTCCTTCCTCTCTAAGATATATAGGATTTTCAACTTGCAACTCTTGGATGGGGATGTGTGGAGTGTCCTTTTTTTTTCCATAAATGAGGGTCCTTCCCTTATTAAAGAAGATACATGCACTTGGGCAATCCCTCAATCTTTCCATCACATTCTCTCTTCAAAACTCACCACTTTCCATAATGAGGACTTTTTAGGGGTCAAATCATGTCCTAGGGGCACTATTGCATGCCTACTTGACCCCTACCACTATGGTATAGACCCTAGAGGGTTTAGTTTTGCATCCCAACCAAGAAAATTGACCAACAACCCTCTTTAAAGACCCATTTAAGGATCTATCCGAATTTAAAATTGGATAACGGTTTCTAAACCTTATCCCCCAACTTACAACTCACTTGACAAAAAAATAAACTCTCTCAACCCAAAATATAAATCATCTCTTTTATATCAGCCCGGACCACGTTACTCATCAACTTGTTAACTTTATATCCTTCTAAGCCTCAAAAGAGGGTCAAATTCATCACCTCAAGCAGATGTCTTTTGATCTACTCAATGGTCTTCCCTTCTCATACTAACTCTTCCTTTCCTACACATTGCCAATGAAATTGTAAGAAACAATTATATACCACATTAATCTAATAGTTGAAATAAGATTTAATTTTACAACCATTTCATTTATAATCTCAACTCATATTCATAATTTACAATTTCTAACCCCTTCATGGTAGAATAAGTAAAATGTCAAAATGAAACACAATAAAATTATCAAATAATCATAGTATTTGTCATCCACAATACATCTTACCATCTATTTAGGAATACATAAAACATATTAGAGATTTACTAATCAAATACAAGATAGGGCCTTACATTATAAGACTAAGCCTCAATCCAAAACCTAATCCTCAATCAATCATAGCCATCTATCAACCAATGCATCTTGACCCTTAATTTTCATTTTATAAATTATATAAATCAGAGGCTTCTCGCTACATTTGAACATATTTCATCATCATGTTGTTATGTTTTCTATTTTCCTATTGAATCACCTTCTATCATCTTACCTATATGCTATTCCATTTTCTATCTACTTCATCTTCATTATATCCTTATGCTATCCACTTGATCTCTCATTATCTCAATCTTGCTATCATGTTTGTAGTTTCACAAAAAACCACATTCCATACATCAAAAGAGAAAATCAAGAGATTGTTGGGTGCAATTATTCTTCTAGCTCAATTAAAGGAGAAAGAGGATTAACATGGTAAAAGGTTTTATTTGTATGTATTTTAATTTTATATTTACACTTTTTCATTTTTCCTAGCTTCATTTTTGTACACTCGGTGTGACCCCATCTATAAATCTAACATTTTTCTGAGTTTTTTAGTTTTCCATCATAGGTTTTAGAATGATTCTTACACTTTATGTTTCTTACACTCTATGTTTTCACTTTTGCATTTATATAATGGTTCTTATGCTCTATTTTTTGTGCTTGCATTTAAAAAATAGTGCTTTCACTCTATTTTTTAGTGCTTGTGTTTCTAGATTTTTGCTTCTCGGCTACATTTTAATGCTTTCATTTCCAAATCCATGCTTCTACACTTTTATTTCTTTCTTTCTTTTCTATATGTGAACTTTTGCACTTTTTGTTCATGCTTATGCATTGTGTTTTCATTCTTGCATTTTTGTATCTACACTTTCACACTAGTTTTCCATGCTTTCATTTTAGATCCTTGCTTCTACACTATATTTTAGTTATTTTTCTCATTTATTAAAACTTATGCATTTTGTTTTAGCACTTTCATCATAAATTCATGCTTCTATTTCACATATTGACACTCATTTCATAGATTAAAAATTCTTCCATAGATTGATACTTTCATTTCATACAATGGAACTTAAAAGTCATAGAGTGACACTTCCTATTCATAAATTGGCTCTTTAATTCTATATCAATGCCTATGAACCTAAATTGCCACTCTTGATAAATCTAAAATGTTAGCTCAATAGAGTACCAAAAGGAAACCATACCATTTGGGTTCGTCCAAACTCAATTTTGATGGGCCTACTAAAGGAACCCCCAATTTAGCTAGTGGTGGTTGTATTATCAAGAGTTTTGATAGAAAACTTATTGTTGGGTTCTTAGGGTACCTAGGGGAGAAATATTATAATGAGGTTGAAGTAATGGAAATGTTGTGGAGAGTGAAGATTTCTCTGTCTCTAGGGACAAAGAGACTATAGGCTGAAGGTGACTCAAATTTTGGTATTGATGTTGTGAAAGGTAAAGTGAAGTTAGGATGGGCTATCACTAACATTAAATAAATGATAAATAAAATCTCATGATGGGTTTTGATAGATTCACTGTAACATCTCATACTTATAGGGAAGGAAATCATAGTGTTGATGTTATAGCCAACATAGGAACTCCTCTGGAACCCATTAGATATTGGAGGAATAACTCATGACTCTCAATGAATATTAGAGATATCATCTTCGAAGAGAAATATAACATCATCCAAAATATGGAGGATTCATAATAAAATAATATTTTTAAAATATATATCTTTATGTACCGTCATAAATTGTCAGTGCCCATGATGATTGCATGCTAAGTTTTGCTCCCCCTTAAGTTATTGGACCTAATTGAGCACTTAATTTCCTAAATTATGCATTCTACAACCCATTTTATTTTATTTTTTTGTATTAGATATAGTAAGGTCAAAACATTACATAGCATTTTATCCAAAGAGGAGGCTAGAAAGCAAGTACAAGATCAATCATGTGCATGCCAATAAAATAAAACTAGTATGACATATTTTTTGTAGCTCTGATAAGCCTTAGAGCCTACTTGAGATAGTTATACTATAAATATAAAAAGGATCATGACTGTCTATTCAAGAGTTGTTGTTCCCACTATCTTCATCAGCCTCATTTGTATACATCTATTGTTTGGGCATTGGATCTCACTTCTTCCTCATCCTGATGTACAAGTAGTGGAGGTGCTCGTGGTCTGCCAGCCTGGATACAATGGTGAGCATGATTGAAGACCCCTTGGAACTCATTCAACACCCTTAGAAAGGCATTTGCTTCCTACTGATTGCAATAGTGAGAATGACTGCATCTTACTTCCTCTATGAACACAATGATAGCCCCTTATCTAAAAATCCTCTCGAACTTCTCTAGTGATAGCTCCACGTGGAGGATGACCTGCATGACAACATTTCTAGCTATGCATCTTCTTGAAATTTTAAAAAATTTCTAACAAATTGCAATCATAAAATAATGATCTCATTTAATATTTTTCCCTTGATCCCTTTAATATTAAAACAATAGACCTAGGACACTGTTGCCTTGGGTGCCTATGTCCACTTACTTTGGATCCAAATTCTAATATGTCAATGTTGGCATTTTATTATTTGAAATTTGAATATCTCAAGTCAGTTGTTGAGATTTAATTTTTGGGAAATTAGAATAATAGCATATAAATACCTATTTATTAGCTCTAGGAAAATTCAATGCCAACAATTCACCACGAGAAAATTCACCACCATGAAAAATTCACCTCAAGGAAAATTCACCACTGCCAAAAATTAATCACGTTAACATTTTTTTATGTATATTTCCAAAAATTTGATTTTTTTTGCAAAAGAATAAATTTATTTATGATAATAAAAATGCAGTGAAAAATATTCTTTTGCAAAAAAATTTAAAGTTTTGGAAATATATATTAAAATATTTTAATGTGATTAATTTTTCGTGGCGATGAATTATTGGTAGTGAATTTTTCTTTCAAGGTGAATTTTTCATGGCAGAGAATTGTTGGTGATGAATTTTCTAGTGGTGAATTGTTGATGGTGAATTTTCCTAATGCTCTATTTATTGCATCATTTCAAAATCTATTTGGCACTAAGTGAACGTAGTGAGAATCAAGAGAAAGAATTATTATCTAGAGAATTATCAAGCAAGTCAAGAGCAGCCATTAGAGGATCTATTGTAGTAATTCAAGATCCAAACATCATGTCAAAATGTATGTGATTTTATTCATGTTTATGTTTTCATATTGTTTGTAAAGGCTAACCCATTATAGGTCTCCAATAAATCCAAGCAATTCAATAAATTCAAGAAATTCAAGCAAATCAAGCAAGAAAGATCTAAGCCTTGAGGAGATGTGCAAGGATTCTATCCTTCAAGGAAGCAATTGAAGGGTGGTGAGTTTTAGTACTTTGTGGTCTCATCATTCCTTGCTATCATTTATCACTTTATCATTGGCATTGCCATTGTGGAAGTGGAAACATGAACATGAGGTTTGACCAAGGAAAGCCTCTAAATGGCACAACTTTTCTTTTCTTTAAATGTGTAGGTTTTAGGTCTGAAGAGGATTGAAGAAAATTTGAAGATGATTTATTAATTATTGCATGAAACCCAACACCTTGAAAACTCATGGAAACTTAGTTACAGAATTATCTGATGGTGATTTGAAAATGTGACAATTAAGAAATGGAAGCTCTGACCTGACACTAGAGGACTATGAAAACATATATGAATTATCCCTACAAAGACAATGGCACCTAGGGTTCCTATGTCCTTCAATTTTAGCTCCAAATTTACATCACAAGTGCACAATGTCCTACTCAATTCATTTTTGTAGTCTATTTCTATATGTGATTTCTAAAATCTATTTTATTTGCATCATAACAATAATTTGCATCATTAGGTCAATTGAATCATTGCATTTCATCCCAGGTCACTTTTAGAATTGGTCAAGGGTAGGTTGTCTCACCATTCAAGCTATAAGTCAATCACATACCTTGTCCAAATCCAATCACACCCCATCACATTACATTTTATACACATAATATTCCAATGAAATTAGGGAAAGGTGTTCAAACCCTAAGGTGAAAGCTCTAAGGTTTCACTTTTCCTATGTTTCATTTTGGTGAACCTTATATGTTAACATTATATAACTTCTAAAATTTGAAGCATTTCATCCTAGATCTAGGTTTTGTATTTCATTGCTATGTAATTTTCAATTAGGCATCCATTTTTACATCATAAAAGGCATAAAAATTTCAAAAAATTGCATATAATATTGCATTATAGATTATAATAGGGTTTATTTTAGTCATTATAGCTCAAGTCTACATTCCAATTGCATTTACAAAGTTGTATTAGGTTATTTATATATAAAAAAATTTGGAAGTGTCATTGCATGCATTTAGGTATCTTGCACATAGCTAAAAAGTGAAAATTTGAATTATTTTCTTTAAAAAACTATATTAACATTATCATTTAAAGATTTAGCATATTATCTAAATCAGTTAATTTTTGCATCTTAGATCTATAAATTCATTCACAATTGTCATTTATTGTTCAAGCATTTTCAAAATTCTTGCACACTTGCATTTTGAATTACATTATCATAAATTGAGAAAATTCTTGAAAAATATCCACTGTTAAACCTATTTGCACATAGACACAAAAACCTTAAACACCATTATAGACATCAAAAATTTGAATTTTTCGAAATGTTGTCCAAGATATAGGTGCTCTGGGTTCCATAGTATTTCCTCTTTTGGCTCAAATTCTATTAGATCCCTATCTCTGTGTTCTTTGTCTATTTCTACTCTTTGATTTTTGTTTATGAGTGTTTTACTGTGATTGTTTGATAGTTTAGTGTTCATAGTGGGCACACTTAGTGTTTTGAAACTTGCATGAGTTTCACAACCTCGTGTCATATTACATAGTTGTAGACTTATGGCATCCCACAGTGTTGTTATATCCATTGTGGATCTTGAGTTTTCCAACTCTTTCACGCAAGGTATTTCCAATACCATTGCCCATTTTGGAATCGATCACTAATCCTACTGTAGAATAGGGTAAAATTAAGGTTAAGGTCATAAATCATCAAAACTCAAACCCTAAAACCCTAAACCAACAATGAAGCACAAACCAACATAGAAACATAAAACATAAAGCAATATCACCTATGCCATGGTTGATTCACCCCCATTGTCCTTCTCCATCTTTCTTTATATGCTTGATTGCACTCAAATTTGAGTATGCAACAATATGCCTAGTGAAAATGATAGAGAAATATTGAATATTGTACTTGTCTCCTTAGATAGCAATAGTCTAGGTAGCATCAACTAGGTAGGTTTGAAATGACAAAGATAGGTCTCTTTTATAGAAAACCAAATTGGAATAAGGGGCTGGGATTATAAGCCAATAAGATATGACAATCAATGGCCAAGATTGAAAGATGTTGTATGGAGTAGGGTTAGGGCTAAATTAGGGCAAAGATAGGGCTAGTTTAAGGATGGACAGTTGAGATTAAATTATAAAATAATTCAATCAAGAGTGGAAATTAATTGAGATGTAAAGAGATACGAATGGAACATATAAAGAGGTTGGCATAGAAAAAGAGATTGTTGGGGAAAATTAAATAGGAGGGAAAGTGAATAATGTAAGACCCCACTTCACATGTGAATAATACAATCTTAATTTTGTTATATTTCTCCTAAATAGATGCTTAGATATATTTCAGACAATGCATAGTGTGATTGTGTGACAATGTACTCATATTTCATTTTGACATGTTTTATTATCATTGCCATGAAGGTATTAGGAACTTGTAAACTATGAATACGAATTGGAATTTTAATGAAATTGTTGTACAATTAAATCTTACTTTAGTTACCAAATTAATGTTGCATACGAATGTTGCTTATGATTTCATTGGTAATGTGCAGGAAAGAAAGAGTGCCAATGTGAGAAGGGAAAACCAGTGAGAACAAAATCGAAAGACATCCTCTGGTGGTTATGTATTGGATTTCCTTATTTCGGAATTTAGAAAGAAATAAAATTATTATGCTTATTTTCCTAGGTGGAAAGGGTATTTAATTGTGTGTCATGGGAGATGTAAGTTGGGGTTAAGGATAGAAACCATTGTATCCAAGTGTGAAACTCGGATGGAACATTATGTGGGTTTTTAAAGAGGGTTTTTGGTCAATTTCTTGGGTTGGGATGCGTAAATAAACCCCCCTAGGGTCTAAACCATAATGGTAGGGATCAAGTGGGCATGCAATAGGGCCCCAAGGACATGATTTGACTCTTGAAAAGTCTTCATAGTGAGGAGTGACGAATTTTGAGTAAAAGATGCGGTGAAAAGATTGAGGAGTTGTCCAAGTGTATATATCCCTCTTAAAGAAGGAAAAGACCCTCATTGATGAGAGAGGTACACTCACATCTCCCCATCCAAGGGTTACAATTTGTGAGATTTCTATATATTGGGGGAGGAAGGAGGGGGGTGTTACCCACTTCTCCTCTTGGAGAACTTGAGTGGAGCTAGAAGTAAGAATGTGAAAAGGAGAGGAATCCACCTCTTGGAGAGATAGTGATCAAGATGTCTTGGCTTAGAGAGGAAAGATGGATAAAAGAGCTCAATCCCTTCGCCTTAAAAAAAAAGAGATAAGTTCTTCCTATTCTCTTCCACCCTTGGTTATTGGTTGTAAAATGGTAGCATATTGTATGGATCTTGGTTGAAGATAGAAAGTAGAGAACCTAGATGCATGGGATTTATGCTATGTTAGTTTTATTTCTTTGTGAAATTGAGAAAAGACTCCATTTATCACCATGGATCTAAATAATTACTTACTCGGGGGTATGGCTAGAACCCACAAGGTTCCATGACGCCATTATGGTAGGGTGGAGAGCAAGCCCTTGTCCTCTGTATGTAAGTCACTTCATTTTTATGAAATGTTTGTAATAAGAAGAGTTCTAAGTAAGTTTTTTTTTGGTACCTTTGAGCAATGGAAGGAAGTGTATAATCTATGAGCTTTAGAAAGGCATCAGAAGGATCTTATGGCTCATGTGTACATTGAACT
>VDFB02322083.1:8016256-8031073 GCA_007258455.2 Sequoia sempervirens
CCCTCTCCCTCCTACCCCCTCTCCCTCTCTTAGGTCTCTCTCTCAACCCTCTCCCTCCTACCCCCTCCCTCTCCCTCCTACCCCCTCTCCCTCTTTTAGGTATGTCTCTCTCCCTCTCAACCCTCTCCCTCCTACCCCTTCTCCCTCCTACTCGCTCTCCCTCTCTTAGGTCTCTCTCTCTCTCAACCCTCTCCCTCTCTTAGGTCTCTCTCTCTATGTCAATTATATTCATAATAGCATAGAAAAGGATGTGAACTATTTGAAAAAATTCCTCAAATAAATGTGGTCTCATGGTGATGGAATGGCATGACGAATGCCATGACAAGCAAATTGTTGTGGATTGTCATGGCATTCCATCACCATTGAGACCACATTTTGTTTGAGGCTTTTTTTCAAACAGTTTGCTGTATTTTCTATGATATTGCTTATTAGTATGCTTTGATATATTTTTTCCAAGCATCCATAGCTTTTTTTGGAAGCACCTATTTTAGGCTTTTAGCCATAGCAACAAGGAAGTGAACTATTTGATAGAATGCTTTGGTAAACATGTATGATAAATGTACTAGCATAGAGAAGGCATCAAACTATTTGAAAAAATGCCTCAAAGAAATGTGGTCTCATGGTGATGGAATGCCATGAAAATCCACAAAAATTTGCTTGTAATGTGATGCAAAGGGGATGGGAATTTAGTCAAAACTCAAAGTTTCAAGGATTACAATGATGCAATCTCAAACACTCTTCCAGGCACCTTGATGGAGACAAACCTCAATAGTGCACTTATAACTTAGATGCTTTCCTAATGGAACCAAACCATTGGAGTGATCTCAAGGAACTCAAAAAACTTGTCTTGAATGGTTTCAAAGCCCCAAACCTTTGTCTTACACAAAACTCACTTTTTGCAACTTGACTAGGCTTCTAGCCCAACTAGGCTTCTAGCGATGGTTTTTTGACTTTTCACTCAACTTCCCCAAAGGAATCCTCAATATAATGACTGATTCAGATGTGATTCATGATGATACACAACATATCAAATCATTTATGGCACTTGTTCTGATCAAACCTACCAAAATCTGTTGTTTCCTCAAATTTAAGGCCTAATTAGCCCACTTTTTCAAAGCAACGCCTCTCTAAACTTATCCCTTGACTATGAAACTTTCAATAGTGTTTTAAAATGTTCCAAAATCAAATATTTTCAAGGTATTAGTTTTCTTTGACACCCTCAACACCCTCAATCACAAAACCCTCAATAAATTGCTCCAAAACTAGGGCCTCTTGAAATTATCTTTCCCAACACTTCCAGAACCTTCTCTTGGAATTTTCACCAATAAATAAACATATCTAAACACCTTCAACTCAGAAATATACTGCTTATTAAGGTAGATCTACTACTGCTACACTTTAGGTACCATTTTCATGCCCTTTTCCTTGCTAAAACTCACACCCAAGAATCACTCTTTCTTGCACAATAACTTGTTAGATCTGTATAATAAAAGTTAGATATGATCCATTTCACAAGTTTTCAGTCACACTCTCCCATGAAATGGATCATTTATTCATGAAGACTCTCAAAACTAGTGAAAAATCTATACTTTTTGAGGACAGTCAACAATATAACACAAGAAATTGATTCCCAATGTTATTCAGGTCATTCAAAAGGTTAAATGCATGTAAATACAAGTTCTTAAACCATCCAAATGAGCATGACACCAAAAGGAATAAGAGATTCATCAAAAAAACTCAAGAAAATGCAAAAAGATTGAAGTTTTTATTGATTTTCTATAGCAATCCGTACAACACTTGCAATATCAGCCAACCCTCTGTAAAAATGCTTTCTCCAAGCTTATAGAATCATCCTACAATTGTCCCAACTGATTAGAATTTATTTTATTACATTATTGTGATTAAAACTCCTAAAACTCACTTTTCCAGCTAAAGTTGGATTTCAAAAATTTGAATTTCCAACATTGCAATTTATTAACTCCTATTAACTATAGAGCTTCCAAAACTATTACATATCATCATTCAACCTTATTTAACCTAATTAAAACATCATATACCTATTTAAACTCCTAGAACATCATTGTTCCATTTATAAGTCAATTTGGTCCTATGGTCCTTATCAGGACCCTTAGGACTTTTGATCTTCCTGTTACACTCATCCATGCCAAATGCTATTATAGGCTTCAAAATGCTATAATTGATGCTCTGGAAAGTTTTATAGGCCTTCAAGACCCCTCGCCGCTTACTTTGACTCTCCAAACATCTCAAGGGGAGCCATGCCCTGCACCATCAGCGGCATTCCACCATGAGACCACATTTTGAGTCAACAGCTCATTCCATTGTCTGCTATTGCTTACTATTATGCTATGATAGATTTTCTACATCCATAGCTTGTCTGAAGCACTTCATACTTTAGGCTTTTTAGCCATAGTAGCAAGGCAATGAACCGCTTTGGCTAAAAATGCTTGACAGCTGCATGAATAATGTGTTGTATAAGGAACCTTTGAAAATGCCTCAAAAGAAATGAGGTCTCATGGTGATGGAATGGCATGATTTAACGCCATGACAAGAAAATTCTATGATTGTCATGGCATTCCACTCACCATTGAGACCACATTTCTTTGAGGCTTTTTTTCAAACAGTTTGCCGCCTTTTCTATGCTATTGCTTATTAGTATGTTTTGATAGATATTTTCCAAGCATCCATAGCTTTTTTGGAAGCACCTATTTTAGGCTTTTAGCCATAGCATCAAGGAATCAAACTGTTTGATAAAATAATTTGGTAAACATGTATGATAAATGTAGTAGCACAGACAAGGCAAAGAACTGTTTGAAAAAATGCCTCAAAGAAATGTGGTTCATGGTGATGGAACGTCATGACAATCCACAATATTTTTTCTTGAATATGGAATTCCACCATGAGACCACATTTATTTGAGGTATTTTTTTCAAACAGTTCATTCTTGTCTATGCTATTGCTTATCATTATGCTAAGGATAGACTTTTTCAAGATCCAGGCTTGTCTGAAAGTTAATTTATTTTAGGATTTTAGCCATAGCAGCAAGGCAATGAACTGTTTGCCAATGCTTGATAGACATATATGAAAAATGTTAGCATAGACACAGTGAACTCTTTGAAAAATTCCTCAAAGAAATGAGGTGTCTCATGGTGATGGAATGCCATGACAATCAAAAGCATCTGATTGTCTTGGTATTCATCGTCAGCGAAACCTCATTTCGAGGCATAAGCTAAAGAGTTCATCGCTTTGTCTATGATATTGCTTACTATTATGCTTTTGATAGATTTTTTCCAAGCATCCATAATTTTGTTCGAAGTTATCAGTTTTCTTGTGCCATGAAAGCAACAAGGTAACACTTGAACTATTTGACAAAATGCTTTGGTAGGAATGTATGAAAATGTGGTATAGACAAGGTAGTGAACTATTTGGAAAATGCCTCAAAGAATGGCTCTGTTAGAATGCTATGACAACCAAATGTACCAGAAGTTGCTCTAGTTATTTGTTATGCAATATGAAGTACTGTATAACCTGCTTAGGTTGACTTTGTAAAAACCGGCTGTAATTGAAATTTTGTCATCTATCAACATCTAGTTATTAGTTATGAAACGTGAAGCAATGCTTTCAGTTTGAAAGATGTGCAATGCAATGTAATCAACGTTATGAATATAAACCACAAAAATCTATTTTTTACTAAGTTACCGGTTTAGTTTTGGGTTCGGGATCGGGTTCGAGAACCCGATTTGCCGGTTCGGGAAATTTTTTTTTTGGGGTTGGGTTCGTTTTGGGTTTAGTCATACAAAAACATATACAAATTAGAAATATATACATATTTGTAGTAGTAATCAAGTTCAGAATACACCACCATATTAATAGTCAAATAACATAGCAAAAATACACCACCACTTTCATAGTGAAATATTAAAATATTAGTGATCTACTCGAATGCCATGATACAAAATTATAAATTAAAGTTCAAACATAAAAATGTCAAGTGTTTACAATCAACCATTATTGATCATTGATCAATCTGAAAAGTGTGAACATTTTTCTGTGTGGAAGGAAAACAAGGAAACAATGTTACATAATTATTTACATTGTGAAAGAGCCAAACTCTTTTTCTGCATTGTGGTGAAGAATTGATTTTTTTGGGTCCTTGCTCTTCAACAGAACTATCTTTGAGCCATGGAATGATTGATCGAACCATGAGAAAAGAATAAGATAAATCACATGCAACTTGTTGCAATTTTCTTTCCTTGGGAAAAGGGTAAAATTCTTTTCTTTCGTGGAGAATATCTCAGAGTTTGAACGGATTGATAATTTTCAAGATAGACTTAGCTAAATATGTCATCTAGGTTTGAAGCTTTTAGGTAAAATGTTTGCTTCTTAAAATTTTGTTCAAAATTCAAGATGCAGGCTCTCCTCCCTTAGGGAAGAGAAGGCCTATCAAACCTAACACTCTTATGCAATACTTCTTAAGTTCTTGTTGGTGCAGTATTAGATGCAAAGTTTCAAAATAGGCATTGTTATATAAATTCTCATCTCATGACTATCATTGCATCAAATTAAGAATTTTCAATCCTTTATGGTTTAAACAAGAGAAGTATGAAGTAGTGTTCCAATGCTAAAGTCTTATTGTGAATCTCTTTGCTATGAGTGGTTCAAAAATGAGGAATCTATCTTCTGCACCAAATGAGAAATATTCACAATATGTGCTAGGAAGGAATAAGTCCATAAGATCGAGTATGCAAGAACTGAGAATTGCAAAATTGGCTTACATTTGACTTCCAAACACAGAAATTTTCACACTTTTTGATGTTCACACGTAAGTTAAAAAATATATGCGTAAGTTGTAAAGTATACACTTGAATACATGTAACTCATATCTATTGAACCATGAATTTATAATTTGCAAATATGGACACCATCGATAAAAAGATTTGTATTAAGCAAATAGCCATGTACGAATACATCAATATATGTTGATATAAGTATAAAATATAGTTACAAAATAGCCATATAGGCTTACAAGAATGCCATATAGGCATTCAATGTCAAATATATCCAATACAAAATATGTACAAAATTTCCATGTAGGCATATAACAAAGGGCTCTATACATTCAAAATTCATTTCTCTCCATGCTCTGGTTCAAATACAATTTTCTTTCCCTTTGTTAGGCTATCCAATGGCGATAATTCTGTCACCCATTTCTGCTATGCTTGAGGAGTGCTCTTGCTCCTCCTCCTAGTGTTTAGCTTCTGGTGAAGTTTCAACTATTACAATAAGAAGTAAAGACATTAATATATAGAAATTACGTTATAAAAATTAATATATTTAACAAAATAATCACTTATGGCCATCTCACGATCACTCTCCTCGATGGAAATATTTGCACATCGATGCTCAGGCATGCTCAAGCCTTGTATAAACCATCCAAATAGGAATTAAACTACGAATCAATAATGGTTTGATTTTTCACTAGAACTAGTTCATCTATAACAATGAATGCAAATTGAAATTTAGTAGTTTTCCTCATTCCTCCCCTATCAGAGCCATCGAGGATTGTATAGGGGAGGAAACACCAATATCCATTGCCCTCGTAATGTTTGGTAGTGTTTCTGTCACCAACATCTGAAAATAAAACAACAAATTATTCAATCACAAAAAGTTACAATAGCGATCCATGTGATGACTTATAATGTATGAGATCTAATGAACAAAATTTTGAGTACAAGTATTAAACAGATATATTTCTGATTATTAGTTATCGAATTTGAAGTAATGCTTTGATTTTGAATGATCTGTGTAATGCAATGTAAGGTCAACAATATGAATATAAACTACAAAAATCTATTAAACTTAGAATTCATTACTTAAGTTCTCTTTAAATTCTATATTATCTCCGTGAACGTTTGATCAAATCCCCGGCACTCGGAAGGTGTTTCCTTGAAACCTCCAAGAGTACCCTGTTCAACATCCAAAATCACATATTAAAATACCATTCGTAAAACAATGCTATTAACACATGTAATAAATTTATAATTGTTTACTAACTTTACATACCCCACCGATAGGTGTACTGCAAAAATAAGTAGGTGGATGACTGGTGTATCCAGTCTCTACACTGTGACCCTACAATTTTTTAAAATAATAAAACTAAATTAGTTAATCTTACATTTCACAATCAAAATTTAATAAATTAAATTCAATGAACATGCTGAATTTTACCTGAGTGTCAATGCCATATGCATCATGCAAAATGTTAGCCGTCCTTAGCCGTCCTCTCCATCCCCATAGATGTATACAGATCAGGCTGCGTAGTAGCATATGTATCCTATGTAGCACCCTCTTGAGTGCTAGTAGGGTCATACGAACAAATCGCCCCACAAGATTGACACACATGGGTTCGAAGGCGGCCACCTGAAGACTCCCCTGGATGGCGCTGTACAAGAGGGCTAGTGTGATGGATGACACTCTGGGTCAAAGTTGTGATTGCCTGCAATGTCTCTATGTTGGCACTCTCCTTCACAATGACAGGCATCACAATCTACTCATGACGCAGCCTAGCAAGAGGTCATCTCCCTTGCCGCATAGGATCCAGCTGTGCACCGGGCCTATCCTGAGCTGACCCCCCACCTCTCCCCTGGAACTCCCTCATATAAAAATAATTTGGGATTAGGTTCAATACAAACTCACTGTATAGTTTCCTAAGAAAATATTGGGGGACTTCCCAATTATTGCACGGTGGGTAATCAAAGACCATATACCATCTTTCATAAAAATGGTTCTTAATCTCTTGGTGGTGGCACCAATGAATAGGAAACCTCTTTGCATTGAGGGTGAGATTTTGATTTGTGTTAGGGTTAGTGAATAGAGAGCACAAATCACCTTTAGTAATTTTTAAATCTTTTACTTGTTTATATGATAATTTTTCTGCATAATATGCCCTAGCTGTCTGCCTCCTATCTTTCCATCCATATATTTGTTGGGTGATTGCATCTACATTTTTTAACATGTCTTTCAATGAATTTGCTAGAAGAATTCTTTCTGTGGTTGAAGCATTTGGATCACTCAACCTACTGATAAGATCCTCAAGTTGTTTTCTATTGTTCTCAATTTCACTCCTCAAATTTTCTTGAGTGCCAGGAGGGAATTGAGAGAATGGTGGGGGAGGTTGATTTTGTTGTTGAGGTTGATTTTGTTGATGATTTTTATGTTGAGTATTTACCTCCTCTTCTTGTTGAGGATTTGCAGGATTTCCTACAGATTTTAAAAAAAACAATCAAATATAACCTAAAACAAACAAAATCAATTTCAAACTAACAAATTCAAAACAAATAGTAAACAATACTTACCTCCTGCATCTCTTTGTCATTGTGGTGCCATAATTGTAGACAAAATCCAACTGTTCTTGATGAAATTTGCAGAAGTCCTTCCTCCTAGAACGCAAGCGTGAAAATGAGGGTTTTTGGCCATGGGCAGAGCTGAGAAACAGTGAAAAGCAAATGATACACATTTCACTTTTTTCTTTTCTTTTAAAAGCACATAATGCCCTTGCGTTATAACGCGAGCGCATTATGTGTTTCCCCATTTTTTTCCCATTTGGCCACAAAAGTGCGACCAACTTCATGCACCTGCCCAAAAATGGTTTATTATAATCCATTGTTCGAGCTTGAGGCAGAAATGGTTTATGATAATGCATTATTTGAGTCCCAAGAAGATGGTGATGGTGCTGAGGTTTTCTCTAAGAAGAGCATCGGTGATGGTGAAGGTGTTGTTATGGAAGTAGTTGTCTAGCCGGTTGTGAAAGAGGGGGAACCAGTAGTTGAGACCCATGATGGAGCAAGGAGGAATTTGATGGTACAAGAGGTAGCAGGATCAAGTCCTTTGGAGGATGGTTTGGATTGTGAAGGCATCCTATATGAGGAATTTAGAGAGAGCAGGCGGCAACCTCAAAGCCTCAACCAAATGAATATTCAAGAGTCTCTTGATGAAAATGTGACAAAGGTGTACATATGAGCGTGAAAGATCTTGGCAACTTGTCTTGTCACAATGATGTTGAATGGCCTGTGCATGTGGTGTTCTCTAGGACCAGTGAGGCAGACCCATTCAAGCTGGAATGCATGGACATCTAGACATTGTTGGGTCTATTGCGCCAGACATTTCAATTCAGGTCTATTGTTTCTATTTTCGTTGAACCTGATCAGATGTTTGAGTTGCCTAATGGATGTGAAAAAATCTTCAAAATCTCAGATGGGTGTCAAAAGTCCTTTAATGGGAAATTCTCTAAAGGGTTTCAGAAATTTGACGATGGCTCTTTGAACTCATCTAAGGTGTTCGACTCTGGAATGCATGCCTGCAAGTCAAGAAGATGTGGGGTAAATTACCAAGATTGGGATTTTAGAAATTTGATGCCATAGCCAAGGTAGTTCCTTGTGGCAAAGAGCATTGAAAAGCATAGTTAGGATGAGGGCACAGTGTGCAAGTCCTACGAGAAAGATCAAGCCATATTTGTGAATTACGGTGGAATCAAAGAAGGGCATCTAGGCTTTGATAAATAGTCGAGCCACTCTAGGGGTAAAATTTTTTTGTCAAAAATATTGACTCTAAGGCTTTCGCCCTGGCTACAAAAGACCATGGAGGATCTGGCCATTAATATAATTGTCAACAATGGTGTTTTTCATCGGGGTATAATAAGTGATATTGGCCTGACTATCTTGGCTCATGGGTGTAGTAGGTTGGCTAAACTAGAGTTAAATGGGTGCCAGGGTTCCTATGATGGGATTGTTGTAATTTGGAAGTGTATTGCCAAGGTGTGGAAATCCTAGTGATAGATGAGGCTATGTCAAGGCTATGTGAAGTGGGGATTTCTTTTAGTTTTGAGGCTGATGATGTTATGTTGTTAAGGGTTATTAACTCTGATGTGCTTTGGAGAAGATTAATCCAGTGTGTTCATGAATAAAATTTTGCGAAGCTCAAATCTTCGTTGTGGCTGATGTAAATGCCTATAGTGAGGGATATCTCTTAGCAACAATTTGGTCTTCAAGTGGAAGATTGTTGGGTTCGGTGAAGCCCAAATTGGAAATTTTTTCAAACAAATTCGATAAGGATTCCTTTTGTCTAAATTGGCAAGTTTCTCTCATAGATGGATTTTTCCAATTATTGGAGTGGAGACTATTTTATAAATAAGTTGTTGGTTGAATATGTAATTAGATTCAAAATTAATAAAAGAGATTCCCCTACTTTGAGAGTGGATGTAGACAATTGCCCAACCACTATAAAATTTGTGTCTTGTGTCTTGTTCTTTATTTTTTTTGTTTTCTATTATGTTTCTTTGCTCATTTTAATATTAACATTCAGAACATGAAATTGTGCTCAAACAATAAATTTTTAAATAGAGTTCACTAACGAATCAAGGAAAAGCATATAGGATGAAAAAATCCAATCAAAAAAATATAATGGATAAGGAAGAAAATGTGATTGATGTCCCAAATGACTGTCATGATCTGCCTATCAATTTCTAGTTGAAGAGTTTTCCTTACATAGATTTTTTTATTTTTGATGGATGCCACTGTAGATGTGTCTTGCATAATAAAGTATTTGTTGTTTAGTTGGTAGACGAGTTATGATAGCAATTCAAATATATGCTAGATAAGGGAGAGGGGTCAATAGGTGGGTGAGGTCCAATTGTTGGTATAATTTTTATTTTTTTTAAATATTGAACAAAGAAAGAGTAAAAATAATAGAAGCTACCAATAGTAGCTAAAAGAGATTCACAATACAAACTTTTAAAAATTACAATGATCAAACATATAGTAGATGTCAGAAGAAACACTTTACATAGGTCTAGATTGTAGTTGTTTTGAAGTTGATTAAACTGGTCTTGAATTTGCTGAACCTAGACTATGGCCATAGCATTTTTCTTGCATAAATCTTGAAGCCGTGAAAACAAAAAAACAACCTAAAAAACTATGCCAAAGTAAATCATTAGAATACTAGTTTTTTCAAACAAAGTAAAACATTAGAATACCTATTTTTTGAAAATAGTTGCTTGAAAACACATCAGTACACGTAGCCTTCCAAATATGATTTAAAATAAATTCTTTGATGGAATGCTATTTAAAAAAAAATCTTGCTATATGTTGGTATAATACTTGTGGTTATAATATTTAGTCTTGCAACATATTTATACTAGATATTGTCAATTATTAGTTTGCAAGTAAATTAAAAAATAACCAAATGTTGGTCAAGATGGACCCATACTTGAACACATTAGAACCTATGAATGTTATATGAAAAAAATAGATACATTCATAAACAAGTGAAATGAATATTCTTTTGTTTCATATAAAATATCATAACTACCCACTATAAGTGTGTCATTTATAAAATAAGGTGCTCATTTAAACAAGGCCTTGGTGTCATAGTGAAAATATACTATTTTCATATGTACAACTATTGGAGTAACTATGTATATGCATTTGAGTATTTCATATTAATAGTTTTCCTCTCGCAAATATAAAAGGTGGCCACAATAAATACCTTGTATTTTCTCATGAAATGTGAGGAATTGTCAAAAAGTTTTATGATCATTTAAAGTTGAATATATAAGTTGCATTTTAAATAATAATGTGTTGTTTTTATAATAACAAATAGTTCTTTTGTGTTCACCTATTGGTTCATTTGTGTTGGATATAAAAAACTAGAGATAACAAAGATTTATGGTTATCAAAAGGTATTGAGATTATTTAGGTTGTGCATCACTTATATTTTAAACAAATGATATTTTTTTGTTCAACTACTAGGGATACCATGATTAAGTTTCAGTTGAACCTTTAAAAAGTTATTTTTTTGAAACTTCTAACTAGATGTGGTGATGTGGCAAGTTGCATGATGAGTCACAAATCAAAACCTTAGTTGTAGATAGCTAAGTGTCAAGTTCAAATTTCTAAAAAATGTAGGTGGACTACGATATTTGATGCAACTGCTACATGCTGACAAAGTTATCCCTAACAAGCATTGGTCCCTCTCCCCTAGTAGTTTGAGATTCTTATAAGTTGAATGTATCATGACTATATTGGGTTGATGAATATTATAACTGTTAGGATTGACAAGTTCACCCCAATTTTGATTTGTACTATGAGAAACTATGACTAACATATTTGAAGTTGGTTAATATAATGAGAAAATGATTTGTTGTTAAAGATCCTTTTTAGTTTGACTAGTTCATTTTGAGTTGGACAGTCAAATCCATTTATGGACATATTAGTATCTAGGAATCTTAAAGTTAATTAGAGAATATCTTAGAACCTTTATCAAGATTGATAGACGGTGAAATTGGGATGTATGCGAAAATTTTTGTATTCATTGATCTCAAAATATCCATTCCGTGAGAGATTAAAATTAGATCAGACTCATGCATTTGGAGACAAAAGTTTGAGGTGGAAAAAACCTCTATAAAGTTCAAGAAATTTCAACATTTGGATCATTCAGAAAAAGAAATGCTCCTAAGAGAGAAAGGATACCAATCCAATTGAGGAGCCAAGGGATAACAATGTTTTGAGTAGCATCCCAGAGATTGAGAAAATTAAAAACAAGTGGGTGATCCCACAATATTGGTTTGCAAATTTTGGCCAAACTAGACACTGAACTGATTTTTTCTAACTAAATCTTCACTTTCGAGCACCTATAGCGACTAAACCATCAGGAATTTGAAGATGATGCAAACTAGTGATTTGTGAGATTTTGTTTGTAGATTCTAAATATATATTTTTTAAAAAAATTGGAATCGGATTTCACTTTTTTTTCCATCTCCTTCGAAAACTAGTTTTTTTCAGTAAACACCATTTTTAAGGAGTGATGCTCACCGTATACAACATAACTTTTTTTCCATGGAGGATAAAATTATATATTTTTCAAATTTAGATTTGTAACTACGATATCTAGCACTTTCATTTGGTTTCGTAGTGTTTTATTGAATATTTTTTCCTTAATCAAGTTTCAAAGTCAAACCAATTACAATTCAGACATAGGCGAACTGTATACAACATAATTTTTTTTGAATGTATCAAAATTCAAAATGTTTTTTGGTGGATCAAGGACTTCAATATCTAGTGCACTAATATATATATATATTTTTGATAATTTACTATTTTTCCACATGTGAGAATAAAGAGCTTGATTTTTGGTGAAAACCTACATTCAAAAGAAATAAAAAATAAATATAATAATAAAATTAAATTTATTTAAAATTATACTTTTTGGGAAGTTTATAATAAGGAATACATACAAAAAATAAAATAAATGAATTTATTTTATCCCTCAAAAGGTAAATCAAAAGTGGGTATTTATTAGCATTTTGATAGGTGTAAAGGAAACTCCGTTATAGATATGGTTTAAAACTACTGGGATTCTATCCAAGTGGGTTTGATCTAAGGTGGTTTGATCAAACCCTATTCAATTGGAATCCTTTAAATAGAAATTTTCAAGGCTTAAATCATTATATTTTCTAAAAATATGTGATTTCAGTAAAATTCAGGATCTCCCAGAAATTGTAAACCAGTATTGTGGGATCACCCAAGTATTGATGATAAGAATCCATTGAAAATAAAAGAATTCAAGGAGGATATTGCAACAAATAAGGATGGCATGGTCAATTTTCTAAGGAATTCAAAGCATGGGGATTCTATGGTCATATCCATCCTTGAAACATCCTTGGATTTTTTTGGTTAAACAAATATTTCAATAACAAAGAAAATGTTCTACCCAAAGAAAATAATTTGGAGGATATTATCACATAGTTAAAAATTGGTAGTGACTTTTAAGTGTAGCGTAAAAAAAAATATCCTTGACATTTTCATGCCCATTTGGGTCTTTCTTATGGATGTTGGCCTAGTTTTGCCTAGATTTAATGTTGTAATGCAGTCAACACATTCCCATTAGGTCTTGGAACCTTGTGAATCAATAAGAATTCTATGATGTCTTGTAAAAGTGTTTTAACCCACTTTCACACTTTTCTAGGACCTTTTTATTATAATTCATTTAAATAACCTCTTTTTATCACTTACCAAGCCTTATGTCAAAGTGTTGTAACAAACTTTCATGCTTTTCTAGGCTTGTCATTAATAATTTGACCCTTTCTTATGTTTAAATGACCCCTTTATACACTTACATTCCCTACTTAAGTGTGTTTTAGAGAATAATACTATTAAACATCATTTAATGCACTTTAATTCCTGACACCCACTTAAAATGCCCTAGTGGGACCAAGTCGCCACTAGGGGCGACTTAGTCCCATTTGGCTCAAAAATCAAAATTATTTCAAAATTTTAGTGGGATATTATTCTCTAACCCTTGAGGTCAGCTCATGATGTGGTATTTTTGGTAAATTTTACATAATCATGTATAAATATAGGGGGAGTTTGGGGCAGATTTGAGCTAGTCCTAACCTAACATCTTCATGTGTTAGGCTTAGGAATGCTAGGTAGGATTGAGATTTTGGGTGACAAAAAATTTGTGATGAGTGGTGATGAAATAAAATACATATTGGGACCTTATATGATGTGTTCAAGCCTTTGGAGGGGACATTTGAGAGTTGGTGATTGAATTTGGTATACATGCTTTGGAAAAGTGGCTTAATTTGGCCTTGGAGCAACGCAATAGACCTAAATTGAAGGATTTGTTCCAAAAGAAGCTTAGTCCCTAGTTGGATATGTTGAAGTAGGGCCTAATGGGTATTTGAAATGGTATCTGAGAAGTGGGTTTGAAGCATTCTTTAAAAGATATGCAAGGAAAACTAGGTTTGTAGACCTATAAGGAGAATTGAGAGATTGTATGGAAACCACCATAGTTAGGGTTTAGAATCTTGAATAAGTTTCTAAATTATGTTGTGTGAACATACTCCACCCTAATCTACATCAAGTGGTATCAAAGCTTAGGTTCTAATTGAGAAGTGGAAAAGTGGATGAAAGTTGGCATAAGTAAGATGCCTCCAAAGAGCAATCCAACAACCAAAGAAGTCAAAGAACTAAAGGAGAAATATGCTAAGGAGGTGAGACTATATAAGGAGTCTCATGAAGCTTCCATTTCTAGAATTGCAGCCCTGGAGAAGAACCAAAAAAGAGGAATGGTCAATGGTGATCAAAGTGACAAAGAGGATGAGGGTGAGAGTGAAAAACCTCATGTAGGAGTCCATGATGATGAGGGCTTGGACCCTGAAGAGATGAGAATGGTTAGGATGTTGAAGGTTGTCAAGGGGGATACTCCAAAGGTGAAGGTGAAAGTGTCTATGTATGGTGGAAAGATGGACAATGAAGAAGAATTGGGTTGGATAGACAATGTTGACAATTTCTTTGAATTTGAGGAGATAAAAGACAATAAGAAGGTGAAATTTGCAAAAACCAAGTTGAAGGGCCCTACCCTAACATGGTAGAACTATGTGTTGGAAACAAGCAACACTGAGAGGGGGGGTGAATCAGTGTTTTGCAAAAAATAGATTTATTATTCTGATCTTTAACCCACTTAAAACATTCAACCAAGAGAAATATGCATGAACAAAAAGAAAACAACCACAACACCATAACACAAGGATTTTTACATGGAAACCCTATTAGGGGAAAAACCACAGTGGATGGCCAATCCACAATATTATTTGAGCATACTCAAAAGAATATTACAATGTGGGAATGCACTTGCATTTAGGTGCACTGTCTAGAGCTCCCTGCTCAAAATAGAAAGACACACTGCCCTACAAAGATTTGGATTAGATCCAAAAGAATGAACTGAGAGAGTAGCATCTAA
>VDFB02322083.1:8031173-8204691 GCA_007258455.2 Sequoia sempervirens
CAATGATGCAACAAATAAGATCATCTTGGGGTCTTCTGCAGTTGAAATGTTATCCTCTATTGTGTCCTCAATAAGCATAGCCAATTTCTCCTGTTGCATGGGGAGAAAGTCCAGTCCTCCATCTTTGGACGCCTCAGAGAGGTTTCACCCATAGATACGTCCTTTATTTTTACTATTTTATCATCAAGAGGTGCCTTTCGGTTTTCACCTAGAGACATTTCATTTTAACTTTATTTCTACTTTTGTGACTAGAGGACTGAACAATCTCGCCGAAGTATGTGGTGCAGTCTAAATCAATGACGAATTCAGATATGTGGTCCCCACTGGGTATGCCTTCTCATAATCCCATGAATTCGGCAATTTCCTCATCATTCTGAAATGTGTCCAGAACTGGTGGTCCTTGTTGGTCCCAATCGACTAGTTCAGGGTAAACTAAAGAAATTGCATCGTCAAGGCTAGTGAATTGGGGTGAGGATGCGTACAACATGCAGATAGATTCGGTGATTTTTTAGATGAGGTTATCATCATCCAACTCTACATCAGACTCTATCCAATATTCTCCTTCACTAGTGTCATATTCGTTATCAAAGTAAGGAGTAAAGGCTTTAGAGTCCTGGTTGTCAATGTCGTCTGACACTTCGGACTGATTGGACTGATTAGACTAATTGGACTGATGGGGTTCAGATGACGGGTGCTGTATGGCATGGGAATTGGTAGTGGGACTTTGACCATTTGGTGCTTGTTCAATTTTGAATGTTTGCTAAAACCGTTGTTTAGAGGTAAGTTCCCCTAGTTCAACAAATAAATCATCAAGACAACAGTCACTTAGGGATCGTTCTGAGCCAAATTCCCACTCATGGGAGTCTATTTCGGTGAGGGTTTCCCTAGTAGTCTCGACACTATCAGAAGCATGTACTCGCTCATTTGAAGGTCCCGAGGTACATCGATCGTCACTGTCGAGTGATCCAAACCCTAATCCAAGATACTTCAGAGTTTGAAAAGTTTCTATGGGTTCCCTTCGACCAGTTTTATTTTATCCAAGACCACTAGTACCATCGTAGCCTTTAGCCTTCATGATGTTGTAACCCTTGCCATATTTTTGAACTGGTAATGGAGGTAATGTGACTGTATCCTTATAGATCCATCCTGTGATGTCAGCAAGGTCTTCATCACTCATGTCTCCCCACTTGATAAAAAATGTATTCGGTGGAACTTTGAAAGTTTCTTGAGGTTCCATTCTGAAACATGGCCGACCATATATCTTTGGAGGAGTGGGTATTGTAGTTATGCTGTATGCTGTATTTAGTTTGAACTCTCTGTAGTTGAGGTCTTGGATTTTGACAGTTGATTCAGTCTTAGGGCTGGTGGAAGGTGGTGGTATGGTGGAAGATGTGGATGGAGCGGATGTGGAAGATGACGTGAGCATGGAAGGATCGATGTATTTGGATGATGAGGAGCCAGGTGCTTCTCGGTTAATAGGTACTCAGTTTTCAAAGATACCCCTTAAGTTGGTACAATATTGGAAAGGGTCGGGGTCTCCGTATATGGTTACTTCTATGCCATCAAATGGAAACTTGAGGCATTGGTGGTATGTAGATGAAACGGATTTTAAGGCATGGATCCATGGAAGGCCAAGTAAGATGTTATATGGTAGTTCCAAATCCAGGACCTGGCAGGTTGTGTCTACAATGACCGGTCCCACTCTGATAGGGAGAGAGATAACACCCTATGAAGAGCGTTCCTCGTCATCGTATGCTTTGATCACTATACTTTCCATTGGGTCTACGCATGCATCAGAGAACCCAAGAGCCTTAACCAATTTGAGGGAGCATATATTCAACCCTACTCCGCCATCTACTAAAACTCATCTAACTTTGTGCTTGTGGACAAAAGTTTCTGTGTAATGCGTCATTGTGGTTGGTTTTATGTGATGAGTAGTCTTGATCCAAGAAGGTGACGTGGTGTGGTGTGGTGAGATATCCCACCATAGTTTCAAACTGATTGACATCGATGTCCTTGGGGACCAACGACTCTAGGAGAGTTTTATCTAGGATTTCTTTGTGTGCGGGAGAAATACGTAGCAGCTCAAGTATAAATATTTGCATGGGAGTTTTTCCTAGTTGGTCAATGAGGTTGAATTGACTTTTGGGTTTCCATTGCTCTGGGGTTGGGACAGGTTTTGGCTGTTTAGCAAATGAAGCAGGTTGCGATTGCTTAGCAGATGGGCCCGGTATAGTGATTTTAGGTTGTCTAGCGAGAGGCGGACCAGCTATAGTGACCTTGCCACTTCGAGTAGTAGCATTACACTGGGGTGCTCTCTTGACTGTGATAGTGTTGATGTACTCGTTGTCAGTTCTAACATTATTTATAATTCAACCACTAGAATAATCATACTTGGCTCGAGTAAAGTTAGCTTAGTTCTGTGAACTTGAAGTGGACGCATTATGAGAACCATGATCTTGTAGTGGATTCTTGTGGATAGTATGATTTGAGTTGGAGGTGAATTTTGGTCCACCTAGTTCGATGGTGCAGTTTTCGATAAGGTCTTGTATTATGTTTTTCAATTGTCGACAGTTAGATGTTGTATGCCCTTTTGCTCGATGGTATTCGCAAAGTGCATTGTCATTCCACCATGCTAGTTTGAAATGTCCTGGGTTATATGGTTTTATTTCTGGAAGTATGATGAACCCATGCTGAATGCATTTCTTAAGGACTTCTTCAATGGGTTCACCCAAGTGGGTGTATGTGCGACCTCTAGGAAATTGTCTCATCTGACGATATTGTCCCTAATTGTTTTGACCACTTTGGTTGTTTGAATAAGTATTGGGAGGAGGTGTCAATGTCATTGTTGATCTATTTTGTTGTTGAACCCCTTTCAGAGCCAATACAGGACCCACAGTGTTTGCAGTCTTGGTGTCAACAACACCGTCATTTGTGACATGCTTATTTTTAACCCAATATTTGTTTTTTTCAGTGGGTGGATTGATGTTCATGTTTTTGGAACCATATCTCAGTTCTCCCTTTGCGAAAAGGGATTTCTCAATTTGGACCCCCTTTTCGACCAATTCTGTGAAGTTTGTGCAACAATGTATTTGAAAAATGAATTTTAGGGGTCCCAAAAGTGTTTGGACAAACATGTCAACTTTTTCCCTTTCAGGAATGTCAATGTGACATCGACTAGCAAGGCTTCTCCATTTTTGAAATAATGGAATAAATGTCTCACCAGAATCTTCTTGCGTGAGATTGCACAAGATAGTGATAGAGGTATCCATGTCAATGTTGTATGCATAATTTCTTATGAATTTTCATTTGAGCTCATCCCATGTCTGGATATCTTTTTGTGTTGAAAACAATTCAAGGGCTTGACCCGCTAGACTTTTAGAAAAAAGTCTCATCAAGTATGTTTGTTCGTAGGCGATGTCCATATAATTGGTTGCGAATTCGTGAACATGTTCAATGGGATTTGTCTTGCCTCTATATTTTGTGAAGTTGGGTGACACGTATCCTGGTGGAAATGCAGGAATATGTAAGTTTGTGTCAAATGGGTATACATCCAGGTCATACGATATTTTTGATTTCCTACCTAAAATGTACATGTTTTGCATAGTTTTCTCCATATCCCTCATTCTTGCTTTGAGTTCATCTATGGTAGGGTCGTTTATGTTTTCGTATGTTGGATTGCCTGATACACCATGTGTTCCTGTCTAGTGTGCGTGAATGTTGGTGTATTGTGGTGGTATGGATTGTTGTGGTACGTATGACGTGTGTGGAGTGATATGTTGTTGGTATTGGAAGTTATGATTGGGTGCATGTTGATGAGTATGAATGTTGGATGAATATGTTGGGATGTGTCCCCCAGCCATGTGTGTCGTTACTTGGGGGATGTTATGACCATGGATGTTATGATGCGTTAATGTTACCATTGGTCATGTTATTTGGCCACCTTGTGTAAATTGCTGATTTTGTACAAGGGGGACGTTTGTGTTTGTACCTTGGGAGGAAATGACATTTGACTGTGTTGTCGTGTTAACATTTTTTTGTTGTCCTTGGATAAAGATATGTCCCTTGCCCCCTCCCAAATAATTTTGTGAAATACTACTGAGCGGATATGTCGAAGTTGTGCTCGTAGTAGATGAAGCTATCAAAGGGGGATTGTGGTGACTTGAAGATGCCCCCGTGGTATTTACTGTCGTCGTAAAAAGAGGATTGGAATAATTTTCCCATTTTGTTGAGGAGCCAAGAGTGGTTCCATCTAATTGGGGTGGTGTCGTGGATGTTGTGGGCATTGTGGATGATTGTGATCCTCCAATAGATGTAGTATTTATTGTGTTGGAAATGTTTGGGATGTTGGATGTAGCATGCACTATCATTGTGGTGTCAAAGAAAGTGTTGCTCATAGTGTTTAAAAGTTGACCACTATGTGACATGTTATGTGCATTGTTGGCATTAGGGTCAGGAGGTGTCAAATTTAGTGTGTTAATATCAAATCCTTGTGGTAACTTAGCTCCTTCACTCAAGAGCATAGCTAAGAATCTGTCTCTGTCCTGATGGACCATTGCTTCAGCAAGCTGACAGGCCTCTGGGTCTTGTTTCAATGCCTCTATATTTTCCTAAAGTAGTTGGTCATTTTCATCTTTTTGCAAGAATTGTTCGAATGGAGTGTTTGATGAGGATTATGTTGTTATTGGAGGTTGATTGTCTAAATTGGAAAATAGATCATAAAGGGTCCAGTTTGAGTCATGTGGAGGATTGTTGACATTAAACGGAGGGTCTTGTTGAAAGTTTTCCATTTGTCTCCTTTTTTTTTGAAGTCTAGTTTCAACCATAAATGAGATTGCTCAAATGGGAATGATAAATAAATGCAAGTATGACACTAGTTCAAAATGATGACTAGAATGACTAATGTTTTTAGATTTTTGTGAGTAGAATATGCAATATGTATGCACTGTAAGACAAGGTTATCTAAGCACCTCTAAGCTCAAACTTTGTTTTCAATTTTGACTACTAAAGGACTTTGTTGGAAATGACAAGTTGACAAGGTCTAAATGACTAGCGAGTCTCCCTAACTAGAATTTTGAGTTGGAAGAAATCTCACAAAAGAGGACAATGACTAAAAAAAGGTTTGATAACTTGGTCCAAGAGGGTCTAATTTCGAAAAAAATGACTTTGCAAAGTGTGCTTAAGATTTTCCTAATCCTAAGTATGCAAAATGTGAACCTAGGGACAACCTAATGTTGAATGCATATAACGAAAAGGAATGAGGTATGAAACCTATGATGACTAATGCAAACTAATAGTCAAGACTTTGAGCAATACCAAGTTTGGTTTCTGACAGAATCTTCTTGATGAAAATGTTTGACAAATGGTTGACAATTTGAAGATCTCAGGTTTTGACTGTGAAGTTTAAAATTTTGACAGGCAAATGCGTCACAGTTTAGCAAATGTGGTTCGGTTTTGCAATTGCGGCTTTCAGACTGTCAAATGCGACTTGATTTAGCATATGCGGATTTTAAATTGATAGATGTGTCACGATGCCTACAGATGCATTGTTCTAAGTTTCAGATGCGGTTTGACAGAGCAATTGCATTGCAAAAAATCACTTGTAGTTCGACAGGTGCGACTCAGTTTGGTTTAAAAATGATTTTTGTGTTGTTTTGATGGAAATTTTGATCTGTTTGGTGAATGTTTTGTTTTGAACTATGATAGAACCAGAAAACACTTGAAAAACATAGCATTTTAAAAAGTAACCAAACACACATCAGATAAGCACGATCCTAGGTTAGGCCATGACAATATTCTCTAGATTCCACGCGGGTTTCCCCAACGACATATCTATAGCATGTGAATTCAGAAGCTTGGCTGCACGGGCTCCCCCTTACATTGCACTCTCTTCTCAAGCCAACCAAGCTTCCAACCCGCATGAAACTCCCATGGTGAGCTGATTACCTCTACTACAAACTGCGAAAGTGTGGATGCTTTCACACCGACCGGTGTTGCACTAGCAAATAGAAGGATTTTGGCTTTCTATACAAGATTTTTTAGTTCAGGACCCTTATTCGAGTGGCCATACATGGGGCAAGAGATTAATCACCATTAAGGTGGCACTCCAGCTTGAAGAGGTTAAGCTCAATAGGGTTTAAGGGAGTACAACTCCATCCGTATGACACATCCGCACTCGCAACCTTAGGTTTTCCCTTAAGGTTTACATTTATATACCGGTTGGGGGTAGCTTAGCTTTAGCTCCATTTCCGGTTTGAGTCATGTTGGGGTGATGAAATCCCCAGGTAGGCCCAATTTATAGGGTTGGTAACCATTTCTCTTACACCCAAGATCGCCCGAAAGCGCAAGGGGAGAGGATACTCCGATATACCAAGTCAGGGTAAATAACAGAAAAGAATGGGTCTAGTTTTCTGATCACAAGGTTTTCACCAAGTGAGAGCATACTCACCTACCATTCCACAACCACAATCAATCATAGAAGACATGAGTTCTTTTTAAAAAAATCAAATGTTTGCTAATCTATGAAAAATAAGCACAAGGTTTGTTTATTCCTTCTTTGACATTCGAATCTGCAAACAATGAGTTAGTAATCTTTTGAAGAAATAGTCTTCGACACATGAATGGGGATCATCACACGCTACAAGAGAAGATTAGTAACATAAAAAGTCTAATCTAGCCAACATGCAGGAAAAAAACACAGAAAAATAGAAAACCAGAAAACCAGAAACCTGAAACAACCTGAAATCCAAAAATTAGAACATCAAAACTCAAAGAAAAATTTTACCAGAAAGATGCGGCTCGACATGGCAGATGCATCATTCGGGTCTTCAAATGCGGCGCGAAAAATCAGATGCGTCGTTCTGACTATCAGTTGCGGCTTGTCAGGGCGTTTTCGGCTCTTTTGTCGGCAGATGCGTCGCAACACATCAAATGCGTCACAATGTTTTTAAAAACACTTGCATCAATTTGTACCTGTACCTACAAAACAACAGAAAACAACAAAAAAACTGTACGAAAATGAGAAAACAGAGTCGGGTTCACCAAGGTAACTGAGGGTAATTTCTAGGGATTAGATTAAACCAATCAAATCAACATAAAATGATAAACACCCAAAGTAGCTACAAAACACAATGGAAATACATGAAAGAATGATTATACCTGATCGCCGAAGTCTCCGTGATTCATTTTTGTAGCACCTTCTTACTTGCTGGATAATGTTACCCTCAGATTCCTCGTGCGAGCAATCTAAAAATGCCTAAGTCCTACAACAAGCCTTGAAGGATTTGATATGTCTAAATGCCTATGCCTATTGCCAATGTCTATGCCTAAAACAAATGCCAAAATTGATCAAATTAAATACTAAAATTGCCTATGACAATAAAGTGTGAAAGTAAATGCCTATAATAACTATGCAAAATGGTAGCATGTGCGTGTGTTTTGAAAAATGAGAAGAAGATGGCATTTTATAGAAAATGCCATTTCGAATAGACGAACGAGATAAATTAGTGATGAGAACCTAAAATGAATGATCCAGATTAAACCTGAGAATCCCTAATTAGGGTTAGGGAAAAATCCTTAATCTAACGGTTAGAATAAAATCAGATCGACGGTGGAAAATGAATGAGACAAATTAATTAGAAAATAAAGATTTTCAAAAAATCAAGAAGATAAGATTGCCTGATTTGCCAGATTCAAAAAATCAAGAGGATAAGATTTGAACTGAAGATTAGATGTGGAAAATCAAGAATCTGCCCGATTACTTGATTTTTGGAAGATTAATTGCCAATTTGAATTAAATTAATTCAAATTATGGATATTATGAGAGACAATAAATAATCTTTTTTAGATTATTTACCAAAAAGACTGACAGTTAAGATTGACATGACATTTTAAATAATTTAATTTATTTAAAATGAGAAGAATATTAATTGGGATTTAAATAATTAAATTAAATTATTTAATTTAGAAGATGAAACCAATTAATTAAATAAATTAATCAATTCATTTAATTAAGACAATTAGTGACGTATTAAATAACTAAATAAAATTTATTTATTTAATAATCAAGAAGAAATATATGACAAAGGGAAATTAAATAAATTAAGAAATTTATTTAATTAAGGGAAGACTTAGACAATTAATGATGTATTTAATAAATAAATAAAATTTATTTATTTAATAATCATGAAGAATACAAAGACATGAATTAATTAAATAATTATACATTATTTAATCAAGAGTCAAATGTGGACCGATGACATAATTAAATGTCCTAATTATGCTAGGACGAAAGTGGTAAAAATGAAGCTTGTAGGCCTAGGTCATTTTTAGGTGTCTACAAGTAAAACAGTAACCATTGAATCTTTGAGGATTTCGTTGTCTTACCAGATTTGAATTCTAGCTTTATTTATCTAATTTCCTTGCCTGAATCTCCCTTGTCCAGATCTGGAACTTTCTCCTTCTTCATAGCCAAGACCTCACTTGTCACCATGAATCCTTTGACCTTTAATCAGTTCATCAATCTTGGTTAAGCTAGCTTTGAATTTCTCCTTGTACTCATTTGTAGCAGTAAGTTCATTTCTCAGACCATCAAGCTATTTTTCAAGAACTTCCTCCATTTTTTTAGATTGTTCCAATTCATTGTCCAATTGGTTGCATTCTTCAAATTTTTCTTTCAAGGATTGAGCAAGCTTTTCTTCATTCTTCCTTCTTTCTTCAATCTCCTTGGTCATTTTCATCATGATAGATTCCATCTCATGCTTCAGGGCAACATTTTCTCTGGAGAACTTTTCACATTCTTATTTTTTCTCATTCAAGGCGTGAATCAGTTGTTCATCTTCCATGCTTCAATTCTTTTGCTTAAGTTGATCACATAATTCTTTTCTTTTCTCCCTTGATTCATGATTTTGTCTTTCAATGAGTGAATGAATTTTTCTGCATTCTCAAGACTTTCCTATAGTTCCTGGTTCTTATATTTTGACTGGTCAAGATCATCTAGGGCCACCAAAAGTTGTTGTTGAAGACTACTTGTATCCATTGAAAATACTTTCCAAGATCTCCCCAAGTTGTTAGACTTCTTTCGAGGAACTAGATCTAATACCAATTGGTGGAAACAAACAACATTGAGAGGGGGGTGAATCAATGTTCTGTAAAAATGAGATTTATTATTTTGATCTTTAACCCACTTAAAACATTCAACCAAGAGAAATATGCATGAACAGAAAGCAAACAACAACACCATAACACAAGGATTTTTACGTGGAAACCCTGTTAGGGGAAAAATCATGGTGGATATCCAATCCACAATATGATTTGAGTTTACTCAAAAGAAGATTACAATGTGGGAATGCACTTGCAATCAGGCGGACTGCCTAAAGCTCGCTGCTAAAAATAGAAAGGCACACTACCTTACAAAGATTTTGATTAGATCCAAAAGAATGAATTGAGAGAGTAGCATCTAAAAATGATTGATTATAGTTCTGGTTAGGTTCAATAGTTGATCTTCTATCCTTTTGACTGATTCTACACTTTTGGTATGCTTTGCTCTAACATGCATCACAAAATATTTTATACACAATTGAAACTGTGTGCAATTGCTCGATCACCCTTTAGATATTCGCAACACATATTGACACACCTTATTCAGACACCAAAATGATATAATTGATCATTTATATATATCCGCACCTAAGAATTTAATCACAACAAGTCAAATTCAATAAGACTTAAAAATATTTAAAACTAACGACTCAAATCATAAATAATATTCAATGTGCATCCACAACGGTTGGCCACAACTTAGCTCAGACCTAAAAAAAATGCTTGAACACAAAACTATTTGAGTAAACACTCCTTGAATATCTGTGACACTTTATATCAACTGGGTTGGCCACCAAACACTGATGAATAGAGAGATATCCAATTGGATCTCCAGACTTGCACACAACTTGATACAAGGCACTGAAATTTTTGGATAACACAAGACATACATTGATCAACCTCCCATGAGATCTACAACTCAAAATAACAAAAGGAAATTTGCATGTGAATCGATGATCACAAAACTATTGGATGCTCTGTTCTTCCTTGATTGTCTTCAATCTATCTATCAGTATGAGCAAATGATGACGTGCGGATCCAATCACTGACTAGGGTTTCCATCAATAACAACACCAAAAAACATTTGCAGTGTCTCTTGCCAACACTATGTTCAAGAGGAAAGAGTAAAGAAGGGAAAGTATAAGATCAGTTCATGGGATATAATGGTAGCTAAGGTGAAAGGAACATTTCTACCTATAGATTATGCAATTCAGACCTTTAGGAAGCTGAAAAACTTTTAAAAAAAGGAGTTAGATGTCATGGAATCTACTGAGGAGTTCCATAAATTAAGTATTAGAGTAGGACATATTGAAGATGAAGTAGAAAAGGTTGCAAGGTATCTAAAAGGTTTTAGGCTCAACATTGAAGATGAAAAATGCCTTAAGTTACACCTAGGTTAGTTGAAGAATGTTTTCAATTAGATGTCAAGGTAGAGGAAAGGATAAAAAGGAGACAATAGCAACAAGGAAGAGGTAGAGGAAATAATTTCAAAGCTAGAGGCAACTTTGGAGCAAGAGGGTAGTCACAAAAGCAACAAGGAGAATCAAGCAACCACTAAGAACAAAGTGTTGAATCAAGTGGAAGAGATAATTTCAAGGGTAGAAGACCAGTGGTAGAGGTAGGTTTAGTGGACAAGGGAGAGGTTCAAATACCTTCTTAGGAAGATGTTACCAATGCAACCAATTTGGTCATCTAGCATGAAAGTGTTCAGACAAGCAAGCATCAAGTTCACATGGTGGTGAGCGAAGAACCCAAATTGTGCATGAGGAAGACAATGAAAGTGTCAATTCACCATCTCAACATGCTACTCCTGAGATAGGTGAGTCATTGATGATGAGAAGAAAAATCATTAAGGTGCCAATAATCAAAGAGCCTCCACAAAGGAAATAATTGTTTAGAACCACCTACAAGTCACATGGAAAGGTATGCAAAGTATTTGTTGATTTTGGTTCTACTGATAATGTGGTTTCCTTAGAAATGGTAGAGAAATTGAACATGAAGAGAATCCCACAACTCACACCATATAAAGTATCTTGGTTGAATAAAGGACAACAAGTCTTGGTCAATGAGAAAACATGGGTAGAGTTTAATATTGGGGGTTATAAAGATAAAATCCTTTGTGACATCATCCCCTGGATGTTTGTCACTTGTTTTTGGGAAGGACTTGGTAGTATGACAAAAAATCCAAGCATGATGGCCATAAAAATGTTTATGTGATAGACAAAGATGGGACTTCATTTATCTTGACACCCCTACAAGATGAAGAATTTGACAAACAAGTTGGGTCTAGTGTTATGGTAGTTGGGGAGAAATAATTTTTGAAAATATTGAAGGATGAAGGTGGATAGGGATTTTCTCTAGTGATCAGACCTAAATATGTTTTAGCAGCAAACAAGGCTAAGGGAATACCTAGTGTGGTTCAAGCTTTGCTAGATAAATACAAGGACAATGCAATGGATGAGTTACTGGTGTATGATAACCCCGAGGTTGCTTGCACAAATCCAAGAAGACCTTTCTCACTGTCTCCTTCTTGAAACCTAACTCCAATGGGTTCCTCTTGAGCTTGGAGATTGACCAAACCCTACTCCAACTCTTCTCAAAGAGTTTCCTACCTTGTGCTTTACCTTGGGTACACAAACACCAATTGAAATTGTAATCTTTCTCACTGCACCTAGAAGAGTCCAGATGCTAACTTCAACACCATGCTTGAGCTACTTGCAAGGGAGTTGTAAATACTGTTTCCTTGTATTTCATGTTCATTTGCAGGCATCTTGGAGATTCTCTATCCTTCACTTTACCGAATTTCCAAAATCTTGCTTGTAGAGGCCTAGTTTCTACTAGCCTTTACCAGTCCCTTTTCTGCCCTTTTCTCTCAAACTTGACACACAACCTAGTGAATAAATCACATTTCCTGATACCCTTTTCTGACTTTTAAATCTTTCAAAAGTTTTCAGGTCTCTGTTAGTACCGTATAGATGTTTCCTATACTCTTGGAGAGAAGGGCTAATTTCACCTATCTTCTAGGGTTTCCCTGTTTCCTCCTTCAAATCTATCTTAAATGAATTGTTTGATGCTTCTAACCTTGTGGCATGTGAGAATCTCATCTAACCCTGCCTTAGACTGTACTATTTTTGTATAGTACTTGCAACCCCTGCCTATGCTCTTTATCTTTTGTTCCTCAAACCTCTAATTGGGAAGACATAGCTCGCCTAGGGTTTGAAATTAAAAATCTTTGCTTGGCTTTGTAAAATCCCTACTAAAAAATATATACAAGGTAGTGGCTCCCCTATCATTTCCATCCAAACACAGGAAAACTCCACGGCTAGATTTCATGGGGGAGCCATTTATTTACTGACTGCTCAAAACAACTATTACAACCTCTAAACTCTAATCTATAGATCCAAAGCAATAAAACTAATCTAAGTAACTTGTATACAGAATGAAAAATGATTCAAAACTATCCTATGAACACTAGAATAATGCAAAAATAGTGAATATTATGCCTTGATATCATTGTTTCTCAAAAACACACGGGGTTTTCCAGAAAACACAGAAATTGCCAAGACTGTCTTCTATTCCACATCAAAATATTTGATTACAATATCTAACTTCTTCTTCTACGAGCCATTCCATCTATTTGGGATGTCATTACCATCTTTCAAGGGCAGTTGCTCGAGCATTTTCCCGATTTTAAGGGATTCCACTCCAGCTAAAGTGCATGCAACCAAACAAGTTCATCATGCAATCTTGCAACATTCTTGCAACTCTGCCTTTATCCTTAATTATAGGACCTTAATCTCCTTAAACTCAAACCAACAACTCCTGAACTGACCTTTAGCATCTTCCAACAATAAAAATGTGGCTTTAACACATTTGATGCATTATATCTTCTAACACAACTGTCCAAATCTTAATAAAGAAAAATTTAACAATAAGATAACCTAATGAATATTTTAGTCCTAGGGACTAACTCTCCACACACACAATACCTTCTAAGGTCCAATCTAAACACACAAACATTCCTGACTTGGCTAAAGTCAGTACAAGCCAAAATTGTGAACAAACTAGGTGGAGGTCAGCCTAGGTGCTCCTGCACCAGTTACCCAACTCTTTGCCTCCATTGAGAGATGTAAGCCATCATATGGACCTAATCTCTGGTGCAAATTTTCCAAATAAGGCTGCATACAAGATGACTCCCAAATAGAATGAGGAAATAAGAAGGAAAGTCCAAGGATTGCTAGATAAAGGTCTAGTAAGGGAGAGTTTGAGCCCTTGTGCTATCCCTACTGTTTTAGCACCTAAAAAGGATGGGGATTGGAGAATGTGTACTGACTCAAGGGAAATCAACAAAGTCACCATCAAATATGGGTTTCCAATACCTAGAATGGAGGATTTAATGGACTGCTTGGGAGGTGCATGCTATTTTTCAAAGATTGTATTAAAAAGTGGCTATCATTAGATTAGGATAAGAGAAGGGGATGAATGAAAAATTGCATTTAAATCTAATGAAGGTCTGTATGAGTAGATGGTAATTCCCTTTGGATTGTCAAATGCTCCAAGCACATTTATGAGACTAATAAAATAAGTTTTGAAACTTTTTATTGGAAAATTTGTTGTGTATTTGGATGATATACTTATGTTTAGTAAGACTAAAGAAGAGCACTTGTAACATCTTGACATGGTTTTGCATAAGTAGAATAAAGAGAAGTTGATGATAAATCTCAAAAAATGTGAATTCAAGAAAGAGGAGCTAGTATATCTTGGTTTTGTGATCTCCAAGGGTTCATTGAAGATGGACCTCACCAAAGTAGAGGAAATTCTTAGTTGGCCAACTCCAAATTCAGTAGGAGAGTTGAGAATCTTTCATGGACTTGCAAGTTTCTATAGGAAATTTAAGAAGAATTCCAGTCATATCTGCTCACCCATTATTGACACCATTAAAGGAGATAAAAGGAGAAGATTCAGTGGAATGATGAGGCAAAAGGAAGCTTCCAATATCTGAAAAAATGAGTGGCTCAATAACCTATCCTTTCTTTACTTGATTTCAACAAGGTTTTCACTATAGAGTGTGATGGAAGTGGCTTTGCAATTGGTGCAATCTTAAGCCAAGAAGGCAAACTAGTGGCTTTCTTCAGTGAAAATCTTAATGAAGTGAAAAAAAAAGGTATTCATCATATTATTTGGAGCTGTATGTAATGGTGAAATCCCTTAAGAAGTTGTTTTTGGTGGACAAAATAATAAAAGAACTCTAATTTATGTGAAATTCAAGTTTTTTTTGTAGTTTCAGAGTGTGGTATGGATCTGTATTGCTGAGTCATGATATGAAATGCATGTGAATGGTTAATTCAATTTTTCTACTATGATTCGGTGTTGATTGTGTTGAACTTCATCAAGTTTCAAGGTAGTTAGGAGTGTTTTTTTGTAAACCACTTGAAAACCCTAGGTTCAAGGGTTTGTGAACAAAAATCATGATTTGCAGTCCATTCCAGCATTGAAACTTGGCCAAACTCGATGGAATGGATGGGTTGAATGTTTTTTTTGTGTTTTTGAAGTTGTTTGAGTAGGATATGGATTTTGGGGCATATTTGAGCTTGTCCTAGCCTAACATCTTCATGTGTTAGGCTTCGGAATGTTAGGTAGGATTGAGATTTTGGGTGACAAAAAATTTTTGATGACTGGTGATGAAAGAAACTACATATTGGGACCCTATATGACATGTTCAAGCCTTTGGAGGGGAGATTTGAGAGTTGGTGATTAAATTTGGCATACTTTCTTTGGAAAAATGGCCTAATTTGGACTTGGAGCAATGTAGTAGACCTAAATTGAAGGATTTGTTCCAAAAGAAGCCTAGTCCTTGGTTGGATATGTTGAAGTAGGTCCTAATGGGTATCTGAAATGGTATCTAAGAAGTGGTTTTGAGGCCTTCTCTAAAAGATATGCAAGGAAAACTAGGTTTGTAGATCTACAAGGAGAATTGAGAGATTTCATGGAAGCCACCATAGTTAGGGTTTAGAATCTTGAAGAAGTTGTTGAATTATGTTGTGTGAACATACTCCACCCTGATCCGCATTAGGATTTCCCTCTCATTTCACTCCCATTCACCCATTAATTCATTCATTAATCATTCACCATTCATTCTCCATCTTAAGTGAAGCAAGCTAGGGTTTTAGGATTCTAAGTCATCAAGATAGCTTTCTAAGGCATTCAAGGGTAGATTCTTCATCCAATGTTGCAAAAATTCAAGATCTATCATCACGAAAAGTTTCTAATCCCTTCATTTCATGGTTCATCTTATTTCTTCATTTGGTTTAATTACCTAAAAGGGGTTTGACTAGGGAAAACCCCCATTCCCTAGTTCATTCAACATTTATCTTTCTTTCTTTGTGTGTTTACATATTTAGGTATTTTGGAAGCTTGGAGATCATTGAAGAATAGGTTGCAAACTTGTTAAGGACATCTCCTTATTGGCTAGGTCAAAATATCCACAAAAAGTCACTTACAGTGCCAAAAATCTGAGTTTCAAAACCAAACACTTGGAGGAATAGAAAGTGTAGACCGAGAGCTTCCATTTCCACTTTCAGATTTTTAGAAAAGCCAAAATTGACTAAGTCACCATCAATGGTGACTTAGCCCCACTGTACATGTTTGTCAAAAATTTATGTAGATTTAGATACCCATTTGGCTGAAACGGGCTTTGGTGCAGTTTTCCAGATCTAGGACTAAGTTGCCCAGAGTGGCGTAAATGTCCTAGTAGGTTAAAATTCCAAGATCAGTGGGTGATCCCACAAAGCTAATTTACAATTTTCGGGAGATTCTAATTTTTTATGAAATCACATATTTTAAAAAAATATAATAATTTAAGCCTTAAAAATTTCCATTTAAAGCATTCCAATTGAAGAGGGTTTGATCAAACTACCTTAGATCAAACCCCTTTGGATATAACCCTGTTAGTTTTAAACCATAGCTATAACAGAGTCTCCTTTACACCTATCAAAATGCTGATAAAAAACCACTTTTGATTTACCTTTTGGGGGATCAAATGAATTTATTTAAAATTTATTTTTTGTAAGTATGTAGTCCTTATTATAAGCTTCCCAAAAAGTATAATTTTAAATAAATTTAATTTCATTATTATATTTATTTTTTATTTCTTGTGAATGTAGGTTTTTCACCAAAAATCAAGCTCTCTATTCTACATGTGGAGAAATAGAAGATTTTCATTTAAAAAAAATAAAAAATGAGTGCATCAGATATTGAAGTGCTTGATCCAACAAACAAAAATTGAATTTCGATACATACAAAAAAAGTTGTGCTATGCAGTCCGCCTATGTCTGAATTGTAATTGGTTTGAATTTGAAACTTAATTAAGGAAAATATATCTAATAAAACACTATGAAACCAATTGGAAGCACTAGATATCATAGTTACAAATATAAATTAAAAAAAAAAAAAGAATTTTATCCTTCATGGGAAAAATTTGTGTTATACGGTGAGCGTCACTCCTTAAAAATGGTGTTTATTGAAAAAAATAGTTTTCAAAGGAGATGGAAAAAGAAGTGTAATATGATTCCAAAATTTTTGAAAAAAATATATTTAGAATCTATAGAAAAAATTTCCACAAATCACTAGTTTGCATCATCTTCAAATTCCTCATGGTTTAGCCGCTATAGGTGCTTGAAAGTGAAGATTTTGTTAAAAAAACCAGTTCAGTGTCCAGTTTGGACAAAAATTATAAACCAGTATTGTGGGATCACCCCAATACCATTTTCAGTCTTCATGCTAGTCCTCAACACATTTCCAGGTGCACACATTCAATTTTACAATTTTTTGTTTTGTTTCATGTTCATTTCTAGGTCATTTAGTACATGTTTGCTTACTACACTGTGTTTTCAAACACTTTACATTTCTTTAGCTTCCATTCATTAGTCAATATATTTTATTAGTTTTTAGCATTTAGGTCATTCTCCTTTGATAGATTTCAATCATATTTGCATTAGTCTTGAGTGAACCACATATATTTTTGGGATACCTTTATCCTTTTAGGTGCAAAACCCTAGAAGTGTAAGAGAGTGCCTATCCCCAAAAATTTATAGTTCACTAAGATGATGATGTAGGTGTGTTGGAGGAAAGGACAATTAATTTGATCTAGAGTCCATGATCAAGAAACCTAGACTCAAGGAGGGAATTTTAAGGGGTTGAAAATATAATAGAGTAAAATTAGAGCTAGCTATAAGAGCTAGGGGATAGATGAAAATGAGATTAAGGAAGGGCTAACCCTTCTTAAGGAACCATGAGGTTTATAACATTGAAAGTTATGGATATTAATGCCACTAAAAAAATGTGCAAGCTCAAGCATCAAATTGATTTGAGCAATCCAAGCATCATAATGATTTAGGAAATGAAACTAACTTTGGAGGATTCAAATATATTTATAGCAAGATGGAAATAGTGGCAAGACCTTTTTGTTTCAACACATGGATTTTTTGGAGGATTAGGCATAGTATGGAATCCTAATAGGGTCTTAATGGAGGAATTACATTCATTTTATGACAGGTAACTCAGTAAACTTAGACTAATTCCCATGAACTACTAGGTTATTTTGATTAATGTTTATGGGCCCATGATGATTACTTATAAAAGAGGTTTGGGAGCAAATCATTTTCATGGTTCAAACATTCAAAAATGACTATCATTATGGGTGGATATTTCAATTCTATATTGGATCCTTTGGAAAATTGTGGGGGTATTACAAGTTTACTCAAATTCATCTAGACTTCCAAAACTTTCTTAATTTCAATCAATTCTAGCATATAATCCCCAAGAATGGAAACCATACATAAACCAATAAACGCCAAAGATTTACTAATATGTGTAAACACTTGGATTGTTTTTTATTAGGTAGAAATTGGTTCAACTCATCATTTCTATATAATTCCACCTATAGTGCCTCTCCTATTTGCATCTTGTTATTGTGAGATCGGTGTTTTAGCTTCATCGTTTCCTCATGATTGTTGTGGTGATTATTTTATGGATCTGAATGTTGTGTATGAAACACCACATGTTTTGATATGAGGTTCCTTGACATGTTGGTTGTTGGAATTTTATATATTTACATGCTTAGTTTATCAATATGCTTCGATTTAGTAATGTGCATTATATATGCTGTGATTTAAAATATGATCTTGAGTATTATTGATGTTCAAAAGAAATTATTTAAATATGAAAAATATATGGATGTTTTAATTATTTATGCTATTGGACCCTGTTGGGTGATTATGATGTGATTCAACTATATATACATTAAGTAGGTACCCTTGATGTGCATTGAATGGTTATAAGTACATGGTTATTTCTCCACCTAGCTACACAAGTATGAGTTGTTCCCTAATGATGGTCAATTCAAATATATCACACTACACCTCCCTATCCATTCCTCAATCATACTCGAATTGAGTACAGTATGTGTCATGTTTGACCTTATGTGAACCTAGATATGAGTTAGGAATTATTTTGTAATCTTTGTGTTGTGAAATGCCAATACATACCTAGTTTAAATAATTTCATAATTTAATTTTTTATATAAAATATTTGATAAGTTTTTGAAATAAAACGCAGCAAAACAAGGGTGCTAACCCATAACAACAAGGCACCAAAGGCCATCCATCGAAAGCACACTAATAGCCCAGTGACAGCAGAAAGAACATCATCACTCGCAACGCATCATCGAGACAAAAAGTAATAGAATACATAAGATGACAAGGTTTAACATGCAAGCATGAAGCCAGCCAAATAAGTCCAGAGACCACCAAGGGCCCATCAAGTTTAGCAGAAAAAAAAAACAAAAAAACATAAAATAAACAAGAACAAACATGCCCAGTGGCCTAATTTTTATCCTTCCTGCTAGGAAAATCATGTAAGGCAGTCGCCCAATCCGCCGTGAGGAACTCAGGTAGTGCCTTGAAATCAGCATCAAGTTCAGCACCATCCGCGGACTTGTCCTTTTGAAACAGACAGAGGCTAGTAGCCGACCTATGCATGACCCTCAGGGCAAATTGGGTCACCTCCTGGACCTTCTTTTCCAGCCTCTCCACTCTCCCCTTTAGCAAGCCCACCTATTCCCAAGCCTGGTCATTTTCCTTGTGATCATTCTTCAAGGGACCTTCTTTTCTAGCCTCTCCACTCTCCCCTTCAGTAAGTTACATATTGCATGATTTAATCATATTTTAATCATGGAAATGGATTAAGGTGAATATTTAAATCATAGTATAAATTTCCTTTTTTTGTAAATGAAATACTATAAATTTAAACAATTCTATATAGTGATCATCAAAATAATTTATGTATTTTGGGAGAATGCAAGAAAACAAAAATATGGCTAAGTTAATTAATTTCGAAAAACCTTGGGATGGGAATGTGTATTTGTGCTTTATTTAATCATAAGGATTTAAAGGACTTCAAAAGAGTGAATGTGAATGTTTTATTTATATTGGGCAATTAGAGAAAAATAAAGAAAGTGAAATTTGAAAATTTAAAATTTAAAATTACAAAAGAGAAAATTGGAAAAAGGTTCAAAAAGGAAAGGAGTTCTAGTCATTTTTTGTATTATTCAATTTTGTGAAGGAAAATACTCCAAAAACCCTCTTTTTGGAAAATTTGAAATTGGGTGAAATTAGGTGGATTTGGAAGGGAATGGATTGGGCATTGGATGGATTGGGATAGGAAATGGATCTTGCTTGTGTGTGTGTGATTGTTCCTTCTCCAAAGGGTAAACCCACAAAAGTGGTTTACAATTCAAATGAGGAAGGAAAACTTGTAAAAAATGACCCCATGCCAAAAAATGAAAAAGGGGTTCACACAAACCAGGGTTTGAGCGAACCTATTTAATGCATGCACGAAAAAAATAAAAATAAAAACCCCTTTTGGGAAGGGGGTTCGAATGAACCTTGGTTCAATTGAACCCCTAGGGGTTCGTTAGAACCCCCCTTTTCCTTGATTTTTGACATTGTTGACCAAAAAAAACCTAAATTTTTATGCTTCGAAGCTTGGGTTGAAGATAAAAATGGAGGAATCTTCACAAACCCAACTGGAATTAGGTAGTCCTCGGAATGAGCTATCCAACGAATATAATTTTAATATGTGTTTCTTGGTTTTATTACATTTGGTTTGTTTTTTAATTTGCATGAAACATAGGTTTTCAACAAAATGAAGGTCTCTGTTCTGCACATGTGGAAAAATAGCAAATTATCAATTTTTTTTTTTGAAAAATATGAGTGCACCAGATATTGAAGTCCTTGATCCAACAAAAACAAATTTTTTTGATATATACAAAACAAGTTACGCGTTATATGGTCGCGCTATGTCTGAATTGTAATTGGTTTGACTTCGAAACTTGATTAAAGATAAAATATTCAATAAAAAACTATCTAACCAAGTGGAAGGACTAGATATCAGAGTTACAAATCTAAATTCAAAAGAATTAGAATTTTATCCTTCATGGAAATAAATTTATGTGTTATACGGTGTGTGTCACTTTTTAAAAATGTTGTTTTATGAAAAAAACTAGTTTTTGTGGGAGATGGAAAAATAACTGCACTCTAATTCCAAAAAAATTGAAAAAATATTTTTAGAATCTACAGACAAAATGTGATGAGACTCTAGTTTGCATCATCTTCAAATTCCTCATGGTTTAGCCGCTATAGGTGCGCGAATGTGAAGATTTAGTTAAAAATAATAATTTCAGTGTCCAGTTTGGCCAAAAATCGTGGGATCACCCCAAATTAGTAAATTACAAGTTATCATGCGTTATATGTGCATTTGAATTTTAGGTAATCTTCTTCTCCTCTCCATTGTTTGAGTTTGTTCTTATTTCAGATGCCATGCTCACCCTTCAAGGAGCATGAATTCATTTATAGCTTGCAATTTGAAGTTTTAGAGTAGAATCTAAATTTATTTCAAGTTTTTAAAAAATCCCAAATATAGCCATGGTTATGGAATTTTTTTTCCAAAATGTAGGAAATGTAAATTGACTTCAAAAGTGTATTGTTGGTAATGCCTTGAGCCAAAGGGTATTTTTAGAATTCAAGAATTTGATATTTAAAATTTTAAGCTTTTCTTCAATGGTGAATTTAGGTTTTCTATGGTTTTTTCCTTGTAAATTATTTTAAAAATTTTGAATTTGGGAGCGACTTGTAATGAATTTTAATGCAGGGAAGGAATTATTTTAATCATTTTCAATTTAGAACCAAAGATTAATTTGGGAAACTGAAATTTGAATTTTAAATTTTTGAGCATTCTTTAATGGGGAAATTGGAAACTGAATGGTTTTCCTTTGTATTTTTTTAGAATTTTAGAATTTATGATTGATTCTGGCTTAATTTTAATGTGAAATAAAAAATTCTATTTAATTTTTATTGTTTTAGAACATTATGAGACCATGTTATTTTATTTTGAAAAAATGAATTTTGAGCATTATTTTTAGTGCCACATTCATTGGAGAATGTGATGAGCTTAGGGTTTAGGTATTAGAGAGAGAGTTATGGGAATGTTTCCCAACATGAACTTGGCCCAAAGTGGTGCTAGGAAAATGATTGTGTGGGGAGTTTTAGATTAATACTTGTGATAACTAATGAAAAATGGGTAGTTAATTAACTAAGATAATGGATACCCTCTCATGCCTTAAGTGCTTGTATAGACTAATCATGGTGGAGGAAGACAATCTACTCAAGGAACATAAGAATTTTTAAGATCAAGCACCCTCATTTGTATGAGAGGATACTTGGTTCCATATTGAGCCTAATGTGAGTGTCTATGATGACATTCCCTCTCTTTCTCTCTAATATCTAACCCCAGTGTAGTTGAGTAGTACCTAAAGGATGGTGTATTCCTTTCCATGTGCATGTATTGTTTTACCCTTGGTGATTTTTCCCAAGTATGATATTTGTATGTCATTGGTGAGTTTTTCTAATGCAGATTGTGATATGACATTGGTGAGATTGCCCAATGTGGCTTATGTTATACCATTTGTGATTGTACCAAGTAATTATGTGTATTAGATACATCATCTTAATATTTTGGTTGTGTTTTGATATGATGTATATGTTTATTATATACTTCATGCGAGGCATGTGTGTGAGCCCTCTTCCCATGTGTTTCGTGTGAGTTTTGTGCTTGTGTCCCATGTGACTATCTCATAGCATGGATCCTTTTGATTCTATGAGGTCATGTGGCATGGTGACCACCATTGGGAACTGGAAGTTTGATGATCAAGATTGAGTTTAGAACCATGTTGTAATAAGTTTAATTTATTCTATTAACTACTTCATTCAAATGTATATATGTAAAGGATGTTTGAGTCCTATTGATGTAATTTGTAACATTTGATAATGAAAAAGTGTATATTGGCTTAATTATGTGTGTCGATGTTGGTACCAAACATAATATATTGATATAATTCCTAATTATACTATGAAAATGATAAAATTAACTTAAAAACATTTAAATTGGTGCTTGAAATGAATTTAGATGTTTTCTTTCACAGTCAGTTGACCTGGTATTGTACCTAGGAAACCCTATTTCACTCAAAATTGACCTGGAGTGCTTGAAAACTATCTAAGTCTTCTTGAGTAGCTTGGTTCTTAGTGGGGTGGCCTAGTAGAAAAATGGTGTGGCTTGGTAATTAGTGGGGCAACCTATTTTGTAGGGTAAAAAGTACAAAATTATGTCTAACACTATTGGGGTGGCCTAGTCCTTTAGTTGGGCAACTTGGTTCTCCATAAAAAAATATAATATTAATTTGTGGATTTATAAGCCTAATTACACTAATGAATAATTTTTATGCCTTTTATTTTACTCATTCTAATCATTTTACTCATTGGAATCCTTAAAACCTAATGAAGTTTCTCTATTTCAGGACTTGATCTTTCTTCATTGTTTTGAGGCCTCATATGAGAAAACCATGTAAATGAAAGTCATTGATTAGGGTCCCAGGGATCTATTTATGTTTTTTTCATGTCAATTTGGGTTTTATTTGAGAACTCATGGCTTCTCTTGACTTGTTTTATGTGCACTCTTCCAAATTTTCCCGATTGGTAAACCTAGGGTTAGGGAAATTGTGCACCTCATCTTGTGAAGTCTTGGGAAGGTCATAAACCTTCTTGGTTAGTCTTGTTAGTGTTATCAACATTCCTCATAGGTTTTTGAGGTGTTTTTTAGTATTTCTTCCTCTTGTGTGATGTCATGTTGCGAAGGGTTATCTTGGAAAGCATGAGGTTATTTGGAAGTGACTCATCATCATTCTTGTTTGTGGTGAGTTGTGCCTCTTTGCTAGGAAAATTATTGTGAAGGTTTTCCTCTGTGTTTATAGTTGTTTAGAGTGTGTAGATATGGATTGGAGGTTTATTATTCTCTCATCCTATCCTAGTGTGGTATTGTGAGAGAACATGATCATGGATTAGTAATTGATCATCATGTAGGTGTTGTCCTCTATCTTGCATGTTCATTATGGTGGATTTATCTAAAAAATATTTAGTCTTTTATTGTTGCCACCTTTCTTATGCAATGGTGAAATTCCTTTTTGTATTTGGAATTTTATTATTGTGAAACTTGTGTGCACATTGTTGTGCAAGTGTTACATGTTATTGTTGCATTATCATTGTTGTTCTTTTTTTTTTCTAAATATTATTCTATCACGTTTTATTTTGAGCTTGTCAGCTTGGGCATTACACCTCCATCCTCCCCTTTTTTTGATTAGATTATTTTTCTCTTCACCTGTTCTCTCTAGATTCTAAGCCACTAGGAACCCCATTTAAGTTTTAAAAATGTTGCTACATGATCTAAAGATCGAAGATAGAAAATTTGAGTGGTTTTTCATTGCTCCTAGAATCAATGGAACAAGATTATTTAGGTTTTATAAGAAACTTTCTTTTATAAAAGGATAAATCATTGATTGGAACACATGCCACTTGAAATTTTTTTTGAGGAAAAATAAATTGTAGAGGTAGAGTTAGTTTCTATCAATTATTCCATCATCGATATAGGGACAAACCAAAGTTCATTTTTTAAGAAGTAATTGAAAGGTAGATATGCATAATTATTGGCTAGAAAAGAGTTCTATTAGATGCAAAATTCTAGAAAATGCTAGCTAAAAGAGAGAGATCAAAATAATAGGTTCTTCTATATCACTAAATTTTTTTATAGGAGCTTAAACATAATTAAAACCATTAAAATAGTGATGGTTGTGTGGTAGATAAGATTATTGACATATGCTTGTTTGTGGAATTTTTTTAAGATTTATCAAAAATCTCCACACCCATTAATGATCAAATCAAGGTTGATGTTGTGGTAGAGTTCCTAGCTTTATTGGGTAAATAATCTTGTTGTAAGAAAGAGGTCATGAGGTCTAGTCTCCCCTCCATCCCCATGGTACTAGAGGTCATGTCGCGCCAGTGTCACCAATCATGTGAATTTTTTTTACCAAGCACATTGCACTTTATAGGTGGCTACTGTTAGGGTTCAAGTAGATTAGAGCAATAAACATTAAAAATTATATACAAATTAAATAACCTAGAAATAACAATGAAGGATAACACAAAATAGATCAACACAAAATTTTAACGTGGTTCACCCAATATGGGCTTCATCCACAAAAACTCATCCATCCAATGATTTTATTATCTAATGAAAAACATATTACAATCTCATGAAACCTATCTCACAACTTACATCCCCACCACTGATAACAAGTTTTTTGGAAGCTTTTAGAATTAGGGTTTTACAAAGTTATTTTTCATTTTTCAGTTAACAAAAATTAACTACCAACCCCTTGACGTGAAAAAAGGGGAAAATAATAATAAAAAGTGTACAGTATTTGAATGATCAGTCACCACATACCAACAATCTCCCACTTTGAAACTGATCATGCTCCACACCAAATAGATACCCAATTCCTATAGTTTTAAAAAATGAAAAATAAAATTAAAAAATCAAGGTTGATGTTCTAAGTCAAATCCCACATGTTGGCCTAAAAAAACATTTTCTTGAATTTCCATTTAGCAAGGAGGAAGTTAAAACTTTGTTTCTTTCGAGATGGTATGAACAAGGCCCTTAGGATGAATGGATTCTCAACCTATATTTTAGAGATTTAGGAACATAATTAGAAAAGACTTGATTTATATGGTTGAATAAACTAAAAAGAAGATTATTATGCTAAAATATATGAATAATAATTTCAAAAAACTAATCCCTAAAAATAACTCTCTATATTCTATCAATGACTTTGGACCTATATCACTTTTTAATACAAATTACAAAATTATATCGAAAATAATGGTGCTTCTAGACATAATTTTCAAAGAGTGAAATGATTTCACTCTAGGAAGATCAAATATTGATGGGATAATTGTAGCTCATGAATCCATACACACAATACAAAGAAGAAAAGAAGAAAGAATGATTATCAAAAGTTGAATACTAGGAAAGCCATATGATTAGGTAGATAGATAACACCCCATGAATTTTATGGAAATTTTTTTTTGTACTCAATGGATTCACTCAATTAAAAGCTAGATTCTTATCCCATATTTTCTTAGTTAATGGTTTCTTGCAAAGATTTTTTTTCTCATCTCAATTCCTAAGGCACGGTGATTCGTTATCCCCTTTCTTGTTCATTTTAATGGTTAAGGCCTTATGAAGATACATCCATGGTGAAAGAGTTAGGGGAAAATGGAATGGTGTTAAGGTGGCACAAAATGTGAATGTTATAACTCATTAACAGTTTGTTAATACAAATTATTATTTGGAGTGGAAAGAAAAATAGAAGAAAAAATAATGAAAGTGACCCTTAAGAAATATTCCCTTGCTTTAGGTCTACACATAAACTAGAGAAAATAAGAGATTTTCTTCTTTAGTACTAAGTTAAGAAAATAGAAAGAGATAGTACAAATATTTGGTTTCAAAATTAGTCAACTTCCTCATATGTATTTTGGAACACCTTTGTTTGCAACATCATATAAACACTATTTGTGGGAGTCTTCAATTTTAAATTATAATACAAAATTAGCTTCTTAGAAGGGAATATGACTCTCATCTAGTGGAAGGGTCTTAATTCTAAAATAAATTATCTTTGTTATTTCCATTGATTCTATGTCATGCCTCAAAATACCAAAAAAAATATGAGATGATTAATTAGAAAACAAAGAAATTATTTTGGAAAGGAACCTTTGAACTTGGGATAAACTTTGTTGTCCTATAGAGGTTGGAGCTCTAGGACTACACAAATGGCCAATTCTCAAGTCATACTTGGGGGGAATTTTGGTTTGGAACTTATGTTTTAATCTACATCTAAAATTCCAAGCCAAAATTGTTCAAAACAAATACTTGAATTCTCTTGACCTAGGACAAATTATCCTAACTTGGGATGGATTCTCACCACAACTCACCCTCCTTGTCATTTGGCAATATAGAACTTTATTACATCCAAAAAGAATATAATTACTAAGAACATCATTTGGGAAATAAGGAATGAGAAAAATACATTTGTGGGAGGACTCATAAAATTGATACCCAAATTTGAATGATATTCAATATCTTTTAGAAAGTAAGGAGACTCTAGTTAATATATGGGGATCCCATGTGAGTGACTATGTATATATTTCTATACAAGATTGATTTAAGGAATGGAGATGAAGATCCCTTTAGAGAATGGACATCCTCATGAATCAAAGAGTACTATTGGAAGATATATTGACATCTAAGTGAGTCATCATTTTTTATGATGAGGATATTATTCAATCACATGGTTCATAATTTGGTAGCTATGTTTCAAGATTTGATACACCATTTAGGAAGTAGCAATTATTTATAAATATTAGCCCATTCATTTATGTTGGAAAATATAATACTTACCCAAGGATGGCCTTTGTTTGGGTTGTCAAACCAAATATTAATTGCTAATTGCTTGTGGGAGTTGGGTTTCTATGGCCCATAAAAATGTGTCCTACTTAAAGAAGTTGAAGAATTCGTGGACCACATATATTACTCTAATGTAAATATGTTGAATCTTGTTTGAAGAAGGCAATGAAAAAATTGAAATGGTATAGCCCTCTATCACAAGATCTCTTATTAGTTTTAAATGCTTTCCTAATTGTAAATAGGAAGGCAATATTTTCTACCATTTGGATCAACTACCCATCAATCATAATTTGGGAACTATGGGAAAAATAATTAGAAGTCTATTTCAAGAGAAGGAAATGTTGTAGGATAATTTATTTAAGTGGTGAATGTTAATGTGGAGGTTTTCAACAATGCTAATAGAAATAAAATGATTAAGGATAACTCTTTCACATCATGAGATGTAGATAACAAGAAATATTGGTAGAGGTTGGTGGTTCTCTTCATTCATGGGGATGTATAGGCTAATTCATCCTCCAAAAATAGGGATGATGTGAGTTGGGTACCTATGAATTTTTCTTGCAACAATATTCTTATTTCCTCTTATTATAATTTTTACATTATATTAATAAATCTATTATTAATATTAACAAATTCTATTAATATATTGGTAGGCCAATATATATTCTACTTTATTATATATTTAACTTAACCTATCTATTATAGATTATAATTCAAGTTATTATATTAAATTTAGCTATATTTGCAAAATAATATATATTTAAATTAGTTGCAAGTAGGCCATCATATAATTTTTATTTCATTAACTTAAATATTATATCACTAAGGGTGCTTTAATGATACAATTTTTTTTTTGTGATTTTATGTAGGTCAAGATTTTTTTCTTAGAATACTAACTTGCAAGTTAAATCCCTTCCCTTAGAGTACATTCGAAAGAGATGGGATAAAGAATTGAGAAGATTTATCAATGATCAACTATATAGGTAGGCCATTTGTTCTTATATCTTCAAGCTGCTAAAGTTGTTTGTTTATGTGTGTTTTTTTAAAAATAAAATTGAATGCCTAAAAGTAAATAATAGTTTAGAAACCTAAAATTGACACATCGTCAATACCCAACTATTTCCTCTACAATTGATTGAATATAACTGTTATTGTTCAATTAATTATCTCATTTTCATCACCTTATTAATTAAATAATATTTAATTATTTAGTTAATAAAATCATCATTCATACACTATTCATCACCATTCACCCACACCTATTTTTAGCCTAAATCATCTAATCATATTCCTCCCATAGTATACCTTAGGTAAACAATTCAATTATTTATTTATCTAAATTCGCCCGTCTTCATCCCAAAAATTAAATAAATATATTATCTATTTAATCTACCTATTTTCTTCCACTTTTCATTAAGTGGGTTAATCTAATTATCCCCTTAATCCTCCACTTGCACATGTGTAATCTTATTCAACCCCCAATAAAATCATCTACATACCCATATGTGTACAAAGGCATGGGACTTTGTACATGTGACATGGACTGGGTACCATGTCACATGGGTCAAAGGACTTGTCCATCCCTCAAGGGTACTCCCAAGTACCCTTTCCATCTTATCTATCAATCTTCTCAAGGATAATCTCCACCATTGATTCTCTAATAATTCCCTTTCCTTCCATCTCCTCAACTACATCAAGAAATGTGTCTGCTTCTCGTCTCTCCATGCCTCTCAACCAATATGAGCCATTGATCTTACCTCTAATCTTATGCATCCATTCCTTGAGCCAAAAATCAATGAATGCAACCCCATGCAAGCCGATTCAAGAACAACCTTGAAAGCAATGTTATTATTTTGAATTGTGAGCACACATCAAACAATCAATTAGGAAAAAACCAATTTATATGCAACTAAGGAGTCTAACATGTAATAATTTGTGTATTTTATGTTTTTGTAGATTTCTTAATTCCTAATTTGAGTGTTGTAGTTGATTTGTTTTTTTCAATTTAGTTGTTTGAGTTTTTCATCATAGACACAAATTTTCCTACACACAAGTAGTATGCTTGATATTTTAGATGATTAAAGAAATTTGACACATAAAAAATAAATAATGTGTTGGTTGCTAAAATTTTATCAAATTGAATAGAATAGATAAGTGAAAAAAACAAGCAATATAGTTTGACCTTAGGAAAGGAAACTTATATTAAAATGTGTTTTACACATTAAATAATTTTCTAACTAATATTATTAAATATTATTTTAACCATAAATAAAATTTAGTGTGAATTGTTTTGATATAGTTTCATATTTTTTTTATCATAATTCTATTGTTTAAAATAGAATGACATACATATAAATGTATGTTATATAGAACTAGTTCCTTGAAAAATTTGTAATAAAATAATAATTATTTATAAAGTCATACAAAATAAGACTCTTAACATTTTGTATAATCAATGGTTTTAAATTCTCATTGCTAAATGTTGGGATATGGTGTTGTACACCATTGCATAAAATGATATATTATAATATTATAATTAAATAATTGTTTAGTTGTGGTGCACCTAGGAGGTGTGTTTAGCCACACTAGGTAATTATTTGTGGACCACTTGTATGTTGTATTGTAACATTGGTTTATTATTTAATGTGTGGAGACATGAGATAATAATTTAATATTGAGGAAAATATTTAATAAAGTGAAAACTATGTACCCAATATTGAATGAGGGGTCAGTGGTTTTGCATTCACATGGTTTCGTGGTACATGGTTTTATCTTACCATTTTGTTGTATTTGTGTGAACTTGTATCTTTAAAAGAAAGAACATGTTTAGTGGTTAACGTTGGCTAAGTGAGCGGGTTGTCATTATTGAGTCTTTTTGAAGAGTGCATATGTGAAGAATGGAATGGGATGTACATGGATTCATTCTTGAACACATGGAGGATGCATAAGAGAGGATTGATGCTTCATATGTATTCATTATAACTCTATAAGTGCATGTATTGTTTATTTGTTGAATAATAGATGAATTATCGATGCTTTTGGAGGTTGGCTGGTTTTCCCTCTTGAGAGTTTTCCTAGTGTATATCTTGTGTTATCTTGTGGCTTATCTATTTTTATCTATGTATTATGGTTATTCTATAAGCTTGCATACATGTTTTTCTCTAATCAGTTTATGTAAGAAATAGATTAAGCAATGTGGGTAGTATGAATTATTTCCTAACAAGTGGTATCAAAGCTATAATGGTTGTGGGAAGTGTGAATTGGACCAGGATTTTTTATAACCCTTGTTTGAGTAGATTTGGTTTAAAGTTGAATCCATGACAATGAAAGAAATATCTTAGGCATTACAAGATATTAAACACATGTGTAGGGGTTTTTTTTTGCATATTTGGGATTTTAGGGTTTACAAATTTGTTGGGTTTATTAAAGATGTAAGGATTGAAAATTTTGGGTCAAAAGGGTTTCTTGGATTTGCTTTCATATGAGGGTTTTGTAGAGGAGATTTCATGGATTTCCACTTGAGACAAAACAAACCTCGCCATTGGATCCAATATGGCTAAAAAACAAAGGCTCATGCAAAAATTTTCTTACTTTGGCCATTGTGAGAAAATACAAAAACACTTGCCTACTTGACTATATGACTGTCCAAATTTACAATGTCTAGAAAATAAAAATAAAAATAAAATTATTAAGTCTACAAAAATGGAAATTATTTTAAAATTATTGAAAATAAAAATACCTCCAATTAAAAACTGTTATTAAAACAAAAAAATGTGGGTAGAGGGGGGAGGGGGGGTCGGTTGGTTCGCAGACACTTTCCCACACCCCATATCTCACTGGCAGTGGGCTGACCACTATCGGTACTAGATTGACAGTACCACCAAATAGGGGTCAGCCACCCCCTAGCCAACGAGCCATTGTTGGTAGGGGCTTAGCCCTTTGAATGGGTCACCTAGTCCCACAAGGAACCATGTACCAACCCCCATGTCTAAACAAAAATATATGCTAGTTTCATTTTTTTTAGATTGCAGGAATCAGGTAGCCCTCCCTATAAATTACAGTGCACATGGTAAAAAAATTTCAAGTGATCGGTGATGGTGTGACACACCATTTGGTACCATGGGGATGGAGGGGAGACTAGACCTTGTGACCTCTTGCCTCTAACAAGATGTTTTAGCTAGTCAAGCTAGGCTCTCCACCCCTAGTTTCAAAAATTTGAACATTTGAACATTTTCAAAATGAATTTTAAATTTTCCATTGGTGCATAGCCAACTCGTTGCTCAAGTGCTGCCAATGTCCCACAACCACTAGTGGCTTTGCTTGGGAACCATCGATAGTCTATGTATAAGCTTAATTGGAGGAGTTTTATTGAAACAGGCATAACATTTACCCAATATTTTAGATTTTTGACTTCTTATACTCATTGGAAAGGTAGTTCTGAGCACTACTTATGGTAAAGGTTTGGTTTGAATGGTTTTTTACTATTTTTATTAGTTTCATGGGAATGGAAGTTAGATATTCTTATTTTCATGGTTTTGAGAATACCTTTTTTCATATAGAATCATACTTTCAATTTTGAATAGGTTTTGGAGAGCATGTGTAGTATATTGTATAGTAGACTAGGTAGATATTCAATTTTTTGTGTAGAGAGTGGTTTGTACTTGTTTGATCACTTTTAGGAGCCTAAGATTCAAGGTGTGATTGTGTACACATATAAATGAGTCAAGAGATGCAACCCTGAGAGAATACATGCTTTTATATGATAATTATGATGATACAACTAATTATTAGTTTGTTGCTTCCTAGTATAGGTTTACAAGTGTTTTTTATAGTTGGAATTTGAAGGTGATAGGTACAAGGTTGTCTGTAGTTTTGAGAACATGGGTTGACACGAGTGGAGACTTGGAGTCTTGTATGGGTAATGGTTGAGTGTAGGTATAGTGTTGGATATGATTATGGTTTCATGGATATGTAGGTACATTTGAGCATTGGTAAGGCATGCTCATGTATGTGGTTATTTTGTTTGGTGTTAGTAGCTTATTATTATCTCCTAGATGATTGTATGATTCCTTGACTATGGTTACTCATTTATGGAAATGTTTGGAAAATCAGATATGAGATTTATTTGGTGTTTGATTCTTGTTGTCTACAAGGTTATCCTATTTGATAACTTTTCTTTGTAGGTTACTAACGTGATAATGAATTTTCATGCTTCATCTTTTGGATCTTCGAGTCATGCAATTGTGTAGGTTGGCCACCCATTTAGTTGCATTGGGATGACTTAGTTGTGGACTATCTATATCCCTAAGATTGGCTCAGTGTTGATGCAAACTTTGTTAGTTAACCTTGTATGTGGTTATTTTTGTATTGGTATGTTACTTTGGGATGAGAGGATGGGTGATTAGAATACCTAATTAGTCATTTATTAGGACTTGTAGCATGTGGTTTATAATGATGTCATGATAACTTCATTTCATTTCATTGATTACACTTTTTAGTGGGAGGTTTTGACATTAATGATTTGACAGTGTAGGATTGGTTCCTAATGGTTTGATGTTGGTTGTATCTTCTTTGCTTAGAGATATTTATTCTACTTGTTCTTTGGAGTTTTTGAGATTTTAGTTGTTTGTTGGGACCTAGATGATCTTCATTTAGGAGGTGGTTTTCATGATTCCATGTGTAGCTTGGTATAACAATTTAGTGGGAGTTTTTGGAGGTGATGTGGTTCATTGTTGATGATGGATGATATTCCTTGGTGTTTGTGTACAACTTGGAGGAGCTCTTAAATCTTGTTGTTGTAGAAGAGATCTTTCACATTTACAAGTTCACTATTTGGAGATGATTATCTTGATGTGATTGGAGATGTTGATTCTTAGTTTAGGGTGTGGTTGGTATTGTGTCATGATTTACTCTTGATGCTAGCTTAGATATTTGAAATGATAAAGGTTCTCTTCAAACTAGGATGTATGCATTGTTGCATGAGATCTCCTAAGAGGATATAGTTAGATCATGGTGTCATGATAAGTTGTTGATTCTATGGATGGAGCTTTGAAATTGATGTTGGTTCTCTTAGTATTGGGTACATTGGTAATTTTTTTGGGAGCTTCATGATAGTGCAATGTTATATTTGGAGCTTATCATGGATTCATTAGTTGGAGGTGCTCATGAATACTTGGAGAATTGGGTGAGGCTAGATTTCTCTTAGGATTAGACATTTTCTTGAGATGGAGCCTACTCTTTGGAGGTTTCAGTAGGAAGACCAAGGAGCCTTCACCTGGATATGTACGTGAGTTCATGATGGACCTTTAGAGTAGATTGTTCTTGGAGTGAGTCATGATGACCTGGTTATCTTGGAGGAGCATTCTCATTCCCTACTCTTGGAATACTTGGTGGTTATCATCTAATAGGTTTTTCCCATCCTATTTTTTAGATGTGTTGTGTTTTATGCTTTATCTTTCATAGATTTAGACCTCAGGTGTAACATTCCCCTTATTCCACACAATAATTTTCCTATGTTTTACCACAAGTGAACTTGATCTAATGGATAAACACATGGTGATAAAAAATTTTCCTTTCAAAACAAGATAAAATGTACACATGATAGCAACAAATTATCTTTCTGATTTCATTCAATGAATTGTACAATATTTATAAAGAAAAGATTTCATAATCTAAATACAAAATACATTTTCCATATTTCATAGAAATAGATACAAGTTACATACATAGCTCAAGTGAGCTTCATTGACACTAGAAATACAATTGATCTAGGAAATCCCCTTTCAAATCTTGGCTTGCTAGTTGAGAGGAGAAGCATCACTCAAGCACTTTTTCACCATCAACAGACTAACTGTAGTCCCCCACACATCTACCACATATGGTAATATTTCCCTACCCTTTGACAAAGAGCTTTGGTTTGGAAATCACAAAATACTAGCCTTTCTTGAACTAGTGTTGTGTCCTACATAACTGGAACTTTACAATACAACTCATCTATGTTATACTTGTATGAAAATCTTGGTTTAGCATTCAAAAAGGTAACATAATCAACTGATAGTGTAACCAGTGGAAAATTAAACCACTTTTGCTAAAGTATTCATCACCCAGTGCTTCAATTGGACATCACATGCTCACCCACCATTCTAGCTTGATTTGTTAATATCAATCATATTCTATGCATAGGAAATTCCCTCCATTGGATAATCTATAACCCTAGGAACAACCTATATACACTAAGTTCTCTATGACTCCTCTACTAGGTTTAACATGTTTTTCCATAACCTACCAAATCAATCTAGCTTAAAGACTCCACTCAATTGAAGAAATTAATACGAAATATATATCTATAAATACACCCAATCCTCAATATGGAGTATGTACAATCACTCAAAAAATATAGAGAATCCAATCTATAACAACAAATGACTTTCTATTCACAAATGCTAAAAGAAAGCTTTCCCTAAAAGTTTATTACTTTTCCAAATAACAAAAAAGTGATAAATAACCAATCTAAGATCAACAATCATAAGAGAGTAAGATTCAACATGCATGTAAGTATAAAGCTCCAATTGATCTAGCTAGTTTCCAATCCTAGCCTCCTCAAATCAGCTTGCAACTTGACAAAAAATACTTCCACTCTCCCAAAAACCATCACAAATTTTCACAAAAAATATATTGTAAAATCACTCTCTAACTCTCTCACAAAACTTAGGAAAAATAAAGCAACTTCCAAAAAATAATAGTAGAGTGCAAATATACATCCATTTGAGGTAAATAATGTCTCCAAATATACACAAAAATCAGCATCTATAGGCTATAAACAAGGTAGATGAATCAACACTTCTCATCTAGTTACAACCTCACTGGCAATTCAAAACATATCAATGATGTGTGTCAATGGAAAATTGTCTCATGACTATTTTACAACATTTATTGAAGAATTCAAAAATCCAAAAAAGCATAAAAACAAAGTTTATGAGCTACTGGAATCCCTATCATAGACTCAAGTCTTTGTTTCAATTCTGAGACCCTTGCTGAAGGACCAATCGCCACCAGGGGGAGAATCCCATCCTTGGTTTCTACAAATATACAACCACCTTTTGTAGATAAATGATTTGGAAGAATCTACAAGAGAAGTCATCACAAATGTCAATATCCCATTTGCCAAGCTCCAATGCCATGAAAAAGTTCAAGCACATGGAAGGAAATATGAACATCAATTCAAATTTCATGGGGTTTTAGAGTATATTAATTAAAATGAAATTACAAGCAGATTGATTCACCATCTATGTAGATCCTTACAGTTGCACTTCTTTTGACACTACATTGAAACCATTATGAACTTAATAGAAATAATGCATGAGAACTCGAATATGATGGGTACATCAAAACAATGTAATCCCACACAAAAACTTTCGAGAAAATCACACAACCTTAGACCCTGAAAAACCTGAAAAAAGGAAAAAGAGATAAATTAACCCTAGATACTAACATAAAAAGATTGTGTTACAAACTCCACCAAAAAGATTAATTATTCAACTGCACGATTTGCATTTTTGGACCACTCTTCTCAAAAGCTTATATCAGTGAAAGGAATTTGATCTTGGATTGTGCCGGTACAAGCCCCTCCCAATATCATTACACCAAAATTCATAAGGTGAACACATCAAATAACACCTAAAAGAAACCAATATAATGAAAATGAGTAGGGCATTGGCCTATTTTTGTAGAGTGAATTAAAGATTAAGCATTGCTCACTTTTTCTTATCGAATCAAAGTTTTTTTTTACTAGATAAAAAAATACAATGGATATTTCCAATTTCACTAAAAGAAGTGAAGGGATGGATTAAGTGCAGCAACATCGGTGCTTTCCTCGCTGCTATTGGTTTTGGCTCCTCCAAACTCTTCCTTGCTGGTATTATCCTTTCACTTCTCTAACTTGGTGAGCTTTAGCCTAAAATAAGGTTTCAACAAGGATTTTAGAGTATGTTTATTAAAAAGAAATTACCAGACAAAGCCCCCCAATAAATAATGAAATTACCAGACCAAGCCCCCTGAATTTCAACTTTTCACCCAAGTCGTGGGCATTCAAAATTTGGTCCCGTCGAAGCCACCCAACCGCTAGACGAGGGTGGGCTCTCGAGTCATCCATTACTAGACGAGGGCGGGCTACCAGTGTCGAGTTGCATCCGATACCAAGACTGTTTGGAGAGGGCGAGAGAGATCCCCCACCGCTATTGGTTTTAGCTCCTCCAAACTCTTCCCTGGTATTGACCTTTCACTTCTCCAATTTAGCAAACCGGTGTTTATTAAAATCAAAATTACAGTTGAGATTTTTTGTGTTTATCTGCCCACTTTTATTTGCCTGTGTTTATTGGATTTCAAAATGGAATTCAAAATAAATAAACTATAATACATAATCTCCCACTTTTGCACAATAAATATTATTAAATATATTATAATATTATATTATATAATAATAATTTTTTTAATATTATTAATATAAAATAAATATTATATTATATAATATTATAATATATTATAATATAATATATAGTATTATAGTATTATAATATTATAGTATTATTATAATATTATATTTATATTATAATATAATATTACATAATATATAATATAATATATTATAATATTAAATATATTATATTATTATTTTATTATATAATATTATAATATTAAATATATTATATTATTATTTTATTATATAATATTATAATATTAATATATATATAAATATTATATTATATTATTATATAATATATATAATAATATAATATCATATAATATCATATAATATATATTATAATACAACCCACTCCCTCAATTTGAAATGTTTTTTTAATTATCCACTTTAATATCAATATATTAAAAATAAGGACAACGTTTTTTTCTTATTCATAAGTTTGATGAATCTAAGTGGATGGGGACCTAAAAAGGATAATTCAAATTTCTTAAATTGCTTTGTTTTACGGAAAAATAGGCAAATATGAAGGTAAATTTCCCTGTAGTCCTACTTTTTTGAATTATATTACTTACATCGTACAAGAGATGAACATGACCTATCTATATAGATCTGGGGTTTCAATGACCCTACAAATAGTCCTTTTATGAAAAAAGATCGAAAAGGGTCTAGTCAAAAAATTGATTAGATTGAATCAAATCTTGTCACTACTTGTATTTGTACAGGTTTGGGAGCACTAGTAAACGATTATTGATAATTGGTAACAACTCTTATTTACCTTAATGTCTAATTTTTATTTGTGTGACTAATTATTTAGTTGTATTTTTTACCCCATAATCAAATTAGTCACTTATAATGATCAAATTAGTCATTTATTTAGTTATTTATAGTTGTGTTACAAAAAAATAGAATTTAGTCATCTTTAGTTGTTGTGACTAAAATTTTTAGTCACGTAGTCATTTATTTTCCAAATTCTACTAGTGAATGGTCCACTTAGCAATGATTTCACAAATGACAAAGTTTTTAATGCAAAGGTACTACACATTGGTCCTATAATTAAACTCAAAGGACCTAATACATCAAACAACCCACCATGTGTCCTTGACCAAACAACAAATTCCCTTCAAAATAACCAAGAACAAAGACCTCAAAGGAACTTTCCAACAAGATGCAAGTACACTCCCTTAGGGGAACCAATTGAATCTATCCTAAAATAACCTTTTCATTCTAAATGCATACAACTTCCTAAGGAAAAACCTTATGATCCAGGGAAATTCAAACCTTTGTGGTGGGATGACAATACCTTTTGTGATTATCACTGTATGAAGGGACACAAAACTTCATCATGCAAACAACTCAAGAATATAATTCAAGACCTAATAAAAAATAGTTTCATAGAAGTTGATAGTCAACAATAGGCCTCCAATAATGATCATACCATTTTTCTGAATATTTTTCAAGACTATGGGACAAGAAAGACCCCCAATTTGGGTACAAAGACCAATAACCAAGCTAATTATACCCGTGTTGTGCATGACTAAACTATACATCATGTACGAGCCTCAGATGACCATGTCAATATCATCACCATTAATAAGCCACTAGAATTTGCAATAAACACATCGAACCAAGGTGACCCTACAAGGTGCTCTACCTAAGCAATAGAAAAAGACTCAATATAACATCTTAGACCACTTGGGGAAGACACCTACATAAATCTCTATCCTTAAGTTACTTCATATATCCCCTGAGCACAAAGCTATTATGGACAGATCATTGCAAGATGCCTTCGTACCTATAGACCTTGATGTAAATTGATTCCAAGAAATGTTGGGCTACATAGCCAACACTCACCATGTCACTTTTTTAGACCAAGACTATTCATCTCAAAAGTCCAATCATAATGACCCCTTACACCTAGAAGTTTACATTAATAAGCATAAAATCAAACAAGTTTTGGTAGATGTTGGAGTGGGATTAAATATTTGTACCCTTAAATTGGTTATGACATTGGGATTCTTTGAAGCTTGTGTGGACACAAAAAAGAGCATTATAATAAAAGGATATGATGATGAAGAGTGTTCTTCCAAAGGTATCATAACATTACATGTCAGAGTTGGGCCCGAAGTATTGGACACCACATTCCAATTATTGGACTTGGATCTCCCGTACAATATTCTTCTTGGCTGACCTTGGATTCATGCCATGAAATTCATTCCATGCACATACCATCAATGCCTAAATATCCAAGCATCCCCTACCGTAACCTTCATGAAATGGGGACAATTAAGGAAGTTATCAATGAAGAAGATGTATCAACATGGTTATACAGACAATAAGAAGATATCAAACACAAAAAAATCCCAACTAACTAGTATAAAAAAGGCTTTGAATTATGAAAAGCAAAAGTTATGATGGACACAACAGACTTGGCTTGAACAAAAAAGGGATGACAAAAACTTTGCTACCATCTAAACGACCAAAGAACTTGGGACTAGGGTTCAAACCAATAAAGATAGGTGCTCCTAATACTAAGTTGCTTTCGAGTGAGGAAGTGAGTGCTTCAAAGGATATTGAGACACATGAGACATCTGAAAACTACCATATTGAAACCGACTCCAAAGAATGGGAGTGGGACTCTTGTGCCTCCAGTGACTATGATATAGATGAGATGTTCATAGAACTTGACCTATTTGACCCATCAACCAAAAGAAATGCTTGGATTGATTCCTTTTGGGATCTTGACAACACATCCATTTTCACCCTATCCACCCATTCATTAAACCTTGACAATACCAATGATGGAATGCCCTTAGTGTACCTCCAATTGATAGATTGGGATCAACAAGGACCACCAACCTTAGACATATTTTAAAACATTGAAGCAATCATTGAGTTCATGTGATTACACGAAGGCATCCCTAGTAGAGATCATAAAGTTGGTTTTATCATTGACTTGGATAACATGACTTATTTTGGGTAGTCTATCCACCGTTCTAGTTGCAAAAGTGAAAATGACAAAACAAGAAAGGAAAGGTCTCTAGGTGAAAACTACAAGACACCTCTAGACCATGAAAAAATAAAAAGAAAGGACACATCCAAGGGTGAAAACCACTCCAATGTGCCCAAGGATGGAGGGTTGGTCTTACTTCCCATAAAACAAGAGGAAATCACCCATGCTTGTTGAACAGACTATGAAAATCAATACATGCATAGATGAAAATCCTAAGATTGTCCACTTTCAGCATCATTGATAGAAGAAAATTTACCAGATTTTTGTACCTTCTTCATAGAATGACAAATCAAATTTTCTTGGTCTTATGCCAACGTGCCTAGTCTAGACCTTGAGTTGGTTCTACATCATTTTCCATTGTCTCCTAATGCTAAACCAATCAAGTAGAAACTTAGAAAAATGCATCCAAAAATCATCCTATTGGTCAAAGTCGAGTTAAAGAAATTATTGGATGTGGGCTTCATTTGAACTATCAATTATTTCAAGTGGATTTCTAATCTAGTACTAGTGACAAAACCAACGAGAGGAATCCACATATGCACTGACTTCCAAGATTTGAACAAGGTATGTCCAAAAGATGACTTCCCACTACCAAATATTGACATCATTGTGGACTTAACACTAGCAGGATATGAGATGTTATCCCTTGTGGATGGTTTCTCAAGATACAATCAAATCAAGTTAGCTCAAGAAGATCAACACAAAAAAAAATTCACATTCCCATGGGGAACAGATTATTAGAACATCGTTTGTTTTGGATTGAAAAATGTTGGGGCCACATATCAATGTGCCATGACCACGATCTTCCATGACCCCATGGACACTCTCATGGAAGATTATGTGGATGAATTATTGGCTAAATCATTGACAAGAGGTGATCATCTGTGAGTATTGGATACAATTTTCAAGAGACTAGAAGAATATAAGGTATCACTGAATCTGAAGAAATGTGCATTTGGGGTAACATCAAGAAATCTCCTAGGCTATATTGTTTCCAAAAGAGGTATTGAAGTCAACCCTACCAAAGTTAAAGCTATCATATACATGACACCTCTAACCAACATAAGTTAGCTACAAACACTTCAAGGAAGTCTATAGTCCATCCAATGATTCATCACATAGCTAGAAAAAAAATTTCAACCATTTCTCACTTGTTGAGAAAAATATTACCATTCATGTAGATAGACAAGTGTCAAGACACTTTTCAACAGATCAAGAATTACCTATTAACGCCACTAGTCCTAATGCCACGTATTGATGGAAGAAATCTTATTCTCTACATACATCAACCACATCAGTGCTGGGGGCATTACTTGCACAAATGATGATGAAGGGAAAGAGCAATCAATTATATCAATTGTACCCTAGTGGGCTATGAACTCAACTACAATCCTATCGAACGTGCCTGCTAAGCGATAGTTTTTTCTACTCAAAGACTTAGACACTACATGTTGAACCACCAAACAAAACTCATTACTAAAATAGATTCATTGAAGTATCTTCTTAGAAAAGTAGCTTTGACAGGTCGATTAGCTAAATGGGTTATGATGCTAAGTGAATATGGCATCCAATATATTGAACGCAAAGCCATAAAAGGATAGGTCATAGCTGACCAACTCGCAAATCCACCTACAAAATTAGATCATCTATTGGTTTTAGATTTTCTTAATGAGTCTATCTTCACACTAGACACACCTACCACATGGAAGATATACTTTGACATATCTCACACAAGTCATAGTTCAGGAGTAGGCATATTGTTTGTTATCCTTCAAGGAGATGCCATACCTAAGTCATTCAGGATTGCCTTCTCTTTCACAAACAACATCACAAATATGAAGATTTACTCACAAGGCCTCGCATGGCTATCAAATTGAAGATCAAAATAATTCATGTGTACATCGACTCACAATTGGTAATCTGAAAAGTTAATGATGATTATGAAACTAAAGATGAAAAGCTTACTCCTTATAAGTGGATTATTGATAGTTTCAAGCAATACTTTGATGAAATTATCTTTTGGCAGGTCCCTCACATTCAAAATTGGGAAACCAATGTAATAGCAACAATTGGTTCTCTCTTGGATATTCTAGATAATGTATTGCAATATGAGTTCTTGGTAGAACAACTATTGATCCCCACCTTCGATATTCGTGATTTTGAGATGGTATGCGAACTTGTTGGTCCTAACTCCCCTTGGTACAAAGACATTTATGACTATTTACATGACCACATTATCTCCCTTGACCTATCCACCAATCAATGCAAGACCTTCATTTGCGAAGCCTCTAGATATTCCATCATTGGTGACACTCTTTACTGTTGAATCCTATACAACACCCTCCTACAATGTCTCGATACTAATGAAGCACAAATGACCTTGCGAGAGCTACATGAAGGTATATGTGGAGCCCATTCTATTGGTATGACTCTAGCCAAGAAGATCATGCATGTTGGATACTATTGATTGATGATGGAACATGATCCATTTCATTTTTTTCAAGAAACTTTGATAATGTTAGATTCATGGAGACTTGATACATGCACTAGCTCAAGAGCTTCAGCTGATCAAATCACCATGGCCCTTCGCCCAATGGGGACTTGACCTTATAGGTAAAATCCATCCCACCTCATCTAATGGCCATAAGTTCATTATCACAATGATCAAGTACTTCACCAAATGGATTGAAGTTGTTCCCATGACATACATCACTAGAAAATAAATATCAAAATTCATTCTTAATTACATCATTTACTGGTATGGTGTCCCTCGGTCCATTATCATTGCTAACGGTCATCCTTTTAAGAACCAATATATTCGCCAACTATGCAAAAAATTCCACATCCAACATCACTTAGCCACTCCCTACCACCCACAAGGTAATGGCCAAGCCTAGGAATATAACAAAATCATCATCAAAATCATAAAAAAATTGTCAATTATGTTGGTCATGATTAGCACCTTCAACTTAATGTCACCTAATGGGCCTACCACACTAGTATCTACACTCCCATAGGAGGCACACCATATTCCTTAGTCTTTGGTTTCGAGGCCATACTACCTATTGAGGTTGAGTTACCTTCCCTGAGGGTGTCCATGCAAGAGCTTGTTGTTGATGAAGAATATTGTGTATCCAAACTACATGAGTTGGAACTTTTAGATGAACAGAGACAAAACACATCGTTCCATTTGCAAGCTTATCAAAATTGTCTCCACCACAACTACAACAAGAAATTTTTATTCCAACACTATGACATTAGTGATCTAGTATTAATGGAAAATCCCAAGAATCAAGAAGAACAAGAGAAGCCAAGAAAGTATGAACCAAGTTGGTTGGTTCCTTATATTGTCATGACAGTATTCAGATCAGGAGAATATCAGCTTTCAACTCCTCAAGGGGAACCATTGTCAGAGTCTATCAATAGCTTGCACTTGTACAAATTTTACACCTAGCTTCAAAGAGCCATGTCAAAAACTAAAAAATGCAAAAAAAAGTAAAAAATTAAAGAAAAAAATTATCACCTTGATGAAAACCTAGCAAACATGCATATTGGTGACACCAAAAAAATAAAAAAAATCAAGAAAATAGTAAAGAGAAATAATTCGTCTAATTGTGAAAACTAGTTCAGTGGTGCTTTGGATAAGTACCATGGTGAAAACCTGGAAAACAAGAACCATGTGTATAATCGATCTACACTCTACTGTCTACCATCATTTTATCTTGTTTTCCACCTTCACTCATAATAAGTCTATCTTCACCATTTTCATGTCATCCATAATAACGCTTTGTGTCCTCCCCATAACCTGGAATGATTGACATCTCACGTATTTCTCCTTTCATATCTACCCACAATAAAGCTCATCCTATGCCATCCCTAATAAATTGGTCCTATACCTGAATGGGGGAAAGTACTTAACCAACATCTTCAATGGATCTTACGACTTCTTGTTGGAGATCACTATGTCAAAAATCCAAAAAAAACAAATATTCCCAAAAAGTCCAAAAAAATCAAATATTCCGAAAAACCCAAAAAAATTATAAAACTTCAAAAACCAAAAAAAAAATCTAAATATGTCAAAACCCAAAAACATCCAGATAACTTTCAAAAATCCCCAAAATACAGTTAGTTTCTAGTCATGTTAGTCAAAGTCTAGTCAAACTATGTTGCCTTTACGTGTATAATGTAGGCAAGGCCATCAATTAATGAGTCCCCAATGCATTAGGTTAGTCCTTGAAGGTTTGTCGAATAATGTCAATCAAGAGTCGAGCCATAATCAATAAAAAAATTTCAAGTCTTATCAAACTATGAGGTCTCTACACATTGTTACATAGGCAAGGCCATCAGTCAATGATCCCTTGAGGCCCTAGGTTGATTCTTTATAATTTTTAGGTCAATCACTTCTCGTGTCATAATAAATTAGACATTGTCATCAAACACAAATGATCATCAAATTCTCAACAAAAATCGTGAATCAATAAGAAAAACTATCCAACAAGTATTTAAGCAAAATCGGACAATTACCTAATCAAGCAAACATCAAATCAACATCAAACATCAAACTTGTCACTCAGTGGTCTTATACAGGATGTGTCCTTCCTGAAACTAGACATTGTCAACTCTGTTATTTGCCTTATACAAGTGGTTATGTGACGAAACTAGACTTGATGTCTTATACAACATTTTTTCTCACCGAAAACTAGGCATTATCAAACAATCAACCTGCTAATCAATTAGTCGATCAAACATCAATAAACAATCGATGACAAACAATCTGAATGGTTGTTGGATTTGTTGGTATCATTTGATTTTTATTGATTTGTGTTTTGGGTCATGTTACTAGCCACCTCGAGGATTTAGAGGAGTGATGATGTCCAATGACTCGCCTTTCCTTTGATTGCTATTTGCAGATTATCTCAGTGAAAATACTGGGGAAACTTTGATCCTAGTATGAGTCATGGCATTCCTTATCTAACGACTGTCTACCTTTTCAAGTGGATAAATTTTCACACCTTGGTCTATGTGATACCATGGTGTTTATTGTCCATTTTTCATATTTTAACTCCCAATGATGATTAATGCAAAGACTAGCATAGCAAAATATTAATATTTTATTGTCTCCACTAACTCCGTGCTAACATTTCTTCTAGCCCCATCATGATTGCATCCTATGACACACAAAAATATATATATCCTGCATACATAATCATGTTAGAGCATCATAAGCATCATCATAGATGCATATTAGTCATCCATATCACATCATAAAATATAAAATATATACATAGCATATATGTATTTCACATAGGCATCCAACATCATAATCATCTCATGTCATTTTGCATCCATATGGAATTAGAATGTAATGCATATAATTGCAAAACATCCAATATGATAATTGCATATACATATCTATAGGTCATCATACATTCCATAATATATCATATCATTACATTCACATCATTTCATATACATAATCCATTATCATACATCACATTGCATTTACATCATATAGAAGGACATCATACATAACATCGTATTCATAATCCACAATAAACATCACATAACATTGCATGCATCATTTAGAATTTACGATAGCATAACATCATAACATAATGCATTTATCTAACATGTAGGAATCATACATACACCTACAATATCCATTAGTCATCCATAATGCATCATACATCATGATAATCCATCACATGACATCATAAATGCATATTATATAGTCTCCACCAATAAGATGCATTGCACATATATATATATCTTGAAAAAATTTCATAGTACAAAATCATGATATCCCCCATAATGGAGCTCATAGGCTCAAAGGTCAAAAATATAAGTGTCAAATACAATGTCAAAATATTCTCTAGCTAGAGCTACCCTGATCCCATGAAGGTGATGGTTGTGGTGATGGTTGGCGATCATGCATGTCCTCTCATTGTGGAGACCTTGATGACCTATGCTATGATGGAGGTTGATCATATGGAGGAGATCATCTCAACCCTGACAGACCCCCACTACTATGTGACTATTTGTTATGTGACCAGCTTTGAGACCTACTCATAACCTCTATAAAGCTTGACTCTCTCTATTTAGGTGATATTTCCATCTCATACAGAACCCAATAGTATTTATCACCCCTCCCAAATCTCCAAAGCTCCTAAGCCATGTCTATAGTCAATCCACTAAGAATAGCCATAAAGTCTACACACCGCTGCTTGACTTGCTTCTAACTATAAATGCCACATCCCTCTTGGTCCTAAGGCTGCCCACCTCTTCCTCTAAAGCTTGTATCCAAAAATTTGGATACATCTAGTTGCACCTATAGATCTACTATACTCTAGTCTAATGAACTATCCCGCTCTCTAATCGACACCTCCTCTAGTCCTTCTCCCACATACTCTCCCATCACAATCCTCTCTTGGAGGACCCACTCTACCTCTCCCATTTCCTCCTCCTCCTATATATCCTCCTCCTATCTATCCTCCTTTCACTCCTCTATTTCCCACTCTACCTCTCCCTTGGAAACATCCTACTCTCTGACATTAGGAAGTGGTCCCTCATCCTACCACTCCTCCTCCTATTTATCCTCCTCATGCTCCTCCTCCTCCCTGATCGATGAGAGGTGTCCCACTGCTCTCTATCCCCTCGCCCTCTTCTATCAAACTCAACATCCTCTACCTCCTTGTTCATCCCCACCATCATCACCCTTCCCTCCATCTCCTCGCCCTCCATCTCCTCTCTATCCTTGTCCCCTAAACTAGTCTCGTGGGTTGTTTCCTCGATGCTCTATCGGTGTTGGATGGTTTGGATCTATCAATGGGTCAGTCCTATGGGTGGCCCAACACACATCATAATCAGGCATGGTACCTACATCTACCTCTCCACCCCTCCACCCCCACTGCATAGGATGCAATAGTCTATACCCTGGTCCACCATAGCCACTGGTATCATCTTCCCCCACTAATCAACCTCTCGTGAGGATTGTGTGAACTTTCTTTTCCCCATAGGAACACCCTACATCTCACTGAACTATCTTTACACCTATTCGAAAGGTACACATCAATAATATTTTGTGATTGGACTATCCATCCAATCAGGAATCTAGGTTGTCTACACCATGGAAAATGCTCATCCTCATCTACCCATGGCTGAAAATCTCTATAGGGCCTCCATATGAAACTAGCAAGTAGATGAATGGCATGTTTCCAATATCCCACATCTTTGACAAAGACATATGTCACTACCCTGCCATATAAGTAGACATAAGGCATGATATCCCCTAAATGTTTTCCCACTAGTGAACAAAACATGACAATGTGCTCCCATGTCCATATCATCAATAGTGTCATGTCACAGCTGATTGACTAAGGTCCTTTGTAGGTGACATCATGTAATTAAAATTATATCATGGCTAGTAAGTAGGGTTCCCATGCATAGACTATACCCTTAGCCATCATCCACATAAGCAACTCACCCCAGCCGACAAGAAATCCATGCCCTTGGCAGTTTGGAATGACAATCTTGACAATCAATGTGCATAATATGTAGCCCCATCGCTTAGCTCTCTGCCAAAAACTCCCATATAATCTCATACTCCTCGATGCCTAGCTTCACGACGTCCTCATGCTCATACTGGTCCTCAATTGATTGATACCTACACTCTCGATCATATCTCACCCACTCTCCACAGATAGGAAGTCTTTGAATCTAATAGATATCCTCAAGCATCATTGTCACCTCCCCAGTCAAAAAGTGGAATGAACTCATCTCAAAATTCCATCTCTTGAAAATTTCCATCAATAGTCCCCTATTCACCCTAATGGTGGGCATGGATATCACATAATACAAAACCTAGGTGCATAAGTTGATGCTTCTCAATGTCAGACAACTACTCCTGCAACCTGAATGTGGATGGTCAAGACTCTCAGTTGTAGATTGGTTCATATCTAGTGTGTGGTCACAAGAAAAAGCATTACATCAATTAAAAACCCTGGTCAAACCTATTGGACTTACCTTGCAAAATAACTTTTATCCTAAGCTAAGGAAGAACTTAAATCAAGAAATTGTGTCGTACTACTAAACACATGCATTTTACATAACAAATGTGTCACACATTTTGCAGATGTGTTGCACTATCACACTTGTGTCACATTCCTCAACATATGCCTCACTTGGGTCATTTGCGGTTAACCCCTAATGCTTGCATCACCTATTTCCACGTGCGTTCTTCCATCATGCACATGTAGTCCCTTTTCAAATTTGCATTATCCTGACCATGTATACAGTGTAGAAAGCAAATGTGACACGCTTCACAATTGCACTGCACCACATTCACCAACACCCTAACCTACACATGTTTTGTACCATGCAGATGTAGTAAACTTCCTCCACATGCAATGAACACAATAGGAGTTGTGGTAAACTATGCTCATTGCATCTCCTTGCTCACATTTAGAGCCCTAAATCTACTCAAAAATGACAAATTGGCGAATTGTGTATGGAATACTTACTGAGTCCCTAGAGCCCTCTAGCTGTTGGAAGGTCCGAACTCTGAATCCACAGTGAGCATTGTGTGGAATGGGAAACATATTGGCAATAGGTCTCTCCAGAGCTCTCTATTCACCAAAGTTGAAAATGCACAAACGAGAAATTTTACCACCAAATTTCTATTTATACTCCCCACCAATTAGGGTTAGGGTTAGGGTTTTTATTTGTTTCCCTTGTTGAAGGGCCCTGAAACCTAATATTATCATCTTGAAGGTCCTGTAAATTGATCCTTTTGTCATAAATGCATTGTTTGCCATCTAAATTTCTTATCGGAATAATTTTTCAAATTTTTCAAAAATTGGAAATTTTTTCTAAGAGGGCGTCAATCTACCACATTTTATTATTAGTACATTGGGGCATATTTTTGAACTAAATATCTTTGACATGACATGATAAATTGCATTATATCAAAGAGCCTATGCAAAATGTAGACACTAAAAATTTCCCTTTTCTTGTGAACACTATTTTTCTTCGTCAATCCCCTTTCTTCCTTGATAATTAAATAATTTTAATTATTTGATAATTGTCTAAAGTGATATTTATTCTATTAATTAAATAATTTTATCTATTTAATTAATTCACTTTTCCCTTTTATTCTTTCTTTTGATTGATTAAATAAATTTTATTTATTTAATTATTTACTAATCTATCATTTTCGTCCACTTTTAAAATTAAAAAGTCAAATTTCCCTCCTCTTCTATAATTAAATAATTTTTTAAAAATTTAATTATTTGTCATGGCCAAACTTTTCACTAAAAAATGCAAAAAAATAAAAAATCTCTTTTACAAAACCATTAGTTAAAGTAATTATTACGTTGGCTAAGTAAGGTTTAATTTCTCTATATGAATATATGATCCAAGATTTACTACAGGTGTATAAAAGACCCCACAAGAATGATAGGTTTCTTACCATTCCCTTAACAGTAATTGTACCACCAAGGAAACGTTTAGTTTAGCACATTAGTAAAATTATTACGTGGATTACTTTCCCCAAGATAGCAATGCATTTATTTATCCCTGGGTCAAAATTTTAACAAGAATAGAATCACTACCTAGACCTAATAATAATGTTGTTGGATGTCCACATTAGAACATTTTGTCAAACCATAATTATTCCTTGACAATACCTTATTATTCTTTATTCAAACATCTCAATATTAACAATATTATTATTAAACCCAAACTAGGGTTCAAATAGTCAATTAGGCAATTATTAGCTAGCCACCATTTAAATTATAAACAATTTATTTTGATCTAACCATAATTAATTCATTACAATTACATTATTTTTTTTCTTTAACCAATAACCCTAGTAAATCCAATATTATGATTAAGTCCAACAATGAACAAAGGTATTATTGTTTAATTGACTAATCATTAACTATCATTACACCTCTATTTTAACAATTATCCCCACTTAGAATATCAATGGTGATCAACAATAAATAATGCTATTATTGTTCATCAATGGATCATAGTAATAGTATTACTTAACCCCCCCTTTTTTTGTGGTATTTGACCCATGAACCCCTAATATTTTTACTCTTTTTTTGTTATTGAAAATTATTCCTTAATGAAGAAAGTGTTATTGTCCCATCAATTTTTTTTTGATATTATAATATTATTCAAAGAACAAAAATATACCCTTTAACAAAATTCTAAAAATAAAATAACATAAAAAAGTATAAATATCACAATTAAAATTTATTTTATACACACATATATATACTCCCTCCAATTATAAAGAAAACCCCTTATTTATTTATTTTTCTTATTTTACTTTATAAACAACATACCATTACTAAAATAAGAAGTTTCTTTTTATTTATTTACTTAACTTATAGTTATCATACTTATTTCTCAAATAAATAAATTAAAGCTTAAGTTATTAAGGGAAAAAAGAGAAAAATCCACGATTCTTTCTTTCTTCTCTTTTTTTAACTTTTTAAAAGAAATTTGGAAACTTTCTTTCCTTCTTTCTGTTTTTTTTAAACTTGAGAACTTTCTTGTTTTTTTTTTTATAAATAATTACTTAATATGTATAACCACTCACGAATGTGCCTTATTAGTTCTTTTAAATTTTAAACGCAAGAATATAATTAATTTGGAATTTTATTTTAGACTTCATTTCACAGCTGCGATTTGGCCGCCATTGATCAGAATATATTACAATGCATTTCTAATTTGTAGCCATGCCATTCATCACAAACTAATGGGTAGATTTAATTAATTTGGCGAGGGGATTTCTTATTTATTTATTTTTCTAAATAAACACACACAGTAAAATTGACAGATTTCAGCAAACAATAAAATTAAATATACAACTGTTTTTAATGATACCCAATGGATTTCTTACTCCAACTATTCTGTTTTGACAGGATTACCCATTTATTCAAAAATCTATCCTTATTATACTGGAAAATGTGTTCATTTTATTTTAATATTATTTGAAACACTTTTAAAATAATAGTATTATTATATTAAAGAAAACCAGATTATCCTGTTCAACTATTTTGGCTTTCAAAGTGCTCTCATTTAGTCTGTCGAAGTTACACCTCCCAAACATATAATCATGGCTCAACGTACCTGCCAAGACTATTAAATTTATTGCAGAAAGCTATATAGCAGAGGGGGAGGCATCAAATGTGACCCAAGGTTTATCTGCCAGCAAGAGTCGTGTAAGGGACAAGTCTGGCAGTGTTCTCCTTTAATTTAATCTACTTCTTGCATTATGTTTTCACCGACATTCTATGGCTTATTTCTACAATATGGCTTCTAGGTCAGCTCAATCGTCACACTCCACCTCACCTCCTCAGAACTATGGGGAGGTACTATTTCTTTTTGTTAATCGTAACCCAAACTATTAGTTGGTTTCCACATTAATGTTGTGCATAAATTTTACATCTTTGGTCAGATTTTATAAATACGGCAGGCGTGTGGAGTAGGTGATGGAATTTAAGACTTCCAACAGCAGTATGGACATGGAGTTAAAAAGAAAATGTAGAACAAGTTTTCTAAATGGTGGTCAATGTAAATGTTGTTCATTGCCAGCCATTAAGAATGAATGGCTCACCCACTCAACATAGCCATTACCAAACCATTCTCTACCCCTTTTCAGTTCTTGCATATCATCTGAGGATAGCAAGTGAGTGATTCGATTCAGGAGCGGCGTGGGATATCTACAGATGCACTCCAAACTGAGGGCGTGGGATTCTTGTCCCAGTCTTCACAGTGGCTAGAACGACTAGAAATCCAGTGAACCCTGAAGTACAAAGAGGAACGGGAGAAAAATGCATTGTGTTACTATTGTATCTGTTCACACAATTATTTCAACCAAGATTTTGTTTTTCTTTCACTGTAAGTTATGTGTTCTGGTTTAGAGCAGTAATATAGCCTAAAACATAAGAAGTGAATTCAACGCAGTTTTAAACCTCCCCATTCTTTCACTTTCATCTCCTTGAGCTCTCTTTCCTAATGATGGATCACAGAGTGTGATCCGAAACATTGATCCAAAAAAGCTTACACAATCTAATCCAGAAATATGCTTCTCTGATAAGAAGTGAATTCAACGCAGTTTTAAACCTCCCCATTCTTTTTTTCTATTTCTATTTTATTTTTATTTTTATATATATCTTATTCATGATAAGATCTGCTATAAATCAAAATGAGAATCCATTCACTTAAAATGGGATCGTTGCTTGAACCAACATTAGATGTTATATATATAAAAAACCAACATTAGATGTTATATATATATATATATAAATAAACAGAAGGAAGCTTAACAAAATGCTTACATAAATATTTTGGGTATAGGTGTATTTGCATATAAAATAAAATGTATTTTTATTCCAGCATATAGTACATATGCACAACCAATTTGTTTATTTTATCTTGTAAGTTATATATATATTTCCATATTTATAGGAGGTATAATATGTACATCTCTATACTTCTCTTTGATATTCATGCACCTTTTTACGAACACCAGAGGTTTAGAAATTCATGCCCATAGATCTAATTTTTCCCAAATCTGAAATAGATTTAACATCGTACACAATAGGAAATTTCAAGTACAACATGTCTCTAGGTTTATATTTTACTTAAATTTGAAATAAATGATGCAGAATGTTACATTTTCACCTTATTCCCTTCCTTTTAAATGAAACACATTTTGTAAGGAAAAATTGGATATTTTACCTTTCCTTCATCGAAAAATAGGTTAACTAGATTCGCTTCAAGAAAATAAGCTATGCACAAAGCAAGGTCATGGCCTACATTATATTGGGGATGCCCTCATTTTATTTTGAAATGACTATCACTGGACTAACACACAGCTAGATGAATCACAACACATTTATGTTTACAAATTTACTGGTTTAGCTTTTCTTGAATAGAAATATTCGATGGCATACCAAATCAATATAAACATGAAATTTATTTGAATGGAACACATCTTACATTTACAATGAGACCACTTATTCACATTCCAAGAAGCATATTTACTAACTCCTAATTAGAATAGCACAGATCTCTTTACCAGTACCATTGTACACCTTGTAACATCCTAACACAACCCTTAAGTACCAATGCACATTGACAACACTTTTAATACATATACTGAAATTTAAGGTTCTCCTAAGTTTCTCTAATAGTTCAATGTACACATGAGCCATAAGATCCTTCTGATGCCTTTCTAAAGCTCATAGATTATACACTTCCTTCCATTGCTCAAAGGTACCAAAAAAAAACTTACTTAGAACTCTTCTTATTACAAACATTTCATAAAAATGAAGTGACTTACATACAGAGGACAAGGGCTTGCTCTCCACCCTACCATAATGGCGTCATGGAACCTTGTGGGTTCTAGCCATACCCCCGAGTAAGTAATTATTTAGATCCATGGTGATAAATGGAGTCTTTTCTCAATTTCACAAAGAAATAAAACTAACATAGCATAAATCCCATGCATCTAGGTTCTCTACTTTCTATCTTCAACCAAGATCCATACAATATGCTACCATTTTACAACCAATAACCAAGGGTGGAAGAGAATAGGAAGAACTTATCTCTTTTTTTTTAAGGCGAAGGGATTGAGCTCTTTTATCCATCTTTCCTCTCTAAGCCAAGACATCTTGATCACTATCTCTCCAAGAGGTGGATTCCTCTCCTTTTCACATTCTTACTTCTAGCTCCACTCAAGTTCTCCAAGAGGAGAAGTGGGTAACACCCCCCTCCTTCCTCCCCCAATATATAGAAATCTCACAAATTGTAACCCTTGGATGGGGAGATGTGAGTGTACCTCTCTCATCAATGAGGGTCTTTTCCTTCTTTAAGAGGGATATATACACTTGGACAACTCCTCAATCTTTTCACCGCATCTTTTACTCAAAATTCGTCACTCCTCACTATGAAGACTTTTCAAGAGTCAAATCATGTCCTTGGGGCCCTATTGCATGCCCACTTGATCCCTACCATTATGGTTTAGACCCTAGGGGGGTTTATTTACGCATCCCAACCCAAGAAATTGACCAAAAACCCTCTTTAAAAACCCACATAATGTTCCATCCGAGTTTCACACTTGGATACAATGGTTTCTATCCTTAACCCCAACTTACATCTCCCATGACACACAATTAAATACCCTTTCCACCTAGGAAAATAAGCATAATAATTTTATTTCTTTCTAAATTCCGAAATAAGGAAATCCAATACATAACCACCAGAGGATGTCTTTCGATTTTGTTCTCACTGGTTTTCCCTTCTCACATTGGCACTCTTTCTTTCCTGCACATTACCAATGAAATCATAAGCAACATTCGTATGCAACATTAATTTGGTAACTAAAGTAAGATTTAATTGTACAACAATTTCATTAAAATTCCAATTCGTATTCATAGTTTACAAGTTCCTAATACCTTCATGGCAATGATAATAAAACATGTCAAAATGAAATATGAGTACATTGTCACACAATCACACTATGCATTGTCTGAAATATATCTAAGCATCTATTTAGGAGAAATATAACAAAATTAAGATTGTATTATTCACATGTGAAGTGGGGTCTTACATTATTCACTTTCCCTCCTATTTAATTTTCCCCAACAATCTCTTTTTCTATGCCAACCTCTTTATATGTTCCATTCGTATCTCTTTACATCTCAATTAATTTCCACTCTTGATTGAATTATTTTATAATTTAATCTCAACTGTCCATCCTTAAACTAGCCCTATCTTTGCCCTAATTTAGCCCTAACCCTACTCCATACAACATCTTTCAATCTTGGCCATTGATTGTCATATCTTATTGGCTTATAATCCCAGCCCCTTATTCCAATTTGGTTTTCTATAAAAGAGACCTATCTTTGTCATTTCAAACCTACCTAGTTGATGCTACCTAGACTATTGCTATCTAAGGAGACAAGTACAATATTCAATATTTCTCTATCATTTTCACTAGGCATATTGTTGCATACTCAAATTTGAGTGCAATCAAGCATATAAAGAAAGATGGAGAAGGACAATGGGGGTGAATCAACCATGGCATAGGTGATATTGCTTTATGTTTTATGTTTCTATGTTGGTTTGTGCTTCATTGTTGGTTTAGGGTTTTAGGGTTTGAGTTTTGATGATTTATGACCTTAACCTTAATTTTACCCTATTCTACAGTAGGATTAGTGATCGATTCCAAAATGGGCAATGGTATTGGAAATACCTTGCGTGAAAGAGTTGGAAAACTCAAGATCCACAATGGATATAACAACACTGTGGGATGCCATAAGTCTACAACTATGTAATATGACACGAGGTTGTGAAACTCATGCAAGTTTCAAAACACTAAGTGTGCCCACTATGAACACTAAACTATCAAACAATCACAGTAAAACACTCATAAACAAAAATCAAAGAGTAGAAATAGACAAAGAACACAGAGATAGGGATCTAATAGAATTTGAGCCAAAAGAGGAAATACTATGGAACCCAGAGCACCTATATCTTGGACAACATTTCGAAAAATTCAAATTTTTGATGTCTATAATGGTGTTTAAGGTTTTTGTGTCTATGTGCAAATAGGTTTAACAGTGGATATTTTTCAAGAATTTTCTCAATTTATGATAATGTAATTCAAAATGCAAGTGTGCAAGAATTTTGAAAATGCTTGAACAATAAATGACAATTGTGAATGAATTTATAGATCTAAGATGCAAAAATTAACTGATTTAGATAATATGCTAAATCTTTAAATGATAATGTTAATATAGTTTTTTAAAGAAAATAATTCAAATTTTCACTTTTTAGCTATGTGCAAGATACCTAAATGCATGCAATGACACTTCCAAATTTTTTTATATATAAATAACCTAATACAACTTTGTAAATGCAATTGGAATGTAGACTTGAGCTATAATGACTAAAATAAACCCTATTATAATCTATAATGCAATATTATATGCAATTTTTTGAAATTTTTATGCCTTTTATGATGTAAAAATGGATGCCTAATTGAAAATTACATAGCAATGAAATACAAAACCTAGATCTAGGATGAAATGCTTCAAATTTTAGAAGTTATATAATGTTAACATATAAGGTTCACCAAAATGAAACATAGGAAAAGTGAAACCTTAGAGCTTTCACCTTAGGGTTTGAACACCTTTCCCTAATTTCATTGGAATATTATGTGTATAAAATGTAATGTGATGGGGTGTGATTGGATTTGGACAAGGTATGTGATTGACTTATAGCTTGAATGGTGAGACAACCTACCCTTGACCAATTCTAAAAGTGACCTGGGATGAAATGCAATGATTCAATTGACCTAATGATGCAAATTATTGTTATGATGCAAATAAAATAGATTTTAGAAATCACATATAGAAATAGACTACAAAAATGAATTGAGTAGGACATTGTGCACTTGTGATGTAAATTTGGAGCTAAAATTGAAGGACATAGGAACCCTAGGTGCCATTGTCTTTGTAGGGATAATTCATATATGTTTTCATAGTCCTCTAGTGTCAGGTCAGAGCTTCCATTTCTTAATTGTCACATTTTCAAATCACCATCAGATAATTCTGTAACTAAGTTTCCATGAGTTTTCAAGGTGTTGGGTTTCATGCAATAATTAATAAATCATCTTCAAATTTTCTTCAATCCTCTTCAGACCTAAAACCTACACATTTAAAGAAAAGAAAAGTTGTGCCATTTAGAGGCTTTCCTTGGTCAAACCTCATGTTCATGTTTCCACTTCCACAATGGCAATGCCAATGATAAAGTGATAAATGATAGCAAGGAATGATGAGACCACAAAGTACTAAAACTCACCACCCTTCAATTGCTTCCTTGAAGGATAGAATCCTTGCACATCTCCTCAAGGCTTAGATCTTTCTTGCTTGATTTGCTTGAATTTCTTGAATTTATTGAATTGCTTGGATTTATTGGAGACCTATAATGGGTTAGCCTTTACAAACAATATGAAAACATAAACATGAATAAAATCACATACATTTTGACATGATGTTTGGATCTTGAATTACTACAATAGATCCTCTAATGGCTGCTCTTGACTTGCTTGATAATTCTCTAGATAATAATTCTTTCTCTTGATTCTCACTACGTTCACTTAGTGCCAAATAGATTTTGAAATGATGCAATAAATAGAGCATTAGGAAAATTCACCATCAACAATTCACCACTAGAAAATTCATCACCAACAATTCTCTGCCATGAAAAATTCACCTTGAAAGAAAAATTCACTACCAATAATTCATCGCCACGAAAAATTAATCACATTAAAATATTTTAATATATATTTCCAAAACTTTAAATTTTTTTGCAAAAGAATATTTTTCACTGCATTTTTATTATCATAAATAAATTTATTCTTTTGCAAAAAAAATCAAATTTTTGGAAATATACATAAAAAAATGTTAACGTGATTAATTTTTGGCAGTGGTGAATTTTCCTTGAGGTGAATTTTTCATGGTGGTGAATTTTCTCGTGGTGAATTGTTGGCATTGAATTTTCCTAGAGCTAATAAATAGGTATTTATATGCTATTATTCTAATTTCCCAAAAATTAAATCTCAACAACTGACTTGAGATATTCAAATTTCAAATAATAAAATGCCAACATTGACATATTAGAATTTGGATCCAAAGTAAGTGGACATAGGCACCCAAGGCAACAGTGTCCTAGGTCTATTGTTTTAATATTAAAGGGATCAAGGGAAAAATATTAAATGAGATCATTATTTTATGATTGCAATTTGTTAGAAATTTTTTAAAATTTCAAGAAGATGCATAGCTAGAAATGTTGTCATGCAGGTCATCCTCCACGTGGAGCTATCACTAGAGAAGTTCGAGAGGATTTTTAGATAAGGGGCTATCATTGTGTTCATAGAGGAAGTAAGATGCAGTCATTCTCACTATTGCAATCAGTAGGAAGCAAATGCCTTTCTAAGGGTGTTGAATGAGTTCCAAGGGGTCTTCAATCATGCTCACCATTGTATCCAGGCTGGCAGACCACGAGCACCTCCACTACTTGTACATCAGGATGAGGAAGAAGTGAGATCCAATGCCCAAACAATAGATGTATACAAATGAGGCTGATGAAGATAGTGGGAACAACAACTCTTGAATAGACAGTCATGATCCTTTTTATATTTATAGTATAACTATCTCAAGTAGGCTCTAAGGCTTATCAGAGCTACAAAAAATATGTCATACTAGTTTTATTTTATTGGCATACTATGCACATGATTGATCTTGTACTTGCTTTCTAGCCTCCTCTTTGGATAAAATGCTATGTAATGTTTTGACCTTACTATATCTAATACAAAAAAATAAAATAAAATGGGTTGTAGAATGCATAATTTAGGAAATTAAGTGCTCAATTAGGTCCAATAACTTAAGGGGGAGCAAAACTTAGCATGCAATCATCATGGGCACTGACAATTTATGACGGTACATAAAGATATATATTTTAAAAATATTATTTTATTATGAATCCTCCATATTTTGGATGATGTTATATTTCTCTTCGAAGATGATATCTCTAATATTCATTGAGAGTCATGAGTTATTCCTCCAATATCTAATGGGTTCCAGAGGAGTTCCTATGTTGGCTATAACATCAACACTATGATTTCCTTCCCTATAAGTATGAGATGTTACAGTGAATCTATCAAAACCCATCATGAGATTTTATTTATCATTTATTTAATGTTAGTGATAGCCCATCCTAACTTCACTTTACCTTTCACAACATCAATACCAAAATTTGAGTCACCTTCAGCCTATAGTCTCTTTGTCCCTAGAGACAGAGAAATCTTCACTCTCCACAACATTTCCATTACTTCAACCTCATTATAATATTTCTCCCCTAGGTACCCTAAGAACCCAACAATAAGTTTTCTATCAAAACTCTTGATAATACAACCACCACTAGCTAAATTGGGGGTTCCTTTAGTAGGCCCATCAAAATTGAGTTTGGACGAACCCAAATGGTATGGTTTCCTTTTGGTACTCTATTGAGCTAACATTTTAGATTTATCAAGAGTGGCAATTTAGGTTCATAGGCATTGATATAGAATTAAAGAGCCAATTTATGAATAGGAAGTGTCACTCTATGACTTTTAAGTTCCATTGTATGAAATGAAAGTATCAATCTATGGAAGAATTTTTAATCTATGAAATGAGTGTCAATATGTGAAATAGAAGCATGAATTTATGATGAAAGTGCTAAAACAAAATGCATAAGTTTTAATAAATGAGAAAAATAACTAAAATATAGTGTAGAAGCAAGGATCTAAAATGAAAGCATGGAAAACTAGTGTGAAAGTGTAGATACAAAAATGCAAGAATGAAAACACAATGCATAAGCATGAACAAAAAGTGCAAAAGTTCACATATAGAAAAGAAAGAAAGAAATAAAAGTGTAGAAGCATGGATTTGGAAATGAAAGCATTAAAATGTAGCCGAGAAGCAAAAATCTAGAAACACAAGCACTAAAAAATAGAGTGAAAGCACTATTTTTTAAATGCAAGCACAAAAAATAGAGCATAAGAACCATTATATAAATGCAAAAGTGAAAACATAGAGTGTAAGAAACATAAAGTGTAAGAATCATTCTAAAACCTATGATGGAAAACTAAAAAACTCAGAAAAATGTTAGATTTATAGATGGGGTCACACCGAGTGTACAAAAATGAAGCTAGGAAAAATGAAAAAGTGTAAATATAAAATTAAAATACATACAAATAAAACCTTTTACCATGTTAATCCTCTTTCTCCTTTAATTGAGCTAGAAGAATAATTGCACCCAACAATCTCTTGATTTTCTCTTTTGATGTATGGAATGTGGTTTTTTGTGAAACTACAAACATGATAGCAAGATTGAGATAATGAGAGATCAAGTGGATAGCATAAGGATATAATGAAGATGAAGTAGATAGAAAATGGAATAGCATATAGGTAAGATGATAGAAGGTGATTCAATAGGAAAATAGAAAACATAACAACATGATGATGAAATATGTTCAAATGTAGCGAGAAGCCTCTGATTTATATAATTTATAAAATGAAAATTAAGGGTCAAGATGCATTGGTTGATAGATGGCTATGATTGATTGAGGATTAGGTTTTGGATTGAGGCTTAGTCTTATAATGTAAGGCCCTATCTTGTATTTGATTAGTAAATCTCTAATATGTTTTATGTATTCCTAAATAGATGGTAAGATGTATTGTGGATGACAAATACTATGATTATTTGATAATTTTATTGTGTTTCATTTTGACATTTTACTTATTCTACCATGAAGGGGTTAGAAATTGTAAATTATGAATATGAGTTGAGATTATAAATGAAATGGTTGTAAAATTAAATCTTATTTCAACTATTAGATTAATGTGGTATATAATTGTTTCTTACAATTTCATTGGCAATGTGTAGGAAAGGAAGAGTTAGTATGAGAAGGGAAGACCATTGAGTAGATCAAAAGACATCTGCTTGAGGTGATGAATTTGACCCTCTTTTGAGGCTTAGAAGGATATAAAGTTAACAAGTTGATGAGTAACGTGGTCCGGGCTGATATAAAAGAGATGATTTATATTTTGGGTTGAGAGAGTTTATTTTTTTGTCAAGTGAGTTGTAAGTTGGGGGATAAGGTTTAGAAACCGTTATCCAATTTTAAATTCGGATAGATCCTTAAATGGGTCTTTAAAGAGGGTTGTTGGTCAATTTTCTTGGTTGGGATGCAAAACTAAACCCTCTAGGGTCTATACCATAGTGGTAGGGGTCAAGTAGGCATGCAATAGTGCCCCTAGGACATGATTTGACCCCTAAAAAGTCCTCATTATGGAAAGTGGTGAGTTTTGAAGAGAGAATGTGATGGAAAGATTGAGGGATTGCCCAAGTGCATGTATCTTCTTTAATAAGGGAAGGACCCTCATTTATGGAAAAAAAAAGGACACTCCACACATCCCCATCCAAGAGTTGCAAGTTGAAAATCCTATATATCTTAGAGAGGAAGGAAGAGGAGGTTGTTACCCACTTCTCCTCTTGGAGAACTTGAAAGGAGATGGTAGAAAGAATGTGAGGAGGAGATGAGTCTACCTCTTTGGAAAGATAGTGATCAAGAAGGTTTGGCTTGGTAAGGAAAGATGGATACAAGAGTGCAGTCCCTTCATTTAAAAGCAAAGAGATAAGTTCTTCCTTATCCCCATTTTCCCCTTTTGTTTATTTGCTGTAAGAAGGTGGTATGTTGCATGGATCATGGTAGAAACAAGGAGTAGAGAACCCATATACATGAAATTTGGTGTTATGTTGTTCTTATTTCTTTATAAAAATTTGAAAAGGCTCCATGCATCATCTTGGAGCTAAAAGAATTCCTTGCTCAGGGGTATGGCGAGAGCCCACGAGGCTCCATGACACCATTACGGTAGGGTGGAGAGCAAGCCTTACTAATCTAGATGTTATTCATCATTTATTTTGTTTAAATGTTTCTATAATATTGTAGATTAGTAGCTTATTAGAATGAATACTGGAAGAGGGAAATTCTTAATTAAGGTGTTTTAATTGTTTCATTTGATATATGGAAAGTTAGATGAGGAAAATTGGATCTTGTGGGCTTTAAAGAGATAAAGAAAGGTTTTCTTTGAAATGAAGGAATTCTTGTATTAGTCCTGTTCTTTTATATCCTTCTTACCTTGAAATAAAGGGAGTACTTATGTGCTTGTACAATAAATCTATGGATAAGTTTTCATTGTATTCCTCACTAGTATTGTTATATTGAAAGTTAGTATTTTGTATAGTACAAAAAAAGAAGAAGAAGGTGTAGTTACTTCCTAAAAGGGTGTTGCAAAAGATTCTTAGTTCTCTCAAAGTTCCAAATGTGATTTTATTTGGAGTTTAAAATTATATGTACAAAGAAAACATGATTAGAGGTCTACTTCTTTATCTAAAATCATGTGGTAGAAATAAGTATAAATACATGTTATGGACTGAACATCAATTGAAAATAATTTATGATACATTGTCGGAGGAAATAATTTGGGGTTTGTTTCAAAGCTCATGTTCACTAAGTAACCTGGAAGTAGAGAAAATAGGTAGAAATTAGTGTGGGAAAAACATATATTTTATTGGTAAAATTTATCTGTACCACTCTACAAACCCACGTAATGGATCACTCTTTAAAATAAATTAAAGAAATACTAACTGAAACCTCATAAATTATTCGATTATCTAAAATCTTAAGAGGAACCATGGGCAGTGTTATTATTCTATTTAACGCGTACGTCTGATATAATTATATGATGTTTTCTTATGGATGTAAAATTTCTCTCCAAAAGAATTTCCTACTGGCCAATATAGTGGAATGTGAGTAATCTTGATTAAACAAATTTGAAAACACAAAAATATTAAAAAAAGCCTGCAACAAAAATAAATAAGTTAAGAAAAAATTCACTGGACAATAGGATATGTGACAAAAAATGTTGATAATGAACAACAGATCTTATATGTGTGATAGCAATAAGGGGAAATAAAATGATAAATTTGATCATGGGCCACTGCCATGTTGAGGCATAAACTCCTTTCACTCTCACCCATTTTTGTTGCTCTTGTACCATACTCCATGGTGCCTGAATACCTCTGCCATGGCGTCGCTGCCATGTTCCCCATTCACTCCCTTGCCAAGAGAAAAAAATAAAATAAATAAATAAGAAAATAAAAACAATAAAGGGACGGTAACATTAGTGTGTGCCTTATTTTAACAGCGGATTCAAAAGTAGAATAAGCTAAAATTGAGGATTCTATCTAGGGTTTGCGAGTTCCTTACCTGTTTGTTTTGAGAGAAATTTTGCACTAATTTTTTCCATAGTTCCTAAGACAATGCAATTGCAGTAATTGAGACAACATGAGAATGTTGCATAGATGGGCTTCCTGGACCGGCTTCCATCTGTCCTATTGTGTTGTGTTGGGATAAGGATGCCTCAAGCAACACAAGCATAACATTGGGTTGGGTGTATCATCGATCGAGCCTACTCGCTGGAGTGATATACCTTGCTCAACTTTTGAAGAAGTGTAATCAGGCTATTCACATGCAGACTAAGTAATTAAGAATAAGAATAAATTAATAATACATATATGGAATTATTTGTTCCAACTACTTTCCCACCAACTCGTAATGGTTTGAGAATGGATTTCATGGGTGGATACATAGGCTCGGTGCTATACTGGCCACCTGTATACTAGATCAATCAAGTGATGTTTCCTGGATAGAAAATATAATTCCAATAAAACTGCCTCACCTAGCATCGACCTCTTCCCTCACCTGCTGCGTCTATTTTGTCAGCTATCATATGGAAGAATATATAAATTGATGGGATGAGAATTAATTGTCACATGCAAGGGATTAAATTCAGTCAAGCGTCTTTGACACGCTACTATTACTGCATGCACTATTATAAATGTAAACTCGGTGTAGATGTACAAATCAAGCTAAAATTTTGGTTGTAATTGATAGCAGCCCCATCATTCATAAAAATGTCTTGTAGTGTTAGCTTTCCAGTGTAGACGGTGTATGGCATCCAGTGGGTGGCAGCGTAACAATTACTTGTGAATATTTATATATACCCATTTAGGGTTGTCACATGTCTTTGTGAGATACAAAATTAATATTGGTGGAAAGGCTTATGTCATCCAATCTTGAGTAAAAATGAGAGTGGATGTTTATTTTTTTTCACTGGAGAGTAATGTGAAAGACGGTGAATGGAATTATGTTTTCCAGCAATAAATTAAGTGATATCAACATTAAATTCGTCTTCCCCATATGAGTATTAATATAAATATAAAAATGGTGATAAGCGGTGCTCATTGTGGGACAAGTTAAAAATTAAATTCTATGTAACTCTGGGTAGGCTATCCAGTAAATAAAATTTTTACCTATCATTTGTTTTTACCAAACTTCAAGGGTATTTAGATGTCAATAGTAAAAAAATTAAATTCTTTGTAACTATGCGTAGGCTATCCAGTAAATAACACATTTACCTATCATTTGTTTTTTACCAAACTCTAAGGGTATTTAGAGGTCAATAGTAATATATTATTACGCCGAGAGGCATAACCTATAGTGACAACATGGGGTGGAGCGTGACCATGTTAAAAAAAAATGTTAACTTATAAAAAAAAGCCGGAAACTAAAGAGATGAAATATTCTATGTTTCGGTCATAACTTTTCAAACTAATATAAACAGGAAGTAAATAGTGGGGACTAAAAAGAGATTATTGCCGGCGAGTGTGAATAAATACAGAGGTGGAGATAAATACCGTGAGTGAAAAAAAGTAAGTTATTTCTATTTTTATTTTGTCTAAAAATATTTGTATGTATTATAATACTTTTTTAGATGTTTTTTCAATTATAAATAAGAAAGTAATTTAATATAAAATTTAAATGTATGATTAATTTTTTTAGGTTAAAAGGTAATTTCATTATAAACATTTTAATGCTTACATTATAATATTTGTTTTATTATAAGCAAGTAAATTATTTTTTAATAAAATATCTATTGTAAGAAAGTAATTTTTTTTTAGTTTTTTTTTTTTGGGGTGAAAAAGTAATTCTATTATAATGTTTTTTCAATTACAAATAAGAAAGTAATTTAATATAAAATATAAATGTATTATTAATTGTTTTTAGTTTTATTCTTTTAGGGTAAAAAAGTTAATTTCATTAAAATGTTTTTAAAATGTTTTTAATGCTTACATAATAATATTTTTTTATAAGCAAGTAAATAATTTTTTAATAAAATATCTATTATGTGATAATGTTTATATTTAACACATACAATTTATATCACATACAAAAACAAGCAAATTGTGTAGTGGATTAATAGATTTGATTTGTAATTGAAGGGTTATGGGTTCAACTCTCATTGTGGGTTTAAAAATTAATATATTTTTTAATTAATTTATTTATTACTAATTTTATTGAAAAAGTTATTAATTAACAAAATTGTAATAATAAAAGAATCAAAATAAACTTGTGTGTTTTGTTTATAATCGTAAGGTTGTGGGTTCAACTATCATTTGGATTCAAAAGTTAATATATTTTTCAATTAAAAGTGAATATTACTATGAAATGGTATGTGTAGAAAAGAAACAAATATCACTACTTTAAAACTAATAATAGCCAAGGCAATATGTAATTATACTTTTTTTAACAATGTCCTTTTATATTGTATTTGGTTGGTAAAATTATTTATATACCTATGAACCATTAAGTATCTTTACAAATGCTTAACAATTTTATAGATTTATTATTTTTTATTAAAATTTGCAGGATGCCTCGTCGTCCAAGGACAAATTTTCAAAATAAAGAGCAACGAAGAGAGCATCAGAGAGAATGTGCTCAAAATTATATGAGACAATGATGTGAACAAATGGCTAATGCACAAAGAGAGGAAGCAAGGAGTTTTACAACTAAAGAGTAACAAACAAAACAAAGGAGAGAATATGCTCAGAACTATATGAGACAATGACATGAATAAATGAATGATGTACAAAGAAAAGAAGAAAGGATTCGTAAAAACCAAATTGATAGAGAAAGAAGCCTTAAACATAGGGTATATATGACAACAGAAGAGATTGAAGTAGAAATGAGATAACATGTAGATAAAATGATAACATGTTGTTCACAAATTCAAAGAGCTATGCATTCTGATCAATTGAATGAGATAGAAAGACAACAAATACAAGTGCACAATCATGAATTAGTTAAAAGACATCATCGATCTCATGGGAATGTTGAGGTTAGTTTTGAAGGGGTGAATTCTATTACAATAGATCGTGTGCTACAAACACCAAATGATAGAATTCAAAATGTAATGAATATTGATAATAGAAGAGATCAAGAAGTAATTAATAATAATACAACTACTTAGATTGATTTGAAAAGTCTACAAATGATATTTCGACATGGACTAGATAAACTTTCTACACCAAGTATGTGTTATATTTGTGAAGAAAGTTATCCCACAATGAAGGTTATACGGGTACCTGAGGGCCCTATTTGCAATCGATATCGACAAGAGAGGAATGAACATCAATTTTCAGCATTAAAAAATATGGATCCTTGTCCACAACCATCAGAACTTGCAAATTTAACACAAATAGAGGAAATGTTGATAGCACATGTCAACCCAACACTTCAAGTAACACATGAAACTAGAGGGCAATACAAATATAAAGGACATACCAAATGTTTTCCACAAGAAGTGAGAGAAATAGCTAAAATTTCACCACATCGAATAAAAGATTTACCAGTCATTATTATTCAAAAAAAGGATAAGTATGGAACAATTTATAATTTTACAGTTAATAGAGAAAGGGTATATAGAGCACTTAAATATAAAATAGAACATGATAGGTTCTATAAAGATGTTCAAATCGATGAAAATGCGCTTACTGAACTTACATGCAATTCAGATCAAAATATTTTTGACCAACTGAATTCTATTTATATGGAGTTTGATTCAAATGTAGATGAGTATGTATTTGTGGGTCCAATATTGGAGATAGATGAAGGAAACATTATTAATCACACTACATCAATGGCCTCTAAACCACCAAATGCTTGAAGAGAGATGGAACTATAGATGATTGGAAATTACTCTACAAGAATAGATGCTTCATTACATCCAACAATTAAGGACAAGTTTGATAATAATATGAACATTTATTTGCAACAAATGATAATGTACATATCCATAATAGAAAAAATTTACATTCATTAAGAAGACCAGTAGCCCGTAGCATTGCAACCAAAGAAGGTAGCACTAATCTAACAGAAGGTTAAAATGATGAATTGGATGTTGAATTATTAGTTTCAAAGGATGCAAGGGTCATGTTAACATCTAATTTATGGATAGAAGCAGGTCTTGTGAATGGAGCTTTAGGATACATAAAAAATATCATAGACAAAGCTGGATGTGGCCCACCAGATCCACCTACATATGTTATGGTTGAATTTGATAATTACTTTGGAGTTCCTTTTGAAGATGCATCTCCAAATTTAATTCCAATTTCACCAATACAAAGGGGCCACACACATCAATTTCCCCTACGATTGGCTTGGGCACTAACGATCCACAAATAACAAGGATGAACTCTTTCCAAGGAAACAATTGATATGGGACCAATAGAAAGGGCGGGATTAAAATTTGTTGCTATATCACATGTTAAGTCTTTGGATGGAATTAGAATCTCACCACCATTTACTTATGATCATTATGAAAAAATGAAGACATGAAAGCAACTCGCCAAAAGAAAAGCAAAGGAAGAAAGACTAAAATCTTTGGAAACATAACATTTTTATGTGATGTATATATTTTTCAAGTGAATTCTTCTATTAATATTGATATTAAATTTTTGGTATAAAAGATGAATTGTCTCATTCATTATGAATTCCTATTGTACACATCTCTTTGTGCATTTGAATAAATATGATATGAATCATGATTTGTAAAGTATTATAATTCTTTATTTAAAATAAAATATGTGATAAATTATTATTTTACATTGTGTGTTGCAGATGCTACTAGCTTATCTATCTTAATGTATTAATCTATATATTATACGCTGAGAGATATCATTTTTTGAGGCGTATTTTTTAAATTCAAAAAAGAAAAAAAGTGAAAAAAATACACCTTGAAAATGATATCTCTCGGCGTATAATATATAGATTAATATATTAAGATAGATAAGCTAGTTTTAAATGTTAAACACATTCGTAAGAAGATTACATTTGATAATATTGATATTATAGATCTAAAAAATTATTAATATTAGTGTTGGCTCACTTCAATTTAAGAGTGATATCAATAAAGATAGAAATAATAATTATACCAATATCAAAGTAAAATAAGTAATAAAAATGTAAATATTTCTTTATATTATTAAATGTGACAACTACATTCTTATAAGTGGCCTTATTGCTGCACTTGATAGTATCAAATGAATTCACCATCCTTAATAATAAAAGTAATTTTTATAAGATGATTTGATTTGGCAGCAAGAAATCTAGGTTAGGGGATTTTGGGTAAGTTGGTAGGTGAATATGCTTAAATCAATTTTTAATCAGCAATTTATAATAAATGTTATTTTCAAAATTAAAACAAATTAAATTAGAGTCATTGGAAGATGCTCATTATAGTAACATAGCATCAAGATAATATTATGAAGGGAAGGAAATATAACATAAGGGAATATCATTATTATTTGGATTAGATGAATAATATCATTAATAAAGACAATTAAAATATTAAGAATAGTTTTAAAATTTGAACAATAATACAATATTAGTACAATAAGAAAGCTATTAAGGGAGATTGCTTGAGAGCATCCTAAAATAGTATGCTAATGAAGGCAAAATTATCTGAGATCGATTATGTAAATATTATTAATTAATGGATGCTATTATCATGGTTGGTAGGAATGCTATAATGGGTATTCTCATAATTTTAAATATTATGTTGCCAAAATATTAATGAATAGCAATAATTTTAACTATATATTAAATTTACACAGTATTAATTTTATATTGACTTCATAGAATTAGTTATTAAGGTTATAATGGGCCATGTGGTATCGACAATGTAACTAAAATAGTGGCACTAAAAGAGAATTATTCCTTTGGAAAATAATAGGGAAGAATACCCAAGAATAATATGAGCAATGATAATAGTATTTATAATTGATTAAACAGTGATAATGTTAATTGTGAAATTAACCTGAATAATTCCCTACCTTATTCTTTAAAAAAAAATAAAAAAATTATGTGAGTTTTCTTGTTGAAAATTTTAGGCATGACACTTATGATGCCATGGATAATTATAAACTAATATCTTTGACGGTGCGATTGTTTTATTTTATTAATTGACGCATTGGCCAGAGAATATAATTGATGATGTTGATGCGAATTAATGTAATTCTATAATGCAATAGATGATGATATGATTTGGTGAGGGGACAGGGTAGCATCACTCGTTCGCGAGCGCCCTGCTACACTGCAAATCCTTCTCACAATGCTTGTAATTGATTATATGTATGTATGTTGTGTATCACCTTGTTGGATGCAGGCTTTGCAGGAATAAGACTTGATTCCACCTATTTCGATAGGACAGGGCGAGCATCAAACCAACCCAATAGCAGGAAGTTGAACAAAGGTGACATGGAAGTAACTCCGTCCCAAGATGTCAATTGTCTTGTATCTTCTTGGTTTTGTGCGTCTTGGTCGTAGCCATTTTGTTGTTACGTTAGTCTTTGTATGTAATTGTGATTTTATGACTTATCTAATGTGGTGTATGGTTTATGTTGTGATTTAAATAATTAAACAATTAATAAAATAAAGCGTAAATTAATTAATAAATAAATAAATATTAGTAGTTTGTGAAAATATTAGATTTATTTTGAAAATCTTGCAAATGGTTGATTTCAATTATTTTAATGGGAATTTGATTATTTAATAAAGTGTTCATGGAGATGATATATAAATAAATAAATAAAAAGTTAAATTTTGTGGATTTGAATATTTTTTAATTTTTTTTTAATTGATCAAATCGAATATTCTTGTAACGGAAGGAAAATTATTATTAGGGAATGGGTTTTCATTTCAACAAATGCATGATAAAAAAAAATAAAAAAAATTGAAATGCAAATGCATGTAAAAAGGCAACAAAAGGAATCATTAGGTTAACAATTATTTTTATTTATTTTCGGAGAAGTGACTTCTGGTATTCATGGGAAGAGGAAACAGAAAAGATTTTCTGAGTGTTGATTTTATTTAGGGTTTTTTCTTTTTACGGGGTTGCATTCTCTCTTTCTGATTCTGGAGAAAATTTTGCATTCACTTTTTCTGTCATTCTGGAGGAGTATTGCATTCTCTTTTTGTTATGCTGGTAAATTTATTGAAGAAGAAGGTTCAGCCTGAGGGAGGTTCTGGATCTGTTGCTAGAAAACATTTGGCAGCAAAGGAATAACTCTGCAAAAGGGATTTGATCAAGCTCAGGAAAAAGCTTCCACAGATCCTCTACAGGCATAGGACACCAAGGTTCTTTTTCTCCTTTTCAATTATCTTCTTTCTGTAGCAACAAATGAAATAAAAATTATTTTCGTGAATGAAATTTCCTCTTGAGGTTTGAAATTAAATGTGTGTTGAAAGAAAACTCTTCGGGGTCTTTAGAAATGTTTTGGATTGTTATTCAATCAAAAGAAATTTTACTGGGGTTCGGGATTGTTGTTTATTAAAATGAAATTTTTGTTGGGTTCTGGACTGTTGTTTATTAAAATGAAATTTTTGTTGGGTTCTGGACTGTTGTTTATTAAAATGAAATTTTGGTTGGGTTATGGAAATAAATAGTATTACTATAGTTTTGTTCTGAAAAAAAATAAAATAAAGAATAACTTCATCAGAATTTGGCTGTATATTCAAGTATTATATAGCATTTTATAAATACATTTTATATACAGTAAATATATACATTAACTTTGTATAGTTGATTATCAGGCCCTCTGCTTTTTGAAATATTTAAATACAAGATATATATGTATATATATATACTGATATATATAGTATATATATACACACATATATATATATTATTACATATATATATAAATATATATATATATATAAATATTAAAATGTAAATTTAATTCTAAATTTTGAGTTTCACAGCTCTGTATCACTCCTATTGATCTTCTCAGATTAAACCCCTGACTGGAGTGTAGGTTCTGGCCATACCTGCACCACCCAGCTAGCCTTAGCACTGGTAAGCAATAGCCTCCTCATGATCTATCCACTTGTACCTTCACTGTACCAGACTATCCATGCAGCACCCTGCCTTTGATGGTTCTTTTTCCATTCGGAAATGTAGAAACTCTGAAACATGTACATTTAAATGGAAATTCTTTTAATTTATAATGTATGTGTATGCATTTATAAATATATATATATATATATATATATATATATATATATATATATTTATTAATCCATTTAATTATATTCTGAAAGTCACCAATTTAACTGTTAAATTAATTAATCAATTATGTTTGTAAACAGATTGTTTCTTTTCTCAATCAATAAAACAAAATTTTATTATAGTAATGAAAATATGAAAATGAAAGAATTTTTTATTAAATTCCTGACAACTTACAAACCAATACATATTATATATGAAAGGCAATTTAAGTGAATATATGTCAGGCAAATGATTATTTAATTTTTGTTTTTAGTGTTTATATTGTGGAAATGGAATTTATTATGGAATTAAATAAGTTATTTTTTTATGTTATTTTTTTTGTGAAGTTGAGGCTTGTAGACTTGTTGGGTTCGGGACATTGTTAGTTTATTGGTGTGGGAACCCTGTTAAGTTTATGAAAGTATTATGAAACTGTAGTCTTCCAGAGGATTGTGATTTTGTTGGATTTATGCCTTTTCTTTATGAGTATTTGATATGTCATGATTTGAGAATGGGGCGTATAGACTTGTGAGATTTTGATAATGTACTCATTAGCGAGATGGGAACTTATGCCTCGCGTGTTATTATTATTGTATTTCAATGTGCATGATTTTGATGGTACAACCCTTGTTTCCTTTTGGTATTGGTTGGGTCTCTAGGGAGAGTGGCTCCTCATGGGGGCCGGTGCCCCGCTTAAGGGGAAGGGCACAGGATAACCCATGAGTGAGTTAGTAATCAAGTGAAAACCTAATAATTAACTTAGGAGGGTTGGGTAGTAATATCATTATAAGATTTAAAAATGGATGCCTCGTCTTCATTAGTGCTTCCGCAGACTAATGGAAGGCTGAGAAGGCCGTGGTTGGCAAGGTTGTGACCTCGTCTTCACGAGAGGTTTACGGCTCCACATGGGTCACCCTATGGACCGGCGCCTCCAGTTGGGAGGAAGGGCACAGGATAGCCATAGATGGGACCGACACCTCCAATTGGGAGGAAGAGCACATGATAGCCCATGTAGGACTATGCGATGACACTCTCCCCTAGTTGCCCATGTGTTTTACTTTATTGTGTTCCTCTGGAAGTATGTGATGGGAGTTGGTTAAGATTGTTGTTTGAATTGACTTAAATTGATTTATGATTATTGCCTTGGTCTATCTTTGCTGCATTTTGTGGTCTTGTATAATCTTGTTGATATTTGGCTTATGACCTTGTACTCTTATGACTCTATGATTGGATGATATTGTATTGTTTTATTGCAATTTGGAGTATTGTGTTGTGGCTCTATGTTTGGTACTTCTTGTTATGTTTGTACCTCGGTTCTTGTTGGTTGACAGTCTTGGTCAGGGTTACTTCTCTGTCACCTCTTAGCACGGGGGTGGTCGGGTGGAACGTGCTCCGCACACCGTTGGGTTCACCATCAGCGTTCGTTGGCCCAGTCTCATCCTATTGAAGATTTGTAGCAGTTGATCTCTATGCATTTTGATAATCTTGTATATTGTATTCATCCCACATGATTGGGAATCATGATGTAAATTGTGTTTATGGATATGTTGTATATTTAAAAGATGTTGTAAGGTAATTTCAACCTTGTATCCTTATTCGGCTATGTGATTCCTCATGGTTTTACCTTATGATGGAATCTATGTATATATCTAATGTTGTCATTAATAGTTCCTTTGTTGTTAGAATGGTATCTTATGTGTTGATGCTTTGTAATGTTTAATTCGATGTGACCTCGCGTGCCCCAAAGAACATAGTTGGTTATGATATTTGTATTATAATGAAATGAAGTATATGATTATGTATATGATTATTTAATATTTTTATATTTTATATTTTTTTTTTTAAAAAAAATTGTGTGCTTTTTATGTGGTTGTTCTTTGGGGTTTGCACGGCGGGCATTACATTTCAACAAAAATCAAGATGTCCCAAAAAGTGTAAACCACTATTATAGGATCATCCTACTTCCATGAGGTTATTTCCATTAGCAAGTAAAATTAATGGAATAAATCTTAAGATACTAATTTTTAGTGTTGAGCAAAATTTTACAAAATCGAGACTTCATAACAGGGTATGTGCAGGATTGTGACGGGCCAAAAAGTGGCAATATGATGGGTATGTGGTTGATAACTATTTTTACCCAAAATTGATGAAACAAAAAGGGTTTTTAAAGGACATTCTCAGCTTTCCACCGATATAAATCATTCTTTACTTTGAATTTAATACAATTATTAATTTTCTATTCAAATTACAAATCCAAAAGTCCCCATTGATATATTGATTGAAAGCATTTATAGCTTTCAATGAGTATCACATTTTTGAATCCAACACATGCATAACATTCTATGCTTCCACATACTATAGGATTAAAAAAAAAACTAATTTACGAAGTTTTGACCAAGTTCAGTGGTCAAAACATATGAGTTTTTATACTTTAAAAATTTGGGACAATAAAAATTCATAATTAATTAATATTTACTTGGAAAAATTACAAAAAATATGCATCACATCGAGACATGAGTCATCTACTTATATCTAAAATTTTATAAAAAAATATTATCATTTTATTTTTGGTTAGGGTGGTCAAACAGACACCTACTTCTTATTTTTTCCTCGAAATTTAAACACGATTGAAATTTCCAATTACCAAATAGATTTTTTTAAAAACCTAATATTTAGAAATTACATCTTAATTTTCTATAGATTCTATTCTCATATTTGAAATAATAGAGATAACTTATTCAAATTTCTATGTGAAAGTTTAATCCGGTCTTTTCTGTCCTTTCGCCGTTTTCTTGCGGTCCGTTTGCCGTTATTATGGTTCCTGTTCATAGCCCGTGCCGCACCCGGTCCGTCGAACCTGGTTTGCTGTCCCCACTTCATCCAGTTTGATTACGCGAATGAAGGCGATCATTTAACATATTTAGGGTACCGATGATGATGTTTTACATAACGGCACTCTTAGGTTAATTTAGATAACCTGAATTCATTAAACCTGATCTTCAGGCAACTTCACCTTTAGATTCATCGAGGCCTGTGATTTTAGTTAGTGCATAAACATCTAAGCAACCATATGATCTATTTGAAGGAGTCTAAATCCATCATCTTCAATTTTCATTTTCCTTCAAGACATATTCCTTCACTTTCTTAAACATGAAGAGATAATTATTTTATTTGTCTCATTTCTCCACCTAAAATGTCTATAATTTAATTAATTAAATATGATTTATTTGATTAATTAACCTTTAATTCCTCTACTATTAAATAAATAGAAATATTTATTTATGTAGTTCACATTTAATTCTTCTATCTTTATTATAATTATTTCATCTTAATTAAATAAACGAATTTAATATTTTGTTTTATTTTATTATCGAATTCTTCTACAATTATCTTCCATCTTAATCAAATCATTTCATCTAAATTAAATAAAAAAGTTTCATACCTTGTTTTATTTAATTATCATATTTCTTCCATATTTATTTAGTAAACATAGACTTCTATAGTTTGTTTTATTAAATTAAATATCTTCTTTTCCTAAATTGAATAAATCTAAATATTCAATTGAAATATATTCTACTACTATTTCCTCTTTTCATTCAAAATATGCACTTGCCAAATTAGATATTTTATGTCTAATTCAATTCATCTCAACCTTCATAGGAAAATTTGGAGGAAAATTTGTAGGAAAACTTCTTCATCTTCTTCCATTAATTCTTCCTATCCTCTAGCCGAATGTTTTGTGGGGAGGAACAATCTCCATAATCATCTCAGGCTTCTTCATCCTTCACCATTCAATTCTTCAAATCAAATTCAAACCTTTGCTTTTCTACCCCTTCACAAATGTGTTGCCGGGAATCTATAAATACATCCTCTTTCTATAGGAAATGGATCCCAATTTTGTGTGAACTTACTCTGCAAAAATACACTTACAAATTTTGAGTAATTTGGAATTTAGCAATTTATAATCATTTCAATCATTTAGTTTATAATCATGTCTTTCATCATAGATTGCATCTTAATATAGCTTCCATTATCATATCACAACATATAGTTTTCATTATCAGCCATCAACATCATAGCTTGTATATCATTTAGCAAAATCATAGAGTTTATCATTCTCATTCTCTAGATTGGCATTTTAATAGTCACAATGCTTACAAAATATGACATCCCCGTGACTTAAAAAACCTTTAGAGAGAGAGAGCAATATGACACTTTCAGTAGATTCTTTGCTTCTATTAGATTAATCATTGTTTAAATCTATTGATATAATGTCTTATTGATTGCGTTTGTTATTCATTTACACATATTTTACTCACATATAAATTGGCGCCCACTGTGTGGCCGAAAACCCCATTTTTAACATCTTTTTTTGAAAACTACACTTGCAGGCCCTTTTGACATGTTTTGTTTTAGCATGATCGAGAGTTTTTGTGGTGCATACAAAAGATCTTCTAGCACATCCAAGCACTATTCTGGTGCATCCACAAAGTATTTTAGCACATACACTAGTCAGGGGGTTTTCTTTTAGAGCATAGACCTTTTATTTTGGCGCATCCATCAATTTCTATAGCACATAAAACTATTATTATAGCACATTTACATTTTGTTTTAGTGCATATGATAAATGTTGTGGCACATCTGAGTATTTCTACAAAATTTTAAGAATTTGAGGACTAATCATTGCTTTCTATGTTCCAGGTGCAAAATATGCTTGTCAAAGATGATGGTCAGAAACATTTATGCCGGTCAGAGACAAAAACTTGCAAATTAGTAATAATGTTTGCAGGAATTTTAATTTGATTATTGTCTTTCCTTTGGTTATGATAGTGAATCTAGCTTAATTAATCAACTAGTTTGAACCCCATGTTCTTTGTGTTTCGAAAGCAATAGGCTTATGCTCTCCCCTTAATTAGGTGATTAGAATGCTAGACCTGCTATCCTGCTTTATTAAATCCTTTAGAAGCCCTACCATAGTGGGAAAAAGTACTCACCCTACGGGAATGACCTAAGTGGGAACAACTAAAGCCAAGTTTTTGAACCCACTCTAATCAAAATTGAATTTGGGGAAACCCACAATTTGACGGAAGTGTGCAAGATAACCATCCCCAAAATATTTGTTCTAAAGATTGGGAGGTCTCCTAAGGGAGTTTATCAATTGTTGCTCTGAACGGATACCTTATCTATGAACTTTACTGTAGAATCCAACTGTGTCAATTTCTGAACACATTTTATATCAAGGTGGAAGGGAAGAATCTACTCCTAAGACACTCACCATATAACTATCAGAGACACTGGCCAAAAGTGGAGGATTCAACTTTGGTTAAGACTCAGGAAAGGTTAAAACACAGGCACCCTCTAGGGGGTGACAGGGCTATGTGAGCTAACATAGTTGCAAGCTATGGGTTGTGATATTCTAAGTGACCTTTTGAGATAAGAAAAGTGCTTGAAATATTTGTATTTGTGTCAAACCTATGGAAATTGAAATAATTAGGCTTGATTCTAGAACACTCACTACATGCTTAATGCATAGAATCTGAAACAACTGTTTACAATTTGGCTTTAGTGCATGTGAAGTTATTTTCAAAGGTATCATCTAATTAGATCATCAAACTCCAAGATTTACAAGATTAAAACCCCTCCAAAAATTCTTTGTTTAGAATAATACACCCTGGAATTAATCATTTTACTGAGAAAATCTAGAAAAAATGGACAAAATTGTGAACATACTGAGAACTTCCAGTTTAGCACAACTAACCTGTATTTTAGCACATACACCCAGTATTTTAGCACATCTTCCATCCAAACAACACATACAAACTCTTTTTTAGCGCATTTGTCTTATCTTATATGCACATCTACACAATCTGTCACCATAATTTACCAGTATCTTGGTGCGACCAACCTCTGTTTTAGCCCATATACCTTGTCTAACAGCACATACACCCTGTCTTCCAGTGCATCCATAGTCTACTTTACCTCATCTGAGATCTGTTATAGTGCATCCAAAAAATGAAAAACTAGAGAGTTATTTTCCCCATCAGTCAGACAGTTAACATCAAAATTTGGAATTTTATCATAACAAAAACATTTTCTCAGTCCAACCAGTATCTTAAACTTTGAAAAATAGGACCTTGCAATTCAAATTCTTTCAAGTTAAACCAAGATGTTATAATTTTAAAGTGTTTAATCACCAAACACAACTCTTGATTATTACATTAAGTTTCATTATCACGATCATCATCCTACAATCATGAAATGAAACACAATAATCAAAATTTAACTTGGTATCATCAATAGAATTTATCATTCTATTCGACTTAAGTTAATACTATTAGCACTCATCCAAACAAAAAGATCAAAGTTTAGTAAAAATAACAACACTTGTATGCCAATTTTGACAAGATTACAAAGACAAAACCTTAGAGAAAAATAAATTGAAACACCAAATACCATGGTTGAAGAAAATACCTTTCACATATTCCATCAAAATAACGTTAATGAAATAACTCAAGAGGATATTCAAACTATACAACAAGATCCTAATTTCCATAAATTTATGGAAAAAAATTTGGAACAAGATATGGAAAAATACCTTTTAATGCTAGTTGAACTAGGTGCAAAACTTCCAAAGGACTTAGACATTAATAGACTAAAAGAAGCACCTAAAGCAGCTGAAACTAAAACACAAAACATAGATCAAGTGAATGTCCTAACACATCAAATGCAAAACTTGCAACAACTTCAAGATATGGAAAAAGAAACCATGGAGAGGTACTCATTATAGGACATTTGTCCTTATCCTTTTGATCCAAGTGTGGACATGATACCATTTCCTAGATATTGTGAATTCCCAAAATACAATAAATACAATGGTAAAACAAATCCAATTGATCATGTGAGGGAATTTAGAACCATGATTTTAGAATTTGCGCAAGAGGAAACTTATCTAATGAGGTTATTTCTGAGAAATTTAGGAGGTGAATCTATGGAATGGTTTTCTAAACTACAACGAGGAATTCAATCTTTTGAAGAACTAGTCAATAGGTTTATCTCACAATTGTCCTATAATATTCAACATGAGATAACAATAAAGGACCATTACAATACAAAAAAAATAAAGGTGAAACATTCCTCTCATTTCTACAATGATGGTGAAGGTTGTTTGCTAGGCATCCTCATTCCATACCTGAACAAACAAAGATGCAACTATTTATTGACAACCTAACTAATGACATGAGCTATAGGCTTGAATTACACTACCCCCTACATTTGAGAAAGTAATTGGAAATGGGCTCAAGATCAAAGAAGCCTTGGTCAAAAGAGGAGTAATAAAACATTACAATGAAGGATCAAGCAATAAAAACTCCTTGAATCACTACAACAACAATGATAAACACAAGTTTTGGAAATAGAATAGAAATACTGGTAACAATGATGTTGCAAATGAAACACAAAATGTGAAACCGGTATTTAACTTGATGGCAACAATTAAAAGGAGAAATCAAAACAATGACCAAAACATCAATCAAAACAACAATTTGAACAATGGAGAATCTAAACCACAATCATATCAAAAACCATCAAATCGAAGAAGTTTCACACTATTGAGCCAAACACTAGAATCAACAATGAGAGAACTTCTTACACATGGACTTATCACATTACTTGAAGCAAGAAATTGGGAACCAAGAGTCAAGCCATCTTGGTGGAATGATGCACATTTTTGTCACTTTCATAAAAACAAAGGACATAAAACAAATGATTGTATGCAGTTGAAACATCTTGTAACACCCCTCCATTTTGGATGTTTGGATTGGCAGTGTTTTCTTTGTAATGCTTTGTTCTATTTATGATGTGACTTTGGAACTTGGTTACTTTTGTTCGCAATTGTTAAACGATATGAATGTTATATTTTGATGTGACATTATTTCATTCTGATGTTATCCTTATGGCATGTTTTGGATTAACTTAGAAGATATTTGATTTAACGATGTTTTATGCTGTTGATCATATCATTGATGTTATAATCATCAGTTAGTAATTGTGCATTGGTGAAGGGGACATGATTGTATCACTCGCTTGCGAGTGCCCTACGATTCTGAGATTTCCTCTTCACGGTGTGTTTGATCATATTATATATATATGCATGTTCGATGTACTCTTTGTTTGCAGGTTGACAGGTACATGACATCGACTCCACCTGGTTCACAGGTTTGAGCATGTACAATGACCAACAGTAATCGATTGGGAGATAGTAGCTAGGTTTTCCATGCCAAGTCGTCACCCTAGTAATAGTGTGTCGTCGGGTTGTTGTCAGGTTAGTTGTTTTAATTTGGTTCATTTCACCTTGAGTATTTATTTAATTTCATATTGTAAAGGTTATTAAATGGCAGTTGTAGTTAAAATGATGTTTAAATGTATCTAGTTGCAATGTTGAAATGTTATTTATTTCATTGATTAATTTGATTTAATTAGTAAAATTAGATTCAGTTTATTGATTAATTAGATTAATGGGGATAAAATGATTTAAGTTAGTTGTTTTGGTATTATGGGATATTTAGATTTAAATTAAAATAAAAATGGAAGTCATGTTGAATATTAAGATTTAAATAAAAATAAAAAAAATGAAAATGTGTTTTTAATTCTACCTTTTGAGATTTTAGGATTAAACAAATCCTTTGTAAACTTTGAAATTCCCTTTTTTGTTTTAAAGAAATTTGAAAAGTTTGCTGAAATTTCACTGAGAAAGCAAAATTGTTTTAAATTTTTTAAAAAATGGAAATATTCCAATTTTAAAATGAATTTAGTGGTGGATATTTTAGGGTTCACCTAAAACTGGGGGGAACCCTCCCTATTATGAGCAATTGCTATTTCATAAAATTTTCAATTTTGAATTTGGGGAGAAAAAGATTAGCTGTGGCTTGGTTTTGGACTTGGAAGAATTTTTTGGGATTTGGAAGGATCAAAGTGGATTTCTTGGTTGAACTGGAAACTAAACAGGAATTGGAAATTCCATTGGCAATCTTCAAGCTTGGGAGAAGAAAAAACTAGGTTCCCTCCTTGTGATTTTGTTTTCATTTTGAAATGAGTTTCAATCTTTGTTATGCTGTATGAAAATCTTTAAACTGCTGTTTGGAATTTCAATAAAAACCCATGTGAATTTGTTTCAAAACTAGTAATAGAAATTTGGAAGGAATCAAATGAAAAGTTTAAACTTCTCTGTTCAATTTGGGGAAAACTCATAAATTCATATCATGTTATTGTGCTTAAAATACTTCTTCTTAGTTTTCTCCTCATGAAAATTTGTCCAATCTGATTTTAAAATGGAAAAATATTTATATATATGTATATATATGGAGTATATATTTATATACACATATATTGTTTTTTGTTTCAAATTAATTTTCATTATGGAAATTTATGAGAAAATTTTTATAAAATGAAATTGTGTTCTTGAGGTTGCAGGGGAGGGTATGTTTTTTTTTAAAGTTATTATAAATAAATAAAAAAATTATATGCTCTTAGGAGCTACAAGGCACTGGTTGCCTGCACAAATCTCCCTGGAGTAGCCTGCTGGTGCAAATCTGGGCCTCACCCAGAGTAAAGCACCCACTGCTTAGGGCCTCCCACCTCCATAGGGGTCAAGGAACATAACAAGGCCCCTCCCTTTGGGGGTCTGGCCCTAGCAAAGTTTTAAATTTTTTAATTACTTATTTTGCATTTTAATAATCTTATATTATATATTTATAATATATTATATATATATATATTATATATATGAATAATTTTCTGAGATTTATATATATAATATATTACATATATATATTATGACATATTAAATAAATTTTATTTTAATTTTATTATTATTTTAATAAATATAATATATATATTATTATATATAATATTTGAATATTATATATTTATATATATATATATATTATTTATTTTTTTAATTGGTGGGGAATTGGAATTGTTTTAATTAAATAATTATTTAAATAATATTTACATGATTAAATATATATGTATATAATGGTATATATACAGTGGGTATATAATTGTATATATGTATGTTTAACATATATTTATATTTAAATATATTGATTTTGTGATGATTATGTTTATTATAGTTGATTGGAAAGAATTTAACTTTATAACAAATGTTTTTATTTTAAAAAGTTGATTTTTATTAATATATGTAATTGGGAAAACGAAATTTAATTATTGGTTTAAACTCCTTAAAGTTGTCAACGTGATTAGATTTACTATTGAGTTTGTGCAAATAATGTTAACTATTTACTTGATTTCTTGCACTATGTCATTGTTTGACTTGGGTTTAGGAAACCCTAACATTAGTTATGGAGTTGCCTGAAATGCATTTTAAATGATGTTTCGTTCTTTCTCGATGTTGGGAAAATGGGGTTATTTGTCTAGTAAGTCTTCCAAGAGGAGTTTTGCTAGGTTGGGATGTTTTAGGTGGTGGTTTGATTGCAAATTTCTTGGGAAATGTGTATAGTGTTATCCTTTTGTTTCACCCGATTTTCTCAAACGGGGATGGTTCGTGCCTCCTTAGGATTAGGAGAGGGTTATGTAGTTGTGATCCTTTGGAAGGAGTGGATTGTGTACTTTGTTTCCTCTAGTGTTTGGAGTGAGCTTCCTTTGTTTGTTGCCTCCTTGGATTGGAGAGGTCATCTTATCTAGTTTACCCATTGGATTGTGGTTTTGTACCATGTGTTTTGTCGATAGGAGAGTGGCTCTTTGTGGGGATCCGACACACAAAGGGGTGCCAGGGTAACTCACATAGGGTTAAGTAAGTGAAAACTTAAAATAAACTAATGAAAAACTCTCAGACTAATTAAGATAATAAATGCCTCTCTCATGACTCATTCGCTTTTAAGGTTTGAGATGAGACGAGAAGCACAGTTTGTATGAGGGTCCGGCGGCTGGTAGAGTTGAGCCAGGATAACCCAAGGTGGGGGTTCGGTTGCCTAAGATAGTTGAGCCAGGGTAACTCATAGCAAATGTCGTGTGACACTCTCTCTATGTCAACCAAAAGTCAGTATTGTGGTACTATGTAAATGATCCTTGTTCTCTAGAAGCATTGTAACCTTTGTGTTAAGTGATGTTGTACTTGTATCCTTTTCAGTTCAGTTCTGATTTAGCCTGTGTCTAGTGGTAGATGGTCTTGTATAGGAACCCTTTGGTTACTATCTCCTGTAGCACAGTAGAGTCTTTAGCTATCACATAACGGTTAGTGGAACGTAACTCCTAATCCCACATTGCCCCTTGTAAGCAAGGGACAACTTCCAGTTGGAGAGCTTGTGGGATTCGGGCTTCATTTCATGCTTATTCATTCTCGGGGCCAAAGCTTGTAATTATATTACCCTCATCATATCGTGAGGTGGGAAGTTGTGTTATGTAATTATACCCTATTGGATTTATCCTATCTGGGAATGAGTGTTGTAATCTTATTTTTATGTGATCGTTATTGAAATCATGTGGTACTTCATATTCTTTGATGTAAATTATCATGTATGGGATACATACGTTCTCAATTCTTTAAGTAATTAAATGTTATGGTTTTAATTCATGTTTCTTGTTTGGGTTTAAGTAACTCAGTCTCGTAACCTTAGGGGATTGGTTGGCAATGGTTAGTGAACTTGCATGTTAATTGTTCTTAAACAAAAAAAAAATAGTTCGTTTGTGTAGTAAATTACAACTTCGCCTAGGGTTGCGAGGCGGGGCGTTACACATCTAGTACAAGATTTGATTGATAACAGGAAAGTATTCATAGAAGGACATCAAATGAACAATGATCATGGTGCATTTAGAAATCCTTTACCAAGTTATGAAAATGGAGAATCTTCTTCTGCAAACAGTAAAGGTAAAAATGTAAATTACATTTATGAAAACACTAGTCATTGTATTTCTATGGTTGAGAAGAATGGTGTTGCTGATAATCAAACTGATAATGTCAGAATCAATGATAGCATACCACTAAATTTGATCCTAAACATGGATACATCCAATAATCAGATCAATGTCATAAAGATCAAGGAAAGCCGAGGTCATCAACTAGTCAATGTGACAACAAGGGGGCAATCCAAGGTAATATTCAAAGGAGTTTCATCTAAATCCACTGCTACCCCATTCAATCAGTATAACATTGTTTATCAACTACAGAAAATACCAACACAAATATCAATTTTGAAACTCCTTAAAATCTCACCATCTCATAAGGAGGTTTTGGAACAAGTTCTTGTGGCCACAACAGTACCCAAAAATCTAGATGTTTGTCAATTCCAGGCTATGGTGGGACACTTAACCACACCTCACTACCTATCATTTTCCAAACAAGATGATCTATCACTTACTCATATACATAATGCCACCCTTCATATTGAAGTCTTAATCCACAAACAATAGGTTAAATGTTTCATAATAGATGGTGGTGTTAGATGCTATGGATTTGTTGCTGATATGTGGTTGTCATTGATGTCAACACTATTAGTATTTGGTGTATCAATTGTTCTATATGTCGAGGATATTGAGAAAATTGTAAAAGAAAGTATTATGTGTTACCAGTGGAACTGTGTAGGTCATGATGGTGTCTTGTTCTGTATGTTGAATATTAGTTGATGTGGATTAAAGGGTTTATTGTTAAGTTTAGCTAGACCATCTACCAGAAGTTTTAGAGGTCTGCGTGAAGTTGAGTATGTTGTGGTTTGATAGTGTTTTTCTAGTCTTTGTCAGTGTTCCTGAATGAAGATTGTGTGATTCTGGTTATCTCAGTTGGTGTGAATGTTTCTCTATTATTTTTTGGTGCTCTCAGATGTCTCTAGATACCTTTCTTTATCTTGTAAGTCCATTAATTGCGAGCCTGGCTGAAGATCTTTTTTCTCACAGACAGTTCTGCTTTTTCTCTTGTTCTTGGCTTCCATATGTTGGTGGTGTAGCGTTGTGGATCTTGAGGTGAATTAATTAAAATATTTTCATTGAATTCTTAGCTTCCACTATATTATACAACCCTAGTGGATTCCGAAATTAAAAGTTTGGCTCGGCAACGAATTCCAACTTTGCAAATATATTTGTATTTTTCTGGTCTGTTCGCCAGGATGGAATCTCATGCAGTGATATATAAGGTTGATTAGTTCATTGATGAAGATGGTGGTTCGTGTGCTCTCATGTGTGTATGTGCGAATATCATTTGATTGCAGAGCAGAGTGTGAAGAAGTGTTGAGCTTAATTGGAACTGTAATCAGGCTTGTACAAAAGCTATTTTCTCAATTCATACCTTCTAGATTTTTAATCCAACTTTGTTGGGAAGTGAGCCCCTTTTGTAATTGAGCAGTGAGCTCTAGGTAGTGTTCCTGAATGCATGTGCATTCCTCTTGTTATTTTCCATTATACTTTTAGTAGAGTATAATCTTGTGGACTAACATCCACCATGGTTTTTCCCCTAACAGGGTTTCCACATAAAAAATCTTGGTGTTCTTTGTCTCTCTGATGTGTTAATTGCTCGCGGTTAATTGTTTATTAATTAGATCTGAGATTAAGATTAAGTTAAGTTAGAAAAGTTTGAATTTTTGTGACAACTAATTCACCCCCCCTCTCAGTTGTCTATCCTTGTTTTTCCAACAATTGGTATGAAAGCCCATTCCTTTGAAGAAATCTAATAGCTTGAGGTGATCCGAGATGGAAACATTCAAGAAGGGAAGTCTTATATTTGATGGCACTAACTATTCACTATGGAAGATTAGGATGCAATATCACTTAAGTTGTATTTGTAGTGTCCCTTCGTTTCAGTTGTCTTTGAATTTCGAGTAAGTTGTTTATTGGTGTATTTAATAGTTTTGTTTAAAATAGTTAATTAAAAAGAGAATTGCTTTGCTTTGATAATTTGAATGAATTCAAATAAAATAAAATAAATTAAATTAATAATTAAATTAAAATTGATATGTTGAGGTCAGAGTTTTGTTATATATAAAGTATAAGTTTTAGCAATTAGTAATATAGTCATTTATATACTTTAGCTACATGAAATTTCATAATGTTTTGGAAAAATTAGAGGGTGTATGTTTTTCATAACATTGTGAACTTCAACCTCCTCTCATTTGAACCTTGGGATTTGAAGAATATGATTTTATAAGCTCATGGAAGAGCTTTATGTAGGTTTAGGTTAGTGATATAATACTTGAAAAAGGTCATTTGTATGGTAGGATCCATTTTGAATAAAATTTGTCACAATGATGATTGTTGATTTTTTAGGAGGCAATTCTATTGTAGATACATTTATGAAATTAGAAATACCTTAAAAGGAAAAATCTAGAGCATTGAGTTTGATGCAACTATGACAAAATTCTATAACTGTTGATTTAAGAATATAATTGCATTAGTTATGGGTTTGATTGACTCATTATTATCAATTTTTACTTTGATCAAGTTACTATCTATTAGTAACACATACCAAAGAATATTTAGCCGATAGGCTATTTACGTGGGGAGACCCCACCAAGATCTCCCCCAGTCTGACGCCGTCGGGGAGAACGTGTCAGATTTTTGTTAACCGTGAAGCTGAAGTATGTCTGGCTCGGTTACCACTATTCCCACGTTACTGGCCACCATGCGACTGTGCAACCCCACTAGCAGAAAGTCTAACGTGGACGTGAAGGAATTCTGAGTGGCATCGGAGGGCATGCACAGAACCCACACGAACTTCACCGCGGTCGCCTCCAAGCCCAGAGTGAGTTCCTCCATCTGCACGCTTGGGATGGAATTCTCCTTGCCAAAGGAAATATGAAGAATAGTTGATTCCGCCTGCGCGTCCAGCCACTGCATACACTTGTCTCTGTCTGTGCTCACCCCCAAATCCACTGTAGGGGCGATTCTTTTGCTTTGCCCGTCCTAAAATTCCTCGGGCAGGAGCAGTGACCCGATTGTTCTGAGTGTTCCATTAACCCTCTCATACTGGTCGACAAACTCGCCTTCGAGCTCATAAAAAGTGTTAACGATGGTGCTCCATCTCTACCTATTTTCTGGCCTTGTCCGCATCCAGAACTGGTGGGTGTCGTTCTCTGTTGTCGCCTTAGACAGATTAGGCTGGAGTTGACGATGGGTGAACCTCACCTCCCTCGGTACGCCCAGCACCAAGTACCGCCCCGACGTTGTCCACGACAGGTTTCATGGCAGAGTCTCCCTTCTTTATTATTATCATCTTACAAACCTGGATTCTTAGATTGCCCCGTTTTTATGTGAAATGTAGAAAACAGAGTGGGTATTGGGTGTATTTCTAAGGGAGCTGGATGTGGGTACAAAAACAAACCCTATCCATGGGATCGACTCCACTAGTGCTATAAAGTCATGCAACTCTATTGGGGTTTTACCTTCCAAGGACAAGATTCAGCTTATTTGATATCCTAACAGGGCATAGCCTCTAAATTATCTCCTTTATTTTATTAACTCAGTGCGCAGCTAGGAGTTTTTGTTTTATTCCTGCGTATTCATAGAGCAGATGATCTTAATTTTCTTTGATTATTATTCCCTCTATTTTTTTTCAGAACTATCATTAAAAGACCAATTTATAATTGAAGTTATAAAATCACACGAACTAGGACACAGATAAATTTTTTGCCATTGGTTTGTATGTGTGCAGGGTTAATTCTTTGCAATGATCAGACTGAGACTGTGATGATTAGTTCTCATTCAATTTTAACATCAGATAAAACAAAATAGAATAGTTTGATCAATTTACATTGAAGAAAATGTAGCTAAATTCTTTTTCGTTTGAATGAACTAAAAATTAAAAATTTTCCTTCTGTTTTGGATTCAAAGAACTTTCAATTGCTTGCTGGCATATTTTCCAAATCCCTCGTATAATGTTTAATAATTTATTTTTATGGAATGAATCTAAAAGAAGCTTCTCTTTAATTTTATTATTATTTTTATTCTGTACACACGACAGTGTTATAAAATTTAATTTCGTCAACAAAATAAATGAATGTAGGGCATCATATATATATTTTTTAAATGCCCGAGACTGGTGGAGTGCCCATAGTGGTCCCTTTTTCTCTTTTTTTTTTCTCTTTATATTAAAACGTTAAAATTTAGCTTTTATTTTATATATATAACTCCTTTTCCATAATTTAATTTTCTTAGATTTCTTTTTGGTGGTTATTATAAATATTCTTTTTAATGGAATTTATTACAGTAAGATTTTTATATAGAAATATATATTTATATTATTTATATTATTTAAAATATAAATATTTATATTTGCATTGATATATAGTATTTATTTACATATTATATTTATATCTCTAATATATTGATATTTATATTTGAATGGATTTATATAATATCGATGTGTAAAAAGACTATATATATTTTATATAGCCTCTATTTCTCAATTTTATATATTTTTTTATTATTGTTATTTTTCAAAAAGTAAATAAATAAAGTGATAATTAAAATTATCAAAAGATAATAATATTAGGTAAATAATAATAAAAATAATACCATTATTATTAACTCTAATCTTACCAACCACATGGCGGTTCAAGTTAATATCGTGTCTAGGAATATAATTAATATCAATATTGCATTTATCCTACTATGAGAAACACATTACATGGGGGAACCCCACGGGGATCTCCTCCAGTTTGACACCCACAAAATTTATTCTTTTCAAAAAGATAACAAAAGATTCAATGTTCTAATAATTGTGGTTGTCACCTCCATTTTGAATGCCTGAGACACTTGTATCTGCTGCTCATTCATGCACTTTTTGTACACACTATTTTGAATGCCGCCAACCCTTTTGACTCCCATTAAATCTGCCAATCAGCCTATTGGCGTAAGCATTGCACCTCATTGGTGCAAGTGCTAGTAATATGATTAGCCTAGCGTTTTTCTTGGGAGTCATGGTTTTGTCTTTTGCCCTATTTTCAGTACCTTGAAAACATAAAAGTCCTGCTATTGTGGTTAGGTAATACTTATTTCTTCATCCTCTTTGTTTGTGAGACACATTTGTTCTGTCATCTGACACTTCACACCTTTGGGCCATGTGCATTTTATCAAGTATTTCCTAGTGTCTCAATGCATGGCGAGCCTTTTCTGCAGAGGGCATATACCTGTCTTTGACTGCAGTCCGTGGGGGGAGTGGATGTTACATATCCCGTGTCTCACACAAAAAAAACGCTTTTTTTATTTTATTTTTCATCAGATTGTTCAGTTGGCATCACCAACATTCTCCACAAGATCAAAGTACTGATTAAAAATGATGGAAAAACGAGGAAAGTTGTTTTTCACCTCCATCTTTAAGAAAAGGATAAAGAAAAAGTTACCAAGGAGAGTGAAGGCGGGAAGGGGTGGAAACTGGTAACTACAAGATTCATGTTGTGCAGAGGGTTGAGGTAAGCTACCAGACATCCTTCTACTTCTTTCCATGTTGTTTTCAACAATGGCTCAATTCTTTGGAATCGATTGTGTTTTTTTTGTCTTCTAATTATCTGATCTAGTCTGTAACTTACTAAAGATTTTGATAGCTCCCCTGCAAGATTCCTTTTTTCAACATGCTCTACATTTCTTTGAACATCCAATATAAAAGATTCTCTTAGTGAATATTGATTTTCACTTTCATTTTAGGAACACCCACTTAACAGTTTGTTATTAGCATTCGATTTTCTTTTGTTTTCTTGAACACCAATATAAAGTATTCTCACAAACTTCCAAATAGCTTCTATGCCTTGTCCTTGCACCCAGATTCTGCCATGTTTTGTCCAAATAGTTTACATGCCTTGTCTTTCTGGCCACTTCTGAACACATTCCTCTACCCCCTTATGTTTCGAGGAATTCCATATCCTGATTGATAGCTTCGTTTTTGGCATAAACAGATAGCACGGTGGCAAGAGATGCAGAGTTTTAGCTTTACACCTGTCAATTGCTTCTTTTTTTTTTGCTTGAAATTATTTTTGAAGCCTTTCAAGCAAATCCATTTTGTGTATATGTTAAAACTATGGTATTCCGTGATACCACGTTAAATTGGGTATTTTGTCAAAACAGTATTGTGCCTTATCTGCGGTTCTATATTTTGCATACATGTTTACCAGGGCTGTTGCAAACACAACAATATCTCATAGAATTTCTCTATCCTTTGTAGTTCGATGGATGTCCATAACCGTATTTCAAAATTCCCTTTTTTGCGCTCAAGCAGGGAGGATGCTAGCAAAGGTCATGGAGTCTGGTTTAATACTGCCAATTGCATTTGCTTAAAAGTTTCTTAAGCCGCTTGACAAATCCATTTTGAACAAATCCTTCGATCATTAAATAAATGTCCCTGATACCATTTACAGCCTGTGACATCTGCAGTACTTCGAAATAGAATGTTTTAGAGGTTTAAATAATCTCTCTGATTCCATTGTCATCCTGTCTCCGCTGTAGCACTTGACCATAATTGGAATGAGATTTCTTTGCAGGGTGACCGATTGAACAAGGGCTAACTCAGCCAGCCGTTCCACAAGAGGAATGCCACCGTTCCCTGTTCCAAAACTCCCTTGGTGGTGCAGGTAGTGAGGATGTGGACAAACACTGTGGAATCAGACTTACACCAGCCTATCGCATTTGCTCCAAATGCCCTTAATGTTTTTCTTTTATAAAACATTTTTGTACAATTATATCATTCCACGAGATTGCTACCCTTTCAGGCATTCTGTTGAACAGTTTGTGTGCTTTGGCTATGCCTTTATATTTTGTTGCATGCCGACCATGGTAGCCTGTTTTAGCATTTCCATTTTGGCACGGGCAGGATGGATGCTATCGATGGTTAAGGAAATTGCCATTTCACCTGCCGATTGTATTTCCTTTGAAGTTTCTAAGGTCATCTTGCGCATATCCTACAATTGTAGCAGTCCATGAGTCCACCTATCTTTGAGGCATTCTGTCAACTGTACACGTGTTGTCACTGTGTTCTCCATTTTGCATATAGGTCTATCAGGGCACTTGCAACTAAAACATCTGACAAAATTCCTCTAATCTTTAGGTTTCGACGGATGTCCATGCCTTGTCTTGAGAGTTGTGCAAGCTGAAATTATGTTGTAAAGGTTGTGACATTTTCTTTCATATCTGCTTGTTGCATTTCATGGTAGAGTATCTCTTGAGATTATACCATTGTTTAGTTTCTTTTCGCAAGATTATTAAAAGTTAGAAGAAAAAAGAAACAAAAATAGAATAAAAAGAAAGAGGAAATTTAAATAAGATTCCCATTCTCTTAAGAAAAGAGAGATTCTTATAAACAAAAATTTAGACTTCATTTATGAATAAAAACTAGTACTATTAGAAATGCATTAAAACTCTAAGAAAAAAAAAATTACTTTATTTTTATTCCTCTTCCCTACTTTTAAAAGAAGGTGACAAAATGGGAATTAATATTTATTTAATGGCATATATTATTCCCTTTCATTAATTTATTGGTCTAGTGTATATATATATAGGTAGAGGCAAATAAATAATTAAATTAATGTTAGATAAAATAATAAATAAAAAGAAATAATATAATTATTATAAGAAAAAAAGGGGTTGTCAAAATATCATACCGAGTATTTAATCTCATGATAAAAGAATTACAAAGAAAGGTAAACATTACAATTTATCTTAAGGGATAATTTTAAGCACTAATATTAATGTTAATAATACTCTTAGTTTGAATATTAATTTTTAGTCATTTAGATAATGCTTGTAACACAAAATTATCTTGGTGTTATAAATAGCTATTGGAACGGAAACAAATCATTTTGGTCTTATCATCAATTGATTTAAATAAATAAATAAGACTTTAAGAACATATGCATATAAATTAAAGTATGGGTGAATAATGAATACTAAATAGGAGTTAAATAAATGTTAGGATGTATACCTTATATGAATTAGAGATAGCATATATGGTTGTATGAGCCAAAATTAGTACAAGAAGAGCACCACTATCGATATATAATGAGATTTGGAACATCGATATTACTAATTCCACCCCTACATATTCTTAGGCATGAACTAAAATAAAATAAAATGTTGGTATAAAACTAAGAGTTTATAATGATAATATAAACATTCTATTTTATTATTTTCATCCTCATAGGTAAAGAAATAATAAGGGGAAATTACTACATGAGATTGGTGGTTGGGTAATGAATTATAGAAAATGTGAAAATAGTGTCAATTAGTTGATCTTATTGTTGATTATATGTGTGACTTAGGCAGGTAACCTCTATCATTGTATGGTACCACTATAGCTTTCATCTAGATAGTCTAGTTTTCTCTTCTATTGAATCTAATGAATAATTTTATATGCATAGGTTAGGCTAAGAAAGGTGTTGAGATTGTGTAATCATTTACTTGAATGCCAGTGCTAATAGTTTCCATGTTGCTTCTCAATTAATGATTCAATAAAATGTGATTGATTATTTAATTTTTTCCTTTAAAGTGTATTACTTGAATGTGTTAGTGGATGTAACTGGTCGGTGTAAATGTGTATTCAGTTATTTACAAGTATGTTCAATAGAATTCAATCGATGGTTATCATTCCTTAGTAATAACACCTTCATGTATACGTGCATTTTAAGGGGTATTAGGGGATAAAATAGAGATAAGATATGAGTATCAATGCCCTTTTGATATTTATCTTTTGGTTAATATAACTTAATAGTCGTTAGTTGATTTAGTGGATTTAGTGGTCATTGCAAAATAAATAGTCTTTTTAATTGAATGGTTTTATTTTGAGTAGGAAAATAGAATGTAAGTGATTATTAAAAATGTTTTCTAATAGTCGTCTCTTAGTAAGGACTAGTGAAATATTGATGATTTAAATAATCTTGGAACTTATTGCTCTTGATATTTTAATGAAACTGGGAAGATGATTTAAATGTTTTGATGTTTTCATTTCGATGTGTCCCCTTTTGAGATGCTTGGTTTTGGTGGTGATTTTTCATCAGTTCGTGTTGGATTAGTGGAGTATGGGTGAGTTTGTAATGATGCCAAATAAAAGTAGTATCTAAATCTTGGAGTATTTATGTTGTGATACAAGGATTGTGTGAATTGAATACTATGTCATTTAGTGATTGTTGTGATTGATTTGTATGGAATTGTTTATATAAACTTTCATTGAGTTTGAAGATCTCATTTTTACATTGTCACTCTTATTCTTCACTTGTCGATTTGTGATAATGGAAGTTATATAGTCATTTTGTGGTTTCATGTTGTGAGTCGTTCTCTTGTGTTAATATTTTCTTGTAGTTATATTTTGAGATGGTTGGGAACCTGAAGAGTTTGAATTACCTTCAATAGGAGTTTGTGGATTTTTTTCATATTTTAGGCTTTGAGAGGCAATGGAGAAACTTGAAGTATGTTGATTCTTCCATGATTGGACCTTTGTGATTCATTGATCCTATTTTTTATTTTTGCGTTATTGCGGGTGGTACCTCCTTTGTTCTTGATTTCAGTGATATGGAATGGGGCTTGTGAGATGGTTCTTGCCTCGTATGTTGTGATATTTGTACACTTTGACTTTTTATGTGAGTTGAGGTACACCCCTTGCTAGTATTTAGTTTTTGGTGCCATAGGGAGAGTGGCTCTTCATGGGACCGATGCACAAAATGGCTATTAGGGTAACCCATGGAGGATTTTTTTAATAAGTGATAACCTGATAAAATTAATTAGTGTGTTTGGGTAGTTAAACACTAAACAAGATTAATTATGAGTGTCACCCATATCGTTAGTGCTTTCACAGGCTAAGGATGGGATGAGAAGACCTAGTTGGTAAGATCACTGCCTTGTCCTCATGAAAGGTAAGTGGTCCTGCATGAGTCACCCTATGGAGCAGTCACCTTGAGATAGGTAATCTGGATAACCATAGATGGAGGCGGTACCTTGTGATAGGTTTCCTGGCTAATCCATGTAAGGCCATGCAATGACACTCTCCTATAGTACCCATTTATTTTCCCTTGTTTGGTTGCATCTAGGAGTGTTGATGGAATTGTTGATGTTGTTGAGGCAATTGGTTCTTGGTGATTGTTATTGAAGCCTCCAAGTTTTATCTTCTAGTGTTGTATACATGCCTCATGGAAACTTGATTGCTGTTAATGAAAGGTGCCCTTGATATTTATTATTGATTGATATTGCAACTTTATTTGAAGGCTTTGGATCCTATTGTTGTTGGAACCTCTTATGGTTATTTAATGTTGATCTATAATATTGGAAATTGGTTTTGTCATAATTTTCATTATTTTGTTGTGGCTATGTGATGGCAATGTTATGGGTTGTTATCTTATATTGTTGTTATCCTTGTTGTGGAGTATGTCTTGCTTTTGGTTTGTTTGACTATTTTGGTTGAAGAATGGGGATCTTTCTTGTCAACTCCTAGCATGGGTGGTGGTCTTTCGGGTCCACATGGTCGGGTGGAACGTGCCATGCACCCCATTGGGTTCCCAAGTTGTGTTTGTAATGCGTAAGTGGATGCAAATTTTCTAGAGCTTCCCTTGGTTGAAGACTACTCTTCACTTTTTACCTTATTCTTCATTGATGTATCTTTTCCTCTACACGATAGGATGCATATGTACTCCTGAAGTGATGTAATGTACTCTTGAATTGATGCAATGTACTCTTGAAGTGATGTAATGTACCCTTGAAGTGTTGTAATGTACTCTTGAAATGACTATAATGTAGTACCTTACCTTTGTAAACCTTATGTGGTGGCTGTTATCTATTGTGTTGCATCTGTGGAAGTATACTCCACAATTGTCATATTGAACTATTAATAAAATGTTGTATGCATCGCTTTTCATCTTTTTAGATCATGGATGGTTGTATTTTATTTTTTTATGTAATCTTGATTCATTTGTCAACGTTATGATTTTAGTTTTAGGATTTCAAGATGTCATTTCATGTACCCTAGAGGACATAATGGTCATTGTAATTGTATTATTTCTTTATATGCAATATATGTTCATATTCATCTTATGTATTGTTCTACTTTAAAAAAAAAAGAAAATTGTTGTGTTTTGTTGTCCTTTGGGGTTCACATGGTGGGGCATTACAGTATTGGTGAAGCCTTCTAGAAGATCATAAGAGATCCATATACTATTCCTGAGAATGGTCCCTCTTATGCTGATGAGATCAAAGATGCTATAAGTAATATTAGGGCTATTGAAGCTTTGGTGAGTGCCCTAACAGAATCAGACATGGCTAATGTGGTAGGTCTATAGACAGCTCATGAGATTTGGATGAAACTAGAAATTTTGTATGAAGGAGATGCACAAATGAAGATGGCTAAGCTACAGAGCGTGAAAGGCAAGTATGAAAATATGAAGATGGGTGAAGATGAAAAGATCACTTCTTTTATGCAGAAAGTAAATGATATAGTGATGGGTATTAAATATTTTAGTGGTTATGTGGATGAGGATGAAATTGTGGCTAAAGTACTCAGATCCTTGCCTCCCTCCTACAAAATGAAGGTTCATGCTATTGAAGAGTTTAGATTAGTAAACAAGATGAAAAGAGATATGCTGATCGAGAAGCTTGCTACCTTTGAGATAAGTGAATTTGGTGAATCTACACTAAAGACTTAATTTGCATTCAAGGCTACTATATCCTAAATTAATAAGCAAATATATAGTCTAGGAGAGAGTTCAAAAATGATATCCAAGTATTATGAAGAATTGAAACAACTTGAAAATAAAGAAAGAGAGGTAGAAGAACTGGAAGCACTAATTGCAAAGCAAGAAGGGAGAGGAAAAGGTAAGTATGAAGATGTATTGCATATTAAATGTTTTTCATGCAGTAAAATAGGTCATTTTGCATCAAGATGTCCTGAAAGAGTTCCTAGATCTAAGCCTAAGAAGTCTATATTCCCAAAGAGATGCTACTTTGCTGAAGAAGTAGTGACTGATGATGAGTTTGATAAAGATAATGGTAAAGAATATGATTGGGATTTCAGTGCTACCATTGAAAATAATCCTATGGCTACAAAATCTACTAAATATCAAAAAGCTCTTGCAGCTCAAGTTGAAGAAAAAGATGAATGGGTCATTGATAGTGGATGCTCACATCATATGACTGGTGGTAAAAACAAATGTGTGAGTCTAGAGAAGTATGATGGTGGAGTTGTAAGATTTGGAGATAACAATGTTGGTGTGATTCATGGCAAAGGATCTATTTTCCTTGGTGGTAAGGATAACCTTGATGATGTACTCTATGTTGAAGGCCTAAAGCATAACTTGTTGAGTGTTGGATAGATGGTTCACAAGGGATATGATCTTCAGTTCAAATATGGAAGATGCAAGATACGTGGAAGTTCCAGGAACATGATTGCAACAAGAAAGCAAACAAAAGGTAACATTTTTCACCTAAATACTACTAGTGGAAGTTGTTTAATTACTCAAGTAGATGAAAGCTGGTTGTGGCATAGGATATTATGTCATGTAAACTTTGACAACATTATCAAGATAAGCTCTACTCAAGCAATAAGAGATATGCCTAGATTAGTGAAGCTTACTAATGTAATTTGCAAGGAATGTCAAATGGGTAAACAAACTAAAGTCTCATTCTAGAGCAAATAGTTTCATTCAAATAATTTTTTGGAGTTGCTACATACTAACCTTTGTGGTTCCTCTAGAGTTAGAATTATTCATGGAGAAAAGTATTTTATGTTGGTTATTGATGATTACTCTAGAATTATTTGGGTTTCCTTTTTTAGAGTAAAATGTGAAGCACTGGAGAAATTCAAAAGTTTCAAGGCTATGGCAAAAAATGAGAAAGGTCTAAAAATAAAGTGCCTGAGATCTGATAGAGGTGGAGAGTTCATTTCTAAGGAGTTCAACTCTTATTGTGAAGAGAATGGAATTAAAAGACAGTTATCTACTCCTTGAACCCCTCAGAAAAATGGAGTTGCAGAGATAAATAATAGAACAATTATGGATGCTTCTAGAACCATGGTGATGGAAGGAAATGTGTCTCAGATGTACTAGAGTGAAGCGGTAAGCACTGTTGTGTATACCTTGAACTGATAAAATGTGAATGGAAATTATGGTAAGACCCCTTATGAGTTATGGCTTGGTCACAAACCTATTGTCAAGTATTTTGAGATCTTTGGAAGCAAGTGTTATATCAGGAGGGATGATGATATAGGAAAATTTGATGCTAGAAGTGATGAAAGGATCTTCCTAGGTTACTCCACTAAGAGCAAGGCCTACCGGTGCTATAACAAAAGACTAAGAAAGATGGTTGATAGTGCAAATGTCAAAGTTGATGAGGACTCTATCAAATCATCAAGAGGGTGCAACTATGATTTAGATGAAGACAACACAAGCCAAGGGAAGAACACTCAAACAATGAATGGATCTACTTCAGATTATTCCATATGTTCTGGTGAAGCAACCTCAATTTGTTTTGGTAAATCAAGTTGGTCGGGAAGCTCAGACAAGTGCAAGTGTAAAATAATGATTAGAAGAGTCAAAATTTCAAGTAAGTGCCAAAAATCCAAGATATGTAAAGCTAAATAATTTTGAAAGTCAAATCATAGGAGATAAGAGTAAAGGAGTGCAAACTAGAAGAAAAATTACAAAAGAATATTGTTTGATTTCAAAGATTGAACCTAAGAATGTCACTAAATCTTGTTAAGATGAACACTAGTTGGAAGCTATGGAGGAAGAGCTGACATAAATTGAGAAAAATGCCACACGGCTACTGGTTCCTAGGCCTAAAGACAAAAATGTGATTGGTACTACATGGGTATTTAGAAACAAGCTAAATGGAGAAGCTAAAGTGGTCTGAAATAAAGCAAGACTGATATGTAAAGGTTATTCTCAAATGGAAGGTATTGATTTTGAAGAAACCTTTGCCCCTATAGCTAGAATTGAAGTTGTGAGATTATTTCTTGCTTATGCTGCACACAAGAACTATAAATTCTATCAAATGGACATAAAGTCTACATTTCTGAATGGAGAACTAGAAGAAGTATACATTGAACAACTAGATGAATTTTAGCTAATAGATAAGGGAGATATGGTTTGTAGATTGAAGAAAGCTCTGTATGGACTTAAGCAAGCCCCTAGAGCCTGGTATGCTAGATTGGACAAATATCTATGAAAGCTTGAATTCACTAAAGGTACTATTGATAGCAACTTATACTTCAAGTTAGATCATGATAAGGAGTTAATTATAGAAGTATTTGTTGATGAAATCATTTTTGGAGGTGATGATAATCTATGTATGAAGTTTGTTGATGAGATGAAGAGTGAATTTGAGATGAGAATGATTGGTGAGATGAAGTTCTTTCTAGGATTGAAAATTACACAATTGGACCTGGGGATTTTCATATCTCAATCCAAATATGTGAAAGAAGTACTGAAGAAGTTTGGAATGGATGTATCTAAACCTATTGGTACTCCCATGGTGACCGGATGTAAGTTGACATAGAATGATGATTCTCCAAAGGAAAATAAAACTAGGTACAGGTCAATGATCAGTGGATTGCTCTACTTGACACAGACTAGACCAAACATTATGAATGTTGTATGTATGGTTGCTAGATTTCAGGCCAATTAAAAGGAATCACATGTGACTATTGTCAAAATAATTTTCAGATATCTAAAAGGAACAATTGACTTTGGACTTTGGTATCCAAAGGATGATGATCTCACTTTGTGTGCATACATTGATACAAATTGGGCTGGTGATGTAGATGATGAGAAAATTACTAGTAGTGGTGCTTTCTTCCTAGGGAAGAAGCTAGTATCCTAGTTAAGTAAAAAAAAAAAACTCATTTTCTCTATCTACTGCTAAAGTAGAATATATTGTTGCTGCTAATAATTGTACTCAAGTGATATGGATGAAACAAATGCTAAGAGATATCAGGGTGATATATGAAAAACCTATTGCTATATACTGTGACAACTCAATTGTAATAAATATCTCAAGAAATTTGGTACTACACTCTAAGACTAAACATATATCAATCAAGTTTCATTTCTTGACAGAAAAAGTGAATGAGAAAGAAGTCAAATTAGAGTACATTCCTACCAAAGAAAAAATTGTAGATATATTTACTAACCCTTTGTTTAAGGATACTTTTGATTATATCAAAGGAATGCTAGGGGTAATTACCCCTCCTGATAAGAACTAAATGATGCATTTGATTGCATCAATCTATGAGCTTCATTGCTGTATTTTGATCTGGATTGATGTTTCCGTGGCTGCTACCCAAGGGGAGTAGTTAGATGTGCAAATATGTGGTTCAGAGTGTGTGCATGGAAAGGTCATTGTTACCTTTTCCATTGATGTCAAAGGGGGAGAAGTGTAATGTGAAAAATATTTGTGGAGAGAAATTCAGTTGAGAGGAGAAGTGAAAAAGAAGTAAGTTTGTTGGGTTGATGTTATTTTTCACATCATTTATTTCCATAAATGCCAAGGGGGAGATTGTTGGATGTTGTGGATTTTTTTTCTAATTTTTGGTTGTCATTGATGTCAACACTATTAGCATTTCGTGTATCAATTGTTGTATATGTCGAGGATATTGAGAAAATTGTGAAGGAAGGTATTTTCTGTTCCCAATGGAACTATGCAGGTCAGGTTGGTGTCATGTTTTATACGTTGAATATTAGCTGATGTGAATTAAATGGTTTATTTTTGAGTTTATCTATACCATCTACCGAAAGTTTCAGAGGTCCCTGTGAAGTTTTGAGTATGTTGTGGTTTGACAATGTTTTGTTGGTCTTTGTCAGTGTTCTTGAATGAAGATTGTGTGATTCTAGTTATCTTGGTTGGTGCGTATGTTTCCCTATTGTTTCTTGGTGCTCTTAAATGTCTCTAGATCATTCTCTATCTTTGTGGTATGTCCACATTAATTAGTGAGCTCATGGTTGAAGATATTTTCTTGCGCGTGTTGGGTTTTTATTGTTCTTAGCTAACATGTTGGTGGTACTGTGTTGTGGATCTTTGAGGTGAAATTAATTAAAGTCTTTTTCATATTGGAGATGTTAATTTGGGTCTCCACTATGTTGTGGCCGACTTGGTGGATTCACATTAAAATTTTATTTGTAAATCTGGGCCAACATTGCAAATATATTTTATTTTTCTTCACCAACGAAGTTGTGATGGAATCTATGTAGTGGATATATAAGGGCGATTGGTTCTTTGATGAAGATGGTGCTTCATGTGCTCCCATGTGTCTATGTGTGAATATCATTTGATTGTAGAGCAGAGTGTGAAGAAGTGTTGAGCTTAATTAGAACTATAATTAGGCTTGTGCAGAAGCTATTTTCTCAATTCATACCCTTTGGATTTTTAATCCAACTCTATTGGGTAGTGAGCCCCTTTTTTAATTTAGCAGTGAGCTCTAGGCAATGTGCCTAAATGCATGTGCATTCCCCTTGTTATTTTCCATTATACTCTTAGCACAGTATAATCTCGTGGACTAACATCCATCATGGTGTTTTCCCTAACAGGGTTTCCACATAAAAAAATCTTGGTGTTCTTTGTGTCTCTGATGTGTTAATTGCTTGTGGTTAATTGTTTATTCATCAGATCTAAGATTAAGGTTAAGTTAGAAAATTTTGAATTTATGTGACAATAATTCAACCCCCCTCTCAGTTGTTTGTGCTTGTTTTGCTAATAGGTGGAGCCGGTTTAAACATTTGCACTTGGAAACTAATCTGTGCAATAGGATATTTTGATAATGCTATTGATGCCAAAAGGAAAATCATAATAAAAGCCTATGATGAAGAAGAGAGATTCTCCAAGGGACTAATTGTATTACCTATTCAAGTGGGACTAATTGTGAAGAATATTGCTTGCCATGTGTTAGAAAAAGAGCTGACTTATAATATACTCTTGGGACATCCCTGGATTCGTGAAATGCAAGCAGTACCTTCAACTTATCATTAGTGCTTAAAATTTCTTGTCAATGGACAAGAAATCACTATTTCAACTGACTACAACAATCCCCAATATTGTAACATGTGTAAAACAAATCAAGACACTTTTGTTGCATATAATAGGGAAGAAAAAACTTCTAGTTTGTCCAACGGTGAAAGACAACTAAACATTATATCTAAATGGGTTGAGAAAAAGGACCAGTCAAAAGAGACAAGTGTTGCTGACTCCATTCCATAAAAAAATGAAGCTCAACTAGATCTTCTATCACAACAATTCAAAGAAAATATCAAGTTAATAGATGAAGGCATGGGAGAGAATTCCATTGAACAATCTTTGTGTTTTTCATAGTTGTTGCCATCTTCGAGATCATATCGGTAGCCATCAACATCAACACAACCATCATCACAACCTACTATAGTTTTAAATGATATATTTGTAAAGCTAGGTACTTTAGAGGCTGAATATGAAGATAAGGCCATCCTCAATTGGCTCTACAAAGATGAGGAAGCATCTACATCAACAACTATTAGTATAAAGACAAATTAATACAAAAAGGGAAAAACAATATTAGAGAAAATGGGGTATGAAGAACAATGTCCTATTGGAAAAAGAAAAGAAGGAATTGTAGAACCCATCCAACCTCACACTTCATCCAAAGGATAGGACAGGACTGGGTTATATAGCGGAAAAAAGAAGAAGAAAACACTCATAAAGTTGTAGAAAGAATCCTTCAAATGCGGGATAGTTATGAAATAGACCCCAATGAACTTATGAGTGGGATTCTTTATCTGAAGCATCATACAAGGACATACCAATTGATCTCATAAAAGAGTATGCACCCACACATGAGGAGGGACAAAGCTTAAGGACTAGACCACTTGTATTTGGATCACAAAATATTGATGACTCAAGTGAGGATGGATAGATATTTAGTGAGATAGATGACTTGGAGGAGAGTAATATTATAGATCTTGACATCACCACTAAATTCTTTTACAACATTGCTATTAGAAACCTTACTACCATTGACCTTAGCCAATCTGATGATCTTTTACCCTTAATGCATCGTAAACTTATCAACTGGGAACCAACTGAACGTATCACTATTCCTATCTTTGCGAATGATGATGCTATCAAAAATTTCCTTTGTTGTGATGAAATTGACACAAGTTCTAATCATAATTCTCATAACGATGCTTTAGATTAGGAGGGTGTCAATTCTTTCGGTTGCAAAATTGAAAATAGGAATAATGGATCTAATGGTGAAAACCATTTAATGGTAGCATTAGATCTTGAAAAAGTAAAAATAAAGAACACATTTGATGGTGAAAACCTCTCTGAGGCACCAAAAGATGGGAGATTTGACACCCTTCTAGAACACTATCATGAAAGATCATCAGTGTTGGTGGAGCCTACATAGTCTATCAATATTGGCACAATAGAAAAAGAAAAGACTCTACATCTGGCAGTATCTATGATTGAAGAAGAAAAGCAAAAATTCACCAAGTTCTTTGACCAAAGACACATTAACTTTGCTTGGTCTTACTATGATATGCTAGGTTTAGATCCAGATCTTCTAATGCATCATTTATCTCTACCATCTAGGATAAAACCTGTCAAACAAAAAATAAGGAAAATACATTTGCATATCGCCTTGATAGTAAAGGTCGAGCTAAAAAGGTTGTTAGATGCAAGATTCATCAGATATATTGATTACACTAAGTGTATTTCTAATATTGTACCTTTTTCTAAACTAGATAATAGTATTAGAATATGTACTAACCTCAGAGATCTCAACAAGGCATATCTAAAGTACAATTTTCCTTTACCAAACATTGACATTATTGTCGACTTAACAATATAAAATTCCATGTTCTCACTAATGGATGGCTTCTTTGGGTATAACCAAATCAAAATAGCACCAGAGGATTAGGAGAAAACAACATTCATGTGTCCATGGGGAATGTTCTGCTAGAATGTCATGCCTTTTGGTTTGAAAAATGGAGGAGTTGTATATTAGCGAGCAATGACCACCATTTTCCATGACATTATGCATAATTTTATGGAATATTACATGGATGATATATTAGCAGTCATATACAAGAGAAGTACATCTGGAGATCCTAGGAAAAATCTTTACCAAACTAGAGAAGTTCAATGTGAGATTAAATCCTAAGAAATGTGTGTTCAGTGTTACATTAGCAAAGCTTCTAGGATACATTGTTTCAAAAAATGGCATCAAAGTGGATCTTGACAAGGTCAAGGCAATAATCAAAATGCCACCACTAAAGAATATCAGTCAACTACGATCTCTACAAGGAAAGCTATAATCAATAAAGAGGTTTATCTACCAATTGGCAAAAAAAATTCATCCCTTCAATCATTTGCTACATAAGAATTTGTCTCTTTCAAATTGGATCAAGGATGTGAAACAACTTTCAATCAAATAAAGCAATATCTAATGTCACCCCCCATATTGATGCCATCTACAAAAGAGAGACCCTTATTACTATACATTACAACAACTAAGTTTTATTTGGTTGATTTATTAGGACAAGAAGATCCTGTGGGAAAGGAACATGCTATCTATTATATTAGTAGGACTCTGAATGGTTATGGCATAGATTACACCTTCATCAAGAAAGCTTGTTTGGAAGTGGTATTTGCTACCTAGCAGTTGCAGCATTAAATGTTAACCCACATAGTTAAGCTCATAGAAAAGATTGATCCATTGAAGTATTTACTCAACAAGGGTGCCCTAACTGGAAGACTAGCCAAGTGGGTTATTATCTTAAGTGAATTTGACATCTTGTATGTGGCTCAAAGAGCCATCAAGGGTCAAGTGATAGCTGATTAGTTAGGTAAAGCTCCATTACTAGAGGGTAAAAGCACAAACCTGTGTCACACTTTATAAAAGAATCGGCCAACAACAAAAAAAAATCTGAACTTCGACCACATAAAAGTGGTCTTTATGTTTTGAATTTCAAAATGGTGTAAACTAATGAAATGTAGAACTTTTGATGAAGTTTATTGCTGTAATTTTTAAAATTAAAAAAAAAATGTTTTCATTATGTTTTTATCAACCTAAGGATAGATTTTGGAATGCTGAAAATTTCAGAAAAGAGTGACTTCACGGACCGTCAAGAAAAAAATTGAAAAAAACTTCATTTCTCCCTAATTTTTTTTTCTCCAAATAGGTAACTTCAATATCTTGTGCATGGAAAAAGAAAAATCAAATTTTGATGTATATTTTTCTCGTAATAACGTTTTAAAGTCAAATATGTCATAATTTGACAGTTTTCACGGACCGTCAACTATTTTCAATTTTTTAAATCATTTTCAAAAAACAAATTATACCCTTTTGAAGAAGACTCTCTCCTCTTGTGCTCCATATAAAATTTAAATTTTTTTAATAAGTTTTACTATATTTTTTTATATTTGTAATCAGCCTCTTTTTTCATTTTAAAAACCTACTTGCATTATTTTAAAAATAAAATATATTAAAACTAATCAAAATATTAAAAAAATAATATATTTGGATTCTCCACTCCGAGCTCTACAAAAGGGTATTTTTATTTTTTTCAGAAAAATCATTCTGACTAAAGAAATACCTAGCTAAAGTTGAAAGTTTCAAAAAATCCTGAAAAAAGCTGAGTTGGCTGCCAACTAGGATGCCACATAGACAGTTTCGGCCGAAACAGTTTCTATAGAAAGTGTTTCGGCCGAAACCCTTTCTATAGAAACCGTTTCGGCCGAAACCCTTTCTATAGAAACCTTGTACATTAAAAAATGCAATTTCAAAGCCAATTTCAAAGCGGGAAACGAAAAAATTTAATTTTTTGGGATTCGACCGAAACTTATTCGTCTGAAACTTGTGTGCCACGTAATAGGCCACGTGGTTTCGGTCGAAACCTAGTCAGCCGAAACCTTTCTGGCCGAAAATATTTCGCTCGGAACTATTTATTTGGCCAAAAGTGTGACACAACTTTGTGCTTTTACCCTAGATGATCGTCCAATGAACATTGAGTTTCCTGATGCAATTATTCTTATTGTGACAATACAACAATGGATGCTTTATTTTGATGGGTCATACACATAATGTGGGTCGTGTGAGGGAATTTTGTTTGTTACATCTCAAGGACATACCATCCCAAAGTCCTATAAACTCATGTTTCCATGTACAAATAATGTAGCTGGATATGAGGCATGAATTATTGGCATCAAAGTGATAGTTGAATGGAGGATCACAGAGCTACAAGTATATGGAGATTCACAACTAGTCATTTATCAGGTAAATGATGAATATTAGACAAAAGATGAGAAGTTGATGCTATATAAAAAAATGGTGGATGATCTCAAAAATTACTTTGTGGATATCAAGTTTGAACATATTCCAAGGGCAAAAAATAAAGTTGTAGATGCTATGGTGACAATTGCTTCTCTGTTACAGTTGCCAGATTAGTGAGGTCATTATGAGTTTATGGTGGAACAAGTGTCTAACCCTACTTATGATAATATTGAATCTCAAACCATATGCCATATAGTTGACGTTGAATCCTTAATATATGGAAAGAACTATGCTTACCTAATAGACAATATCCTTCCTCCCGATCTTTCTAGAAACTAGAAACACAACTTCATCTGCCAAACCACATGACATACCTTAATTGCTAAGATACTTTACTGTCGAGGTCTAGATGGTACTCTTCTTCAGTTTCTAGAACATTATGAGTTTGAGACAACTTTATGTAAGGTTCATGAAGGAATTTGTGGAACTCATTCAAGTAGACTAACCCTAGCGAAGAAACTCCTTCGTTTGGGGTATTACTGGCTGAATATGGAGAACGAGTCTTTTTAGTTTGTTAAGAAGTGTGAAAAATTTCAAATCCATGGTAACCTAATCCATGTACCGGCACAAGAATTGCAACCATTCACTTCAACATGGCCTTTTTGTCAGTAGGGACTAGACCTGGTAGGAAAGATTAATTTTTCTTCATCCAAAGGACACAAATTCATAATCACAACAATGGAGTACTTTAAAAAGTGGATAGAAGTTGTTCCCTTGGCAACAATCAATGGAAAATATATTTCTTCTTTAATACTAAATTACCTCATCTGTCAGTATGCTATTCCATAGTTCATTGTCACATACAATTATAAACCTTTTAAGAATCAAGATGTGTAGGAACTATGTGAGAGGTTTCATATCCAACATCATTTTTCAACACCATACTATCCTCAAGGAAATGGCCAAGTAGAGGCCTCAAATAAAACTATTCTAAAAATCCTAAAGAAGACTGTCAACTACGTTGGATGTCATTGGCATGTTCAATTAAATCTTTCTCTCTAGGCATACTAAACTAGCAATAGAACACCTACATGAGCTACACAATATGCCTTGGTATATGGATCTAAAGCCATACTACCTATTGAGGTTGAGATACCATCACTCCATTTGTCACTGAAGGGAATTATTTTAGATGAGGATTATAGAGTGTTTAGGCTTCAGGAACTGAAACTGTTGGATGAACATCGTCAACAAGTTGTGAACCATTTGAAGGAATATCAACAAAGAATGTCTAGAATTTACAATCACAAGGGAAAACCTAGAACATTTTAGGTTGGTGATTTGGTCATAAAAGAAAACCTTCATAATCAACAAGATAGAGAAAAGAAAGGGAAGTTTGAACCTAACTAGCTAGGTCCTTTTGTTATCATATCCATCTATGGATCTTGAGCCTATCGGTTGTCTACACCTGAAGGGGATTTGTTTGATGAACCTATCAACAGTATCCATGTTAGGAAATTTTATACCTAAATCATCTAGTGCATGGAAAAATGGTTGCTTTGATGAAAACCTAGAAAATAGGCATCTTGGTGATAGAAAAAAAAATGATGAAAAACAAAAGAAAAAGAAAAAAAATGAAAAAGAGAAAAATACCCAAAAAATCACGAAGTCTGAAAAAGTGCAATAAAAACAAGTAGTGAAAACCAGGAAACATGCACTACTTGTGATTTAAACTAGCTCTTCCATCAATTTGAGACATGTCTTAATATTTCACTTTCACCATCATTCCATTTATCTTTTGTAGAAGGACCTCTTATACATATCATGGAAACATGGCCGTGTCTCACCCTAACTTGGGGGAAAAATCCTGAACTCACTAGGGGAAATAAACTTGAGCTTAACCAAATGGACAAACAATAGTATGACACCAAACCAAACATAATGATCACAATGAAACTCAACATTGAAGATACATCAAACATCAAAACATTTTAGAAAATAAACCATCCATATCAAACATCTGAAATCAAATAAATCAAAACAACTTTAGATGGATGATATTCTTTTGAATCATGACTTTATCGCTTTAGCTTGAATGTTCGAATGTTGTACTTTTATTTTTTTAATCATTTATTTGGAGCAACTTGATGATGTATTGAACTAGAGAAGCTAGGAAGGAGAATGGTATTTTCTTTGTTTGTTGTCTATGAGTTGATCATTATTATTATGTGAATTTTCGCGAGATGTGCTCTACCAAGTATCACTAATGAAATTCAGAATTTGCATAGGAAAGTGATTGATTCTTGTCTTTTTATGCAAGAAATGCTCAGGACATCTAGTTTTAATTATACCTAGATGCTTTTGTTAACTTGCTATATCAAAAATCATGAAAGTAGTACTCAGTTCATCATGGTCTAACTCATACCATTGATGATTGTACTCACTTTCAACATTTTAAAAGCTTAAAGATGATAAAAAGCACAATAAATGGACTGTTAAGGTGGCAATGCTTGCATATAGATTTTCAAGGTAAAATTAGATTACATTCATGTTAGTTTTGCATCTGCGGAGTATTTTGTTACAAAAGCTGGTGAAGGATTCAAAAATGATGTTGTCTTTTCTCATTAATGGATTGAGTATACATGATAATTAACAAAAACATCATCTTATCATATAATTGCATAATATTTCCATTACATGCATTAGAAATCATTATTGTTGTATTAAATCATTCATACATTCCATCATATATGACATTTTTCATTCATGCATCAAATAATCACATCATCTAAATTCCATAAGAAAAATATCAAAAATAAATCAACTAAATATTTGCATTTTCATTAACATCATCATATCATACATCAAACTTTAGAAGTATCATCATGTTGGAAATTCAATCATCCATTCATTACATCATATATTTTCATTTCAAATACAAATAAAAATATAATGCATTATAATCCATTTACAAAATTATGTCATTTATTATAGAAACAACATGTCCAAAATTATACATCATTATGCATTTTCGTATCATTTAGGTATATATATTATCATACATCCATCGGTCGATATAAATATTACATGAATCATGCATCCATACATCATTATTATAAACATAATCACATGTAATATCATAAATAAAACATCATAAATCATAACATGTCATCATGATCATACATTGCATCCATAAGATCATATAAATCATCACATGGCATATAGAAATAGATAATTAATGCATCCATCATAGAACCATATAGAACACATATAGAACGATCAATCTGCCACATATCATATAGACCTCAAAAATCATAATGTCAAGTATACAATGATGTCTGAAATGTAAAGATATACAACGTAAAAAATGGTTGTGAATCAAAAAACCATAGTATACATCATGTCTCAAAATATATTAGAAAATCCAATCATAAGGCTATGTGTTGCTATCCCTAGATGGTGTCAACATCTCTAGACTGGTACCTTCCCCTCCGGACATACTAGGATCTCTCAGATCTCTCTGTGGACGCCATGTCACACCTGCGCTAACAATCCTGGAATGAGTCATGCCTAATCGAGACTGAGCATAACTGACTCTCTACTTAGAGGGAACTACATCATGGTATTGGCCCCCATAATTAGTGTAGATAGGGAAATAATCAATTAGATTTAGTATTGAAATAATAAATTAACTAATTCCTATCAAGTACAATAGAGTACGAAACAACAAGGAAATCACAATATGATGCACAAATGCAAACCGATCTCCATGCCAACTTGATTTATCTCCATTGCTCTTCTCCACATGCACAAGGATGCAAGATTTCAAAGGTTGATAATAGAGGAGGAATGTTAATTTCTCACTCTTGCAGCGTAATGAATTGATATGATGGAGAATGATAGAAACAAATGAAAGATGGAGGAATGATTTTGACAGAATGAAGATGTCTCAAGAAGATCCGATCCTAAATGGCCTATGAAAGGTTTGATTTATAGATTTTTGATTTGGACAGAGATAAGATTTGACAATGTTCGATAAGAATTTGATTTTTGACAAAAGAGGAAATATGACGAGATGAGATAAGATTTCAAAAAGATAGAAAGATTTTGATTCTCTTTTAAAGGAAATAAATCTTGAAAAAGATGAGAAGGATAATTGATGAATTATCTAATTAAATAAATTAATTAGATGCACACGAGTTCAATTTTGGAAAGAAAGCGAGAAGATATTTTTAGGATTTTATTAATTAAATAAATTTTGGATTTATTTAATTAACGTTGGATTTATGATTTCATTAATTAAATAATATAAATTATTTAATTAACATTAGAGGAATGAATGAAAATGACTATGAATTTAATTAAATAAATAAAATTTACTTAATTAAATAGATGATGACATGGGTACCTAGGGCAAAGCATGCTACAAGATGCCTAAATGATGTAATGCGGAGACAAGTGTTGTAAGAGGACAATTTTTTGATGTCTACATTTTGCCCCTCTTTGAGATGATGTTCGAGATGATGAGATTTGTGTTGAGTAACATCATTTCAAAGAAGTTAAGGTATGTATAGAGGAAAATGAATAATGATATAAAGATAGGATGATGATGGAATGATGATGCCCCCTCAAGAGGATAGGCGGGTTGAAGAAACACGGGTAGGCTCTCGAAATGAAATGATAAGGAGAGACAAGATGATGCAAGATAGAAAGTGGATGAAGGAGATGAATGATACGTTATGCTGCAATGAAGGCAAGCAACAATGATGTTCGATATAGCACTAGACGTTATGCACCAAGATATAAGGACCAAGGTGACGATGTGTCTTGTGCCCCAGTGTAATACAACCTTGTCTAGACGTATGAGGAAGGAGACTTTGAGCATTAAAGTCTTAATGCACAAAAGGTATTATGTGACCTTAGATGCCAAGGATAATGCAAAAAGATATTCCAACACACACAAGATATGAATATTAGCTGGAATGATATGGATTTGATAAAAATGCAAGATAAAATGATAACATACACAAGCAAGCAAGCAAGCATGCACAAATGATACAAGAAAAACAAGGAATTGCCCTTGTCAAGCTATAAATCATTGATTGATTGATTGATCGATGATGATGATAGTGTCATCATTGTGGGGAGCAATGTGTCCCTAGAGCAACACAAGGATGACTGATAGTTGATTGATTGATTAGGTTTATAACAAGATAAGGATCAAGACCAAAGGATGTGATTGGATAATTTGACAAGATTGATCGACTTGATTGGTATGGATTAAGGATTGAATTGCATTTGGATATTTGCTTGGGATGATTGAAGATGACTGATTTCGTTGATTGGTTGGATGATCGGATTGAGGTGATGGATTAAGTAGATGAAATTGGAAGAATTAATTGGATGGATTGATTTTATTGCTTGGATTTTTGTTGGCTATTTGATTTTTTTAGGACCTTTTTCCATTTTTTTTGGACTTTTGAAATGTTTTGAGTTTTTTGGACTTTTGAAATGTTATGATTTTTTTGGACTTTTTGAAATGTTTTGATTTTTTTTGGACTTTTTGAAATGTTTTGATTTTTTTGGATTTTTTGAGTAGCCTTTGTGCTAGATACCAATGACAAGGGGAAAACCAAGTCTAGGTGCAAGGAGATAAATGGGATTGATGGATGAAAGGGCGGGTGATGGGATAAGGGATAAAAGGCTCATGATATATGGATGGATGGAAAGGATAAGTCATAGTGAATGAAATGGATGTATGCATCATAAGAGAGCAAGCATGTGATTTCCAAAGACTATGTTGCATAGGAATAACATGCCCCATTCTAGGTACAAGACTTAGGATTTTTTTCATGACAAATCTTATGACAATAGGATAATGATAGGATTGGTTTAGAAGGATGAGGTATGTCAAGAGATACCCAAAACATGTTTCAACATTTTTCCCCTATGTCTTCATCAAGATCAAAAGAAGAAGAGAGGATGAATGGACTCAATATGATAGGTATGTATGAATAGACTCAATATGATGGCTAAAGATGGCAAGTAGGATGGAAATGACAAGACATAAATGATAGGAGGGATAGATAAGACATTGTGCCCCCAAGTGTAAGTGACATAGAAGATCAACCTACACATGATGCCTATTTGCTAGGTTTTCATCATGGTACTTATCCAGGGCACCTGTTTACTAGGTTTTCACCGTTCGATGAAGGGATTTCTCTTTACTTTTTTTTTTGGATAGGAGAAAGGGAATATGGATGGGACTCAAGTGTCTAGTTCCGTGAAAGCTGATAGTCCCACTAGATATGGATGTCATTGCATGGACCATGCCAAATGTTGGTAAGGTATGACATGAAAGAGAGATGGATTAGGTAGATGGCGGATTATGAAAGTCTTATGTAAGAATGGATGGGGAATAGTGGATGATGATGTGGATTGAATAGGACTTATGAAAAAGGATGGATGAAAGGTTTATGAAAAATCATGGACCATAGGGAGGTGATTGGGAAGATATGTAGGATAGTAGTTGAAGGATGAGGAGATGGAGGTATGTGGAATTGTTGTGAAATGGAAGGGAATCATGACCAATGGTTGTACACACTGTGATAAACATTGAATCTTTTGATGTGGAGGGGGTGTAGGAAGCAATGGAGATGTTTTCTTAGGAGATGGTGGATGCAGTGCTTTTGGTACCCACATAGACTTAGTATTTTTATTAATTTTATTTTGCTTGTAGGCTTTAAGAATTTGAGACATTTGAATGGAATGAGAATGTGGGGTAGAAGTGGATGGTTGGGATTTTTGTGATGTAGATGCCTCATTTGACTTGCTTTCATTTTTCTTAGGGACCCAAACCAATTTAGTTTTGGCCTTTATTTTTGGAGGTATGGGCTTATATAACTTTTTTGATGTAGTTTTCTTTGACCTTTTGTATTGATTTCCTAAGGCATGAGAACCCTTAGAATTTTTTACTTTATAGGTAGAGGAATTGAATTTTTTTCTTTTGAATCCCATGGGTATGGTGGAATGGGTGGAAGCTTCATGTTTATACAATGTGTGCATTTGTTGGTCATGATTAAGAATGTTAGGGTATTTATGGATGGAGGGATAAGTGGGTTGGATAATGGGGATATTAGGTGTTGGGAGAAGTGGAGGTAGATTATATGGAGGGATATTAGGAGTAGGAAGCAATGGTGGTAGAGTGGATCGAGGGATATTAGGAGTTGGAAGTAATGGTGGTAGAGTGGATGGTGGAAGGTGTACGGTCACATGCTTTTGACATTTGCAGGATGATGGGGGAGGGATGGCAACATATGTTTTAGGGATACGATAGGAATTATGATGAAAGGAGGTGGACTTGGGATGCATGGAGGAAGTACCAACATCTTTAGGTTGTTGTCCTTGGGGTGTATGTCCAAGGCCATAAGAGTGTGGAGAGACTTTGACATGAATGGGCTCCAAAATACCTTGTTCATGAAGGCCTAAACATTTACCTTTGTGGTTCATGTTTTGGAGTATGCAATGGACAAGGGGACTAGGTGTAGGTGAAACTCTAGACATGAGTTCCTTATTGGATGGAGAAAATGAAGCAAGGGAAGATAATGGTTTTTTTTGTTCTAAGGATGAACATTCATGAATGAGGGTAGAAAGACCAATAGGATTTGATGGAGGACTTGCAATGGGGTTGATAGTGGGTGATGGGGGATCATTAGGATCTTGATTAGCATTGTATTCACTTAGATCCAATGTATTTGTTTGATCTTCTATGTGTGCTTGGGAGGCATATGTCTCATCAAGGGAAGTGGATGTTTGTGCATCATGGATGGGTGAGGTGGAAAGCTCATGACCATGGAATGCATAAAGTTGGCTAAGAGGATCATCATGGTCTTCTTGATCATAAAAGGGGTCTTGATCAAAGATGGAAGATTGATCATGAACAGTATTAGTTATGAATGAAATCATTAGGAGGGTGTTGATCTTTATGTGGATGAGGGGGTAATTTTTCTGCATGTTTAGGATTGTGCTCTTGAAATACCTCATGACTTATTGGAATGGAGGTGGAAAGGGATTTCTCATGGAGAGACTTGTCATGTTATTGATGGTCAAAAACATAGGAGCATGATGGAGGGTGACTTGGACTTACAAGGGGAGACTCTAGAATTGGCTCAAGGGGTTGTGGATGACATGGTTGGCTTGAAGGACTTGGAATGATGTTTGAGGATTCTTTTGTATGTTCAGGTATATGTGTTGAATGACATGGTGACAATTGATTCCTTTCTCGTAGCCCTTGGGTGACATCCTTTGGAGGTGTAGGGGTGGAAGGTGTTGGCTTAGGGTTTTGATTTTGATTGGATGATGGAATGATAAAGTTATAGGGTGCATGTGCTAGATTGGTATTCTCCTTGTCAATGGTTGCATTAAGACTTAAAGGCTCTTGATTTTGTTGCCCAAGTGGACTTGAAGTCACACGTGTTTATCGTGATGTGGCTTGATAGGTTGATGTGACATTGTCATGCGAATAAGTGGATGGATTAGATTGGTATGCGGTGGAAGGGTGATAATGAATGGATAGGGGATGACGTTGTGGTTGCTAGATTTGAAAAGTGGCAATGAATTGATTGGCTTGAGCTAGGAGGTGTTGGATTTTAGGTCATTTAATTTGTTGAAAATTTAGGAAGAGGGTTTGGAAGCTTTGTATGGTTTGGTGGTCTAGGGGTTGGGGTATTTGGCGAAGTGTCTGAAGGAGGTTTCGAAGTTGGGATGCTAGGGATTTGTGTTTGAATGTGGGCATGGTGTCACACATGTGTGTAAGCTCTTGCACATCGATTTGTTCCTCAAAGTATGTAACATCATTCATGTAATTATTAGTGGTGGTAGGAGAAGCCCCTCAAAGTCTGATTTCATGTATCAGTTTTGTTTCATGATTTGAACTAGAGAAAGAGACTCCTTGAATTATGAATTTAGGCTTAGGTTTTGTCTCATGATTTGGCCTAGATGGATAGCCCCCTTGGATTATGATTTTGGGCTTATGATTAGGATTGGGCTTGTTTATGATTATGACCATTTTGACAAGTGGTGACTATGACTGGGTTGGTTATGGTGATGATATGGAATGATTAGATTGGATGACTTGATTGATTAGGATGAAATGGATAGGATGTGGCTAAGAAGAATGATTAGGATGAAAGTGATTGGATATGAATGTGTTGGAAGAAGGTGTAGAGTGACTTGTCTTTATGTTTTTGGTGTTTAGCTTGATTTGGCAATGTTTAAATGAATGATCACACATGTACACACATAAATCACTCACGCAAGACACATAAGAAAGTTTTAATTTTGAAATTTGAAGAATGTAATGATGATTATTAAACAAGCACACATGAAAGACACATCAACAAGCCCTATGAATAATCAAGTGGGGTATGGAAAATTAGGTCTCAAGCTAGTCTACACAAGGTTGACTAAGGATGATTTGAAAGCAAAATCCTGCCACACAACCAGGAGAAAGGGGTAACCCACCCTTCACCTTCACTTCCCAAAGGTATAAAGTTTTTTGGGGCTTAGCCAAGAGTGACAAGATTTCAACTCTCAAACAAGCATGTGTTTCAATTCACACTTCGATTGAGGTCATCCCCAGGGGTGATGAAATCCCTAGCAGGCCTCCTATGAAGGGTTTGACAAAAGCAAACCAGGCAAGGTGTTTGTAATCACACACACACTTGATTCACACTCACAATTATTAATTGATCCTTAGAAAATTGAAATGTGGGTAAAATAGTTCAAACACTTGTTCTTTTTAACCCCAAATTAAGATGTGTGATTGAAGACAAAATTTGTTTTAAGCCCAATTTCAAATATGTGATCAAACAATATTTGATTTTATGCCCCCAAATTGAAATGTGTGACAAACAAGATTAAGAGATTAAAGATGGATTGTGTGCACTTGATTATTCACTTTCCAAATTGTTGTTGTTATTGATCCCAAATGTTTTTATAGCTCCTTTGATTCACCTACAAGCCAAAAAATTGAGAAAGACCAAGTAAACTTGCATAGAAGAAAGTCATGTGAAAAAGAGGAATTCTGATAAAATATGATTGAGATGACTTGATACAGCTGAATGGATTGCATAAATAGAAAACTCAGAAAATTTCATGCGCTTTTAAAAAAAAAATTGTCGAAATTGGATCAATTTTTCTCAAGATATGCTCGTTTGAAGTTTAAATGCAAGTTTAACGTTGACTGAAAAAATAATCCTGAAAATGATACAGTCACCTGAAATAGTATTTTTCAATGTGTATCTTGCTGAGTCAGCTTTCCAACACCTTTTGAAATTCAAAAATCTGACCTGTTATGCAAAAGTTATGTCCGTTTTAGTAAAATTGCTATTTAAAGAACATGCATTTAAAAGAGGGTAGATTTGATTAGCCCCTAAACGCTTGAAAATAGTCCCATGTGACCAAAGGATAACTGAAAGGTGCTGGAAATTTAGTGCAGCCCCTGATCTACCATATGACTAAGGGATAAGACCCTTAAAAATAAAAATTAGAAAAAGTTAAATTTAAATAAATTTTAAAACTCTAAAGTAATCATAAAATTAAAAGACCCAATTTTCTCTTTTAAAAAGTTGTTTGAGCCTCTAAGTTTTAAAAGCTTAAAGTGACCATTTTCAAGCTACGAAAGAGAAGGAAATGAATTTTTGGTGAGCCCGTGAAACTATGAAAAGTTGCAGCCTGTGTATGTTTCATAGGCCGAGGGCCTTTGTGAGCATATACAAATAGAAAATCCCACACTTCCTACAAGCGTCCACGTATATGTATATAAGATAAAATCCTCCAAAGATGTATATATAGAGATCCAACAAAATTTAGCTTTTTAAACAGACATATAAACACATAAATCCATCAAAGTATACCCTCAAAAATGGGTGTTTATACACAACTAGTTGAATATATATCAGTAATTAGCCATGAAACCCTCGATGAATATTTTGTGTGTATATTACCTGCAAATAAACTTTTGTATATATGGTGGATTTATGAGTATATACCTGTAGCAAAAATTTTAAATCTTTGTATATATTTTGCAAGCAAAATGGTGTTTAAAAAAAAAAAAAATTTCTTGCAAGCAAAATATGTCAAATTATATGTCAAAAGTTGTCTGTCAGCCCCCATGATCGCAATGGTGAGGCTATTTTTCTGATTCGGGGCTCCTATAAAAAAACTTGATCTCCAAGCCCTCTTTAGAAAAACCTTGGACTTGCAAAATCAAACTCACAAAGACTCAAAAGAACAAGGGTTATCCACGGTGGGTGCCAAATGTAGATAGGGAAATAATTAATCAGATTTAGTATTGAAATAATAAATTAAATAATTCCTATCAAGCACAATAGAGTACGAAATAACAAGGAAATCACAATACGAAGCACAAATGCAAACCAATCTCCACGCCAACTCGATTTATCTCCATTGCTCTTCTCCACTTGCACAAGGATGCAAGATTTCGAAGGTTGATAATAGAGGAGGAATGTTGATTGCTCACTCTTGCAGCGTAATGACTTGATATGATGGAGAATGATAGAAGCAGATGAAAGATGGAGGAATGATTTTGACAGAATGAGGATGTCTCAAGAAGATCTGATCCTAAATGGCATGTGAAAGGTTTGATTTATAGATTTTTGATTTGGATAGAGATAAGATTTGACAAGATTAGATAAGGATTTGATTTTTGACAAAAAAGGAAATATGACGAGATGAGATAAGATTTCAAAAAGATAGAAAGATTTTGATTCTCTTTTAAAGGAAATAAATCTTGAAAATGATGAGAAGGATAATTGATGAATTATCTAATTAAATAAATTAATTAGATGCACACGAGTTCAATTTTGGAAAGAAAGCGAGAAGATCTTTTTAGGATTTTATTAATTAAATAAATTTTGGATTTATTTAATTAACGTTGAATTTATGATTTCATTAATTAAATAATATAAATTATTTAATTAACATTAGAGGAATGAATGAAAATGATTATGAATTTAATTAAATAAATAAAATTTATTTAATTAAATAGATGATGACATGGGTACCTAGGGCAAAGCATGCTACAAGATGCCTAAATGATGTAATGCCGAGACAAGTGTTATAAGAGGACAATTTTTTGAAGTCTACATTTTTCCCCTCTTTGAGATGATGTTCGAGAAGATGAGATTTGTTGAGTAACATCATTTCAAAGAAGTTAAGGTATGTATAGAGGAAAATGGATAATGATATAAAGATAGGATGATGATGGAATGATGATGCCCCCTTGAGAGGATAGGTGGGTTGAAAAAACACGGGTGGGCTCTTGAAATGAAATGATAATTATATCTTTATATTCCATCATCATCCTATCTTTATATCATTATCCATTTTCCTCTATCCATACCTTAACTTCTTTGAAATGATGTTACTTGACACGAATCTCATCATCTCGAACATCATCTCAAAGAGGGGCAAAATGTAGACATCAAAAAAATGTCCTCTTACAACACCTGTCTTGGCATTACATCATTTAGGCATCTTGTAGCATGCTTTGCCCTAGGTACCCATGTCATCATCTATTTAATTAATTAAATTTTATTTATTTAATTAAATTTATAATCATTTTCCTTCATTCCTCTAATGTTAATTAAATAATTTATATTATTTAATTAATGAAATCATAAATTCAACGTTAATTAAATAAATACAAAATTTATTTATTAATAAAATCCTAAAAAGATCTTTTTTCTTCTAAAACTGAACTCGTAGTGCATCTCATTAATTTATTTAATTAGATAATTCACCAATTATTCTTCTCATCTTTTTTAGGATTTATTTCCTTTAAAAGAGAATCAAAATATTTCTATCTTTTTGAAATCTTATTTCATCTCGTCATATTTCCTCTTTTGTCAAAAATCAAATCCTTATTGTATCTTGTCAAATCTTATCTCTGTCCAAATCAAAAATCTATAAATCAAACCTTTCACATGCCATTTAGGATCGGATCTTCTTGAGAGATCTCATTCTGTCAAAATCATTCCTCCATCTTTCATCTATTTTTATCATTCTCCATCATATCAAGTCATTACGCTGCAAGAGTGAGCAATCAACATTCCTCCTCTATTATCAACCTTCAAAATCTTGCATCCTTGTGCAGGTGGAGAAGAGAAATGGAGATAAATCGAGTTGGCGCAGAGATCGGTTTGCATTTGTGCTTCGTATTGTGATTTCCTTGTTGTTTCATACTCTATTGTGCTTGATAGGAATTAGTTAATTTATTATTTCAATAGTAAATTTGATTGATTATTTCCCTATCTACATTTTGGTAGAATGAGGATGTCTGAAGAAGATCCCATCCTAAATGGCTTGTGAAAGGTTTGATTTATAGATTTTTGATTTGGACAGAGATAAGATTTGACAAGATTCGATAAGGATTTGATTTTTGACGAAAGAGGGAATATGACGTAATGAGATAAGATTTCAAAAAGATAGAAAGATTTTGATTCTCTTTTAAAGGAAATAAATCCTGAAAAAGATGAGAAGGATAATTGATGAATTATCTAATTAAATAAATTAATTAGATGCACACGAGTTCAGTTTTGGAAAGAAAGCGAGAAGATATTTTTAGGATTTATTTAATTAACGTTGAATTTATGATTTCATTAATTAAATAATATAAATTATTTAATTAACATTAGAGGAATGAATGGAAATGATTATGAATTTAATTAAATAAATAAAATTTATTTAATTAAATAGATGATGACATGAGTACCTAGGGAAAAGCATGCTACAAGATGCCTAAATGATGTAATGCCAAGACAGGTGTTGTAATAGGACATTTTTTTGATGTCTACAATTAGCCTCTCTACCCACATGGAGAACCTCTCTCATATAATCAGCCATAGAGGTACCATCGACTAATCTTTGCAACCTCTTTGCTATCAACTGTGCCTGCTCTACAACCTATCTAGCTACATCTCTCTTGGTTGTCAAGGAGCCTATCTTTGCCTGGGTAACTGCCAACTGTTCCTGTACCTATGAAAGAGTCTATGCATGAGCCTGTGACTATGACTGCATTTGCGTCAATGTTTGCACTAATAACACTCGGGCCTAAATCAACTGACCATGTAATGTCTATACCTACACCTGTAAACTCGCAATCTAGGCATGCTAATGCTGGGAAGGTACCCCAATATGTACATGTTTCTCAGAAGGAGCTACTAGTGTTCACCTCTTACAAGGCACCAAGAAGTCTCTAACATCAATAGTTGGACCTCCTCCACCACCTCTTCCATCATCTCCACCATATCCATCTCCCTCCTCATCACTACTGCTCTCATCATCACCACTACTTTACATCCTCCTCCTCACCTCCCTCATCTCTCCTCCATCAGTGACAATGTGCAACAAAAATATCCTCCTCACGAGGTAGTGGCACTGGCTCATGAGGAACAAAGATCCATAGAAAAGGATGTAGGGCTAGGTACTCTACATAATCTATTGTGATAGGTGCCTCAATAATCTCAGGAGGAATCTCCCAAACCAAAGGTTGTAGACCCTAGTACTTGTGAATTACAATATCATATGAAAGGTAGGGTCCCCACTTAGTAGAATTTGTCTGACGCTAGGCATAATGTGCAACACCTAGGGGCATGTCTTGTACTATGTCATACTATCTGAGCACCCTCCTAAAAAAAAATCTCTCGATAACAAAATGAGTCCTACCAATCAGAAACATAGACTAACACAGGTATGGCATCCATGTATCATTGTCATCCTAGTGCTCACAATCCACATAGGGCTTCCATGTAACAACCTCTATATCATCCAAGACTCTCCTCCAATGTTCAAAATTACCTAGAGTCTAGACTCAATAAGTTGACCTGCATATATATGCATGTACGACCTCATGGTGGGTCGTTGTATCACCATCACTAGACATGTAACAACTATAGACTCAGTAATGTAACCCTAGAGCACAAACTGTGACCTTGGAGGTAGACCACCTAATGCAAATCATGGTAAAGATGAGTGAGCATATACATACCCCATGCATATTTGGTACCATGGACAATCATACTCTCCAAAATATGACCCCAACCAATAGAAAGTCCCTTTGACCTGTGATCAGGACAAAGGAACCCTCCAATGAAACCAACAAGTACCGATGGCAGGGTAGCATAGGCATCCACCATCCCTTGCCATGGAATCTCGTATCCACAAATTGTATCATCCTAAAACACTCTACGTAGAGCATCAGTCCCACCCTACTTTGAAAAATCATAAACTAGAACATCCCCAACAATGGGTATTCTAAAAATCCACCATACATCCTCGGGAGTGGCTGTCATCTTGCCGGTAGGAAGGTGGAAGGTATTATTCTTGCTATTCTGCGTCTTTGCTAGGGCTGTCAGGAGACCCCAATTAATTATAATCTAGGGAATATCTAAGAGAGAGGACAAACAACAACATGTGATGATTGTTGTCTTAGGATGCACTAGTTTCTTTATCAAATTGAATGTCCTAGGAAACCACTCTTGAATCTGTAGGTTCTTCAATGACTCCCATCATCACGAAATATTGAAAGTTAGTAATATTTTTCAATTCATCAAACATCAATCAGCCAATCAAATCTAAATAGCTCTGGTGAGACTTTGGTCAAATCTCATGAGCAACCATCATTGAACCTCACCTATCATGAGGTCAATCATCAATATTAAAAATTGTACCTCACTTATCATAAGGTCAATTAATCAAATCAACCTCATTTATCATGAGGTTAATTATCATTTATCAATCATCAAACCTCACCCATCATGAGGTTGATCAACATCTAATCTATCAGGATCATCAATCATATCAAATCAACAATTGACATAATTGAAAATCAACAAAATCAAGGGAAAATTTGACAAATTACATCATTCTGATTTGAATGCACAAAACAAGTGGGCAATGCACTAGATAATTGGATGCACCATTTCAAGAAGTCAACATTCCATCTTAGCAAACCAATGTTTTAGATCCTTGGATGTGCCACTTCGAAGGTCAATGCACTAAACTATGAAGCATATGCACTAAATCAATCTATGAACTACTTTAGCCTATGGATGCGCTACAATATTTGACTTATGCACTGAAATACCTATGTGCTATTTCATTCTATCTATGCACTATTACAGGTGACCTATACGTGAAGCTAGGGGATGTGCTAAAATAGTAGTTTGATGCACTACATCGGTTGATGTATGTGCTAAAGGAAACTAAAACATTTCAAATCAAAATAATATGTGCAAAATTCAAAAAATACAAAAAATGAGGAGGTTCATGAGTACATATCAAAGGTCTATAGGTGGTCGAGCTGTTATGTCGACGCATGTGCTTGAAACAGTGACTATGTAGGGGATTGACATTTTTGCTCCAATTTGCTCTCACTCCAAATTTTCAAAACTCCAAATGCAAAAATGAATTCAAAATCAACCTTTTTATCTTTTTAATAAGTTAATTAAGGTGGTATTTTGGTGGGATTTTTTAAAATTTCTTTTGTAAGGGGATTAATTCAAAATTCATCATAGGGGCATATTACACAATTATTTGTTGGGAGATAAATCAATACTTCATCAAATCTTTATTGAATCATCAAATCATCACAAAAATCATCAAAATTTGAAAAATTCTAAAAGAATCCAGAAAATAAAAAAATCATCGATTTATCTTCCGATGGGGCATATATTCATCATCACTTGAAAATCAACGTCTGGAACATACTGAATTTTTTTTTGTTGGTACTAGTAGTAGCAGCAATTTTTTTTTGAAGTAATACATAAACATGCCACTTCAAAGAGAGGAAAATGTATACACCTAAAAAATGGCTTGGATAATTTAATTAATTAAATATGATTTATTTGATTAATTAATAAATAGAAATATTTGTTTATATAGTTCACATTTATTTCTTCTATCTTTATTATAATTATTTCATCTTAATTAAATAAAAAAATTTAATACTTTGTTTTATTTTATTATCAAATTCTTCTATAATTATCTTCCATCTTAATCGAACATCATTTCATCTAAATTAAATAAACAAGTTTCATACTTTGTTTTATTTAATTACCATATTTCTTCCATATTTATTTAATAAACATAGACTTCTATAGTTTGTTTTATTAAATTAAATATCTTCTTTTCCTAAATTGAATAAACCTAAATATTCAATTGAAATATATTCTAAAACTATTTCCTCTTTTCACTCAAAATATGCACCTACCAAATTAGATATTTTATGTCTAATTTAATTCATCTCAACCTTCTTGGGAAAATTTAGAGACAAATTGGAGACAAATTTGGAGGAAAATTTCTTCATCTTCTTCCATTAATTCTTCCTATCCTTCGGTTGAATGTTTTTGTGGGGAGGAATAATCCCCATAATCATCTCAAGCTTCTTCATCCTTCACCATTAAATTCTTTAGATCAAATCCAGACCTTTGCTTTGCTACCATTTCACAAATGTGTTGTCGGGAAACTATAAATACAACCTCTTTCTATAGGAAATGAATCCCAATTTTGTGCGAACTTACTCTACAAAAATACATTTACAACTTTTGAGCAATTTGGCATTTAGCAATTTAGAATCATTTCAATCATTTAGTTTATAATCATGTCTTTCATCATAGATGGCATCTTAATATAGCTTCCATTATCATATCACAACATATTGCTTTCATTATCAACCATCATCATCATAGCTTTTACATCATATAGCTTGCATATCATTTAGCAATCATATAGTTTATCATTCTCATTCTCTAGATTGACATTTTAACAATCACAATGCTTACAAAATCTGAGAGGCCTATGACTTAATAAATCTTTGGAGATAGAGAGCAATATGATGCTTTTAGTAGATTATATGTTTCTATTAGATTAATCATTGTTTAAATCTATTGATATATTGTCTTATTGATTGTGTTTGTTATTCATTTAGACATATTTTACTCACACAATTCTTTTTTGGATGATGAGAATAATGTAATAAAATTTACAATTAATTAATAAAAACAGAGTGACCTACTTTCTTTTGTAGAGCAAAAAATATTATACCCATGAAATTTCACCAACACTTTTGTATCCACTTTAGTGTCCACTCTCTTAGTATTTTTATAGTCTCATCTTAGCCTTTGAATCAACCTTATTCCCTCTCAAGATGCTCAATGTCCTTGTCAGCAATTACCCTCTAATGCCAGATTTGCATTAACCATGTGTTTTCCTCATTTCCCACCATCTTTTATCATGATTTATCTAGAAATTAGCACATCAAGTGGATGTCCATGCACTACACTAAAATCCCATGAAATTTAACATTCAAAGTTCATTTCTAAGTTTTTTTCACTTGTCACCTACCCAAGTCGGTGGAAATAGCTTAGGATGATTTGTAATGGCTTGTCAACCTCCTTTTTCATCGTCTTCTCTCTTTAAATTTATCTTTTCACTTCATATGTTGTCTCTTGGTATCTATCTTTTAAAGAACTCTTTTTCTCTCTCAATATATTTTTCTCTCAAAATTGCATAGCTCTCTACAACTCTCTATAGTGGTCTCCAGCACTCAAAATAGTCTTTACAACTCTCTTGGATCTCACAACTCTTTCTCTCTCTCTCAAGATTCCTCAATCCTTGCTAGTAATATCTATTTATCTTACCTCTTTTAACATATTGGTATTTGTCACATCCATTTTTTATATATTTATCATCTTATCTCTTTATCTTTTGATCTATCTATCTATTTGGTTGTCCATGGAGGTGGAAACACCAAAGTGGGAATATAAATGATGCAAGCCCCTAAACAACCCCAACACTTTTCCTCAGTCTTATGTGTAGTTATTAGAAATGTTTTCTTTGTTGGAAGCTTCATCTTATTTCTCTTTATGAGTTCTATTTTCCCTTTCTCTCATTTCACTATCTATATTTTATTTATTTTGCATTACCTTAGTTCTATTATGTTTTACTATTTTCCTTTATCTTAAAAGCTTCTAGTAAGCAAAATGGTAGTAGTCATCTTTCTATTGCCTAGGATAATTTAAGTTTTTAGTCTATAGGAGATGCTAGCACACCATAGGGATGTTTGTGTTTTGCACTATCATTATTGCCCGAGAGCTCATCAAATTATTTAGAAGACCTATGTGGCCTACTCTTTTGATTTCTAGAAGTCTCACTTTTTTAATCCAACATAAAACATAAATAAATATACTTCATCATTTTATCCCATCACTCGAGCTTTGATCCCTGAGGTAGTTGAGGACTATTTTCCCCTTTAAACCTCATTATCTTAAGGGTGTTGAATCTCCTCCTATACACCATTGTGGATGTATCCATTATTGGTGAAGCACATTGTAGGGCCCCTTCATCAGTTTTTTCATTGTTTTAATTTTTGTTTTATGTATGGTCAGATACTGTTGGGTATTCTAGTTATTTGAGTTGTCAACTCGAGTGATTTGTAATAAATAAAAAGGTTTTTAAGGTTGACAATATTAAGTAATTTAATTAAAAGTTTTAATACATTTGTAGTTTTGATAAATAAATTACTATTGATATTTTTAATTAGTTTAAATAAATTAAATTATAAATTAGTAAAGAAATATTAAAGTAAAAGTATTAATTAACTTGTGGGGGAAATATAGTTAAAGGAAAGTTAGATTTATTAAATACAAATATCCTAAAGTGGATTAATTGTGGAAACTAAATAAAGATATTTTAAAAGAAAGGTAGTTAGCTTTTGTCGGGCATTTAGATAAGATAAATGAAGTGTAAATAGGAGATTTATTTTTCTAGGATGCAAAACAGATTCTAGTATTCTTGCTGAAACATTCTTTGGGGTTTTTTTTTGAAACTTTTCTTAAAAAAAATTGGGAAACCGAGAACTTGGGTAATCTTCTCATTTCTTCTTGATGGCAATAACTTCCATCCTCATATACGGGGGAGGCTATCGAGACAACTTCATTAGGATCTTTTGTGTACATGATCAGGGATTTAGTTATTGATTTCTTTGAAGGAAGAGGGTTTCGGAGCGGTGAGAGAAAAGGGGTCCAAAAAGATTTTAGATAGGGGAAATTGAATTTGAGCATCATTCATGTTCTTGTGTTGGGTTGGCACTCAATTTTGGGAGAGACATCATGTTCTGGTGGCAACAAAGGAGGACGTTAGTTGTTATCTAGGTAGTGATAGAAGCGAGAGGCAATGTCGTCAACAGAGAAGTCAATTTGTGGCAGGAAATTCATATCGAGTTTTTTTTCTTGTGTTCTTGCATTAAAATTATGGTTGTTCTACTATAGAAAATAGTGAATAATTCAAGCTTTTAAATCTGCCCTTTTTCCCTTGGCTTGCATATGGTGTGAGTGGCTTGTTTTGTTGACCATTATCATGCTTTCATCCCTGTCACCTATGACTTTATCTCTATATTATATTTGAAAATAGCCCCCTCTCTCTGTGTCATCCACCCACTCTAAATTACCATGGCCTGTCAAACTAAGGCTCACTTTTGGATCGACCTACCTTTAATCTCACCCCTGACGTCTCATTTTTATCTTACCTTTGCAGAAACTTCATTAACTGCCTATAGAATTTGTTAGCAAAACCCCGTCACCAATTTGTATTGCTGTAGTGTTGGTAATTAATTTCTCCTGTATTTGTCAAACTGAGCATTTACTATAGAAGTTTCTTCGAGGCGTCTTTGGACCAACCGATTAAACCTTGCATTTAAAACAGAAGCTTCATCCACCGGCCTCCACCGACCTGTAGACAATCTTCTACACATGTGCTTTGAATGTTGATTTCTAGAAAGCTCTGAGACCTCTACTAATAGAGGCAGATGTATTCGTTTTATTCAAGCAATAGAAATTGCTTCCTCTGTTCACCATCAAGTGGTAGCAGAGCTGTTAGTTTGTGGTCATCTGAAACCACACCACCTGTATGTGAGTAGTGATCTGTATGGGATTCCATAGGAGTATGTACTGGGTTTGAATCTTACACTTGCTGTAGCAACAAGGATGTATGAATGCTGGTGTTTAAATGAATGATTTGAAATATGTTTTGTGTTTTGTGCTTCTCCGTTATCCTTCCCTGTTTAATTTACTTCATGTAGTAAATCTATTCCTAGCATTGTGGGTTGAGAAATTAGTTTTTGTAGCTTTCTTTTATGACTATCAACTTTATAAGTTCCTATAGCAGAATATACGTTCTTCCTATAGCAAATTTAAAAAAAAAAATAAGGATCCTGTAGCTAAATAAATTATTTAAGTAGCTCTGTTTTGAAATTCATTTAAATAATATGATGACTTGAACCTATCATGAAGGGCTCGTAGTGCATCCCATTCCCATTACATCGTGTAAATTTCTCTATCTATTAACGTCTTCTGCAAGCCTCCATCAAAATACTCATTCAAAATGAGTAGAGGCCTGATTCAAAACAATCTTTAGAAAGACCTATTCTATCATTACTCAATGTTGTGTCAATTATCAATTTTCCTTAGTAAAGCATTTTTTTTTAATATCGCGTCTTGAGGAACATGATCAAACAACTCACATTATGTCTTGTGTTATAGTGCTCCTATGTGGTTTTCATGCAATACTGTGTATCCTTTATCTTTTGCTGCTTAGGATCTCCATATTTTAAGCTGCGAATATTATGAGCTTAACATTCGGTTTCGTATCATTCGCTAGTTCTCGTACCACTGCATGATACAAGTATTATAGAAGGCTCAATTCTTTAGTGAAGTCTCTATTTTGTTGATGTTCAATTAATATGTCGTAAAATTTGTTGCTTTAATTTTAAAATCCATGCATATCATAATGCTTAGAATTTGATTTTAAAGCATTGCAAATGAAAATTGATTATTCCATGCATTTAGCTATGCTTGAGCTTGAGGTTTATGACAAAAGTAATAATCTGAATGTATTCCACTTCAATATTCTCCTAATCTGATGCTTATCTACAGTGCATAACCTGTTATTATCTTAACAGTGGCTCCCAAATTACCAAATGTGTGTAGGAATAGATAGTTGCTAGAAGACTTATCCTTTAGGTTCGTTTATGCGTTACTTGGTTATTGTCAACCTACCCCTTGTTACCTATGCATCATGCTAAATTTTGAGAGTGGTTCATTATAAAATACACATCCATGTGGATAGATGTCAGTTGTCATATGAGTTGAATATAAGAGAAAACTAGAGTTAATGTAATCATTCATATTCACAATTATTCGCATATATGTAAAATAATGTATAAGTTGGCTTATTTCAATTTAGAAGACCTAATGAATGGTAGTTAGACATTATATCACCATATCCCTACGTTTTCCTCCCAGGCATCGACCCTTTTCTACAACCGATCTAACTTGAATGTTACGAGTTTTGGAGTAGCGTCTCTAGCCTAGCGTGGTGTTTCCTCAACTATTTACTTGAACCTTTTATCTGCTGATCCCTGAATCTGAATGTTACCTTTCATTAAACTAGAACAACGTCCCTACCCTGACATCTATTTGTTATCCTCTTAGAGCTATGTAATATGAAAGGTTGTTGGTTTTCTCTTTATTGTAATACTGACCCTCAAAGATCAATGGATTCAATCAGTGTCTGGTGATTTCTCTGGTTGATATTTGTGTGCGGTAGTATACAACCATACGAGCTTTTATTTCTGAACTCATTATGTTATTATCTTTAGCTCACATTTGGTTCGAGCACATTGATGTAAAGAACTTTGGTCACCCACATAACAAACTATAACCTTCTGAAATCTCTTGTTCACTATTAGTATACGTTAAATTTATAATAGTGGACATACATGAAGGACATATAAAGATACGTTATTTCTAGTTAAGTTAAACACTTTTATAAATAAAAACACATAGAGGGACAGTTATACAATAGCATCGGTATTTTATAACTGATAGTTAACGAGTTACATCTTATTTTTTATACCGGCGAATCTGTTATAATTCAAAACTACAATTTACAAGGCCTGGAATTTGATGGTCTATTTGACCGTTTTTTGCATTTTGGACTGTCTATTACAACCTATAAATTTATTAGACCGTATCATTTGACTTGCTATATTTTTATATAACCGTAAAATTGACACTTAAAATTATTATTAAACCGTGAAAATTTATTGTATATATATAATTTTTATGATAAAAATATAAATTAGTTTAGATTTGGAATAATTTTTTCTAATTTCACTTTATATTAATATATAAAATTTATTATAAATATATTTATTAATTCAAAATCTGTTGAAAATAGAATATTTTCAAGATTAAATATAGTTTTTTCTAATTTTTTAAATATTTGGACATTTTTACTAATAGTTATCATTGCCTTTTATTAATATATATGATTTATAATATTTATTATAAACATTATATTAATTCAAAATCTTTTCAAAATAGAATATAATTGATTTTTAACTTTTTGAATATTTTAACAAGATTTATTTTCTACATAATTTAGAAACTTTAACATTAAATTTAAGATTTTTAGATTTATTTCTAATTATCAATATTTTCTAATTTTACATTTTTTTAACATATATAAGATATCCTTATGAATAATCACATAACACAAATTTTCACCGTTGAAAGCATTTATTTTATAGCATTGAAAGCATTTATTTTATAGCATTGTAACTTGTTTTTTCAACAACATTTTGTTTGTAGTGATTCCCAACTTTGATTTTTTTCAAATTAATACAACATCAAACTGAGTGGTGAGTAATGAGCATGTTGAAATTTTATTTTCCTTTTACAAATAATTATTCTCAGCTTTGATTTTTTTCAACATAATACAACATTTAAGGATTAAGCATTTTTTTTACAGGCAATTCATCAGCTTTGATTCCTTAAAGCATTTTTTTTATAGACGATTCACCGGCTTTGATTATTTTAAGATAATACAGTAGCTATGTTTTATTGGTGAGCATGTTGAAATTTTAGATCATCAAACTCAAGATAATATCTCAAAGCGTTGGCTTGATAAGCTTCTCCAACATTTGCAACATACTACTTCAAATAATGTAAATGAATTTGTATCCATATTTGATGTTACCGGTTGTAAAAGGGAGTTAAACTCTTTTGTTGATTCATTGCATTTGAGTTGTGAGGGTTTTAAGATGAAAGATGCGTGGAGTCTTTCGTAACATAGAATACTGGCATAGAAGCTATCCTCATATGATGAAGTTATGACAAGTTGTGCTTACTATTCCTCAAGTACTTTGATTGTGAAAGAGGATTTTCGAAACAAAACATCATCAAAGATGTTAGAAAGTCAAAGTTGGGTTTGGATACATTGGATGCATTAATGAGAGTGTCTTTAAATGGACCTCAAGAAAATGATGTAAATTGGAATAAATTATATCAAATATGGAAGAATACAAAGTCAAGAAGAGTTCTTGACCTTTGATAACATTTATTTTTGTTTATTTTCTATGTAATGCATCATTAATTCTTGCATCTCAATTTAAAAATAATAAAAGAAAATAGTTCTTTTCTTTCCAAAAGTTATTTTTTGTGTTTAAATATATGCAAATCATATAATGAAGGTTTCTATCAAATTATTATATTTTTTATTGTTTATTTGGTATTTTTAAGAAGTATGATTCCTATAAAAAATACTCAATTAATTTATATGATACATAATATTTAAAAAAATTAAATTACTTGTGTTATTAAAAATAGAAATTTATAAAAAAAAATCATATTTAATATGTATGATTAATAAAATCAATAATATTTTAATATAAATTAAATATTTTTTGACAGTTAAATTTTTTCATAAAACGTAAAGTGATAGGCATTTAAATGAACAAACTGTCACAAAATTTTCATATGACAGGTAGGGGTGGTCATCAAATTCCAAGCCTGATTTACATCTTTTACCTTACCTCCATTTGGCATATCTTTTAAAACAAACGTCAAAACTAAGTATGTGATCTGAATAGTTTCCATGCAAAATTTTGATTAGTTCAACATAATATGCATTTTCTCCCTGCGTACTTTCCATGTGAGCCATAGAGGTATTTGTTATCATCTCTCCAATCTTGTTTTCTATAAAATACAAAAGCATATTAATGAGTTATGTTTGACTTAATTTTGGTTCAAGGTTAAGAAAGTTTTTGATAGGTACTATATATATATAGCATATCTTTCGTTGACTGTAGTAATTCATATGTAATGAGTAGATGTAATTCTTAAATGGTGTTAGAATTTGGTTATTATTAAGTTTTATAGTTTTTGTAAATTTTGATAATGGGAACTACGTAATGCAATCATGAACCTTAGAGGATATAGGATAGTAATTAAGTTTATATTATTCTTCAATTGTGCAACATCACACTTTAAAACAAAAATTACTCCTTTTTTTAGTTGCTAGAGTGTTGTCCTCTATGGTTTGCGGTGGGGAGTTACACATGGTATCAGAGCCTAGGTTCAAACATTGGGCACTTTGGGTACACATGAACCCATTACATCAATGTAATGACCCTGCTCAAATCTAATCTCAAAATGCTGATAAAGAGCTCAAGGAATTTTGTCTAACACTTTGCATACAAGGGTCATATGACTGATATAACATTTCAGTTTGCTTTAATGGATCTTTTCTTCAATTAGCATCAATGAGAATGCTTACAAATAACTCTAAATTGACTAAACAATGTCCAAGCATGAATGTGCAACTTATTTTGACAATATTCAGTGCATATATATGATCTAAGCAAGAAAAATGAACACCTACAACCAACTAGTAATTTTAACAAACAGTTGGTATGCAAATGACTAAGCTGACTACAAATGATATAGAATTGCTCAATGACGACTACAAATGACCAGAAAATTAGTATCTCTTATTACGACACAATGATCCAATACAATGCTCATCAATAAGCCAAGACTCTTGGCATTTGCATTGATTACAAAATATGATGATTGCTGGTAAAGAAATATGGACCTACAACTACAACTCTAAACTTTCCCATATGCAATAAAATTATGAACTACTAATAGTGGAACCTAATTGAATGTTGAAGCCCTTGATGATAGATGAAGGAGCAATCAAATTCCAAGCAGAATGAACTCCTCTTAGGCCCAATCGATGCTTTCACCCAGCCGCCCCTGTTCTTTCCTAGCAATACTTTAGATAAATAAATGCAGCAATTAAACTCCACCTCTTGGCACTTGAAATAATTGGTAAGACCAAAGGATTAAAATGCAACAATGCCCAGAACCATAGGAGGCTTTGATGATGAGATATGAACAAAAATGTCTTGCCAATGGCACCCTTGCTATAGTATATCAGACCATTGCAACTTCAAAAGCAACCCCTTAACACAATGCAAACTCCTCCCAACTGCATGAAAACATCATCTCCATTCACCATAGAATGTAATGTTACAACCTTCTTGGAGGATCGATGCCAAATGAAGGAGATATATGCAAAATCATGGCACTAATATGCAGACCAAGATGACTATAATAATATATCAGAATTCTAGAAATGACTGAATGAATGCAAATCGACCTCCTCAATGAAAATTCGTTGAAGACTATGAACTCCAAAATGTCTCCAAGGCACCAATCGATATCATACAAAACTTGGCCAAAGGCCACAAAGTTTTAACCAATGAAGCACAAATGAAAGTCTGAAGTAACTTTCTCCCAGCTGCAATAATTCAAGTTATATTTCACACCCTCAAAATTTCTTACCAATTGATAGTTTCCATTCTTTATGGCCAAAGACAACTATAGAAACCCTAGGCTCCACAACCATCAAACATCAAACATCAACAAGAACAAATCTGCATGCTAGGAAAAGAGCCCTTAATGCCTATTTATTCTTTTTCCTCAATAGGTCGGCCTCCTTCTAGAACTTTCCCAAGTCACCTTCTAGAAGGAATATTATTTTGTTTTATTTTATTATTTTATTATTTTGTACTTTATAATAAAATAATTATTCATAATATAAAGTGCAAACATAACATTACTTTATAACATGAGGTTTCTAAAAATAGAAACATATCAAGAAATCATTAGAACACCTCCATATATAGACTGAATCACAAAATGAGCCAACCAATCAACTAGGTATCTGCCAAATGACCCTCTTATCAAGCTCCATTAGCCTACGAGGATCAGAAATAGGCTAATTCCTCTAAACTCCATTACTCACGAAAAAGGGGACATTATAATCAACTTAGTTGGTTGTACACTTAAGTTTATGATTAGTAATATGAGATTTGTCTATAGATGGTGTGGTCCAAAAGTATAGAAAATTGGTGGAAAGGATAGGACCCTCGGTGTAGTGTGCAATGCACTAATATCCTACCTACCAAGGATGCACTATGGACCCTTGTGATTACAGAGCTTAGAATTTTTGACTATTGTTTTCCCTGTTGTTTTTCTCATCTTATACTTGTGATTTGTCTTTTGGTGATGATGTGTAGGAAATCTCCTAGAGGAAGAGGTCGAGGTCAGGGATGTGGGGAAGGTCGTGGGGTCAACCGCCCAGATATCCCTCCTAAGATTTTCCACAAGTCCAAACGTGAGGAACAATTAGATTTTGAGAACAATTAAGAGATGGATCCTAGTGAGGAGATGTTGGGCCAAATTATCACTCATCTTAAGTTGGTGAAGGACAAGAAAATTATGAAAATGAAGCCAAATCCCATGAGCAAGAAACTTTCCACTGTTAGGGATTGGCCTTTTGGGTGTGGAAAAAAAGTGCCCTCATTATCTAAGGAGGAAAAAGAGATTCTTTGAGCTCAACCCTCCTCTTCTTTGGGAATTAAGGTGGATTTTGATGAGGACCCAAAGAAATGTCCTTTCTCTGAGTGTGAAGGAGTTGGATAAGATAATATGAACCTCATTGTAATAAGGGCCCATGTGACCCATGCTTGTCTTGAGTGGGAATAGCCCCTCATTTTGCCTTTGATTGGTCAACTACTTGTACTGTTTACTAGACTTTATGATACTATTGTTTTTACCATATGATATTGTTGGATGTTATTTGGATATTGTGATACTTTGGTGTATAGATATGGTGACTCTTGATGACACTTATATACTGTGATACTTTTATGATCTGATCTGAAGACAATTTTATATCTTATGTTTTATGCTTATATCATGGTTGACAGATAAGTTTAATGCTTTATGTGAATTATCATTGTTATGAAGACTATGCGTTCATTAGGTGTATAATCTATTATGACTTGATATCTTTTATTATGTGTCATTATGTTTGGTGAAGGAGAATAGGATCACATCCCTCACTTGTGAATGCCTTGCGATGCTATGATTTTCCTTTCATAGTGTGACTGACTGTTTTCATTATGCACATGTTCAACCCTATGTTTTGCTGCAGGTTCTAGGTACAAAGCATCGACTCCACCTGATTATCAGGTTTGATTATGCCAAAATCCCAATGGAGTTGTTGTTTTAGAGGTAGTACTGGGTTCTCCACATTGAGTCATTGTCCTTGTTGAGGATGAGTATCTGTTCTATCACCCTATATGTAAGGTTAGTTCGCGTTGATGCATTGATGTTGTTGTTGTTATTTATCTTCCATTATGCAATATGAACAAGTATTGGTTGAATTTTGGTTACTTGATAATTGATGTGCTTTTATTTTTTTATGTTTTGTTCTAACTTAACGACTTCTAGGAATAAGTCAAACTCTAGGGGGTAGGATGTAGTGCCCCTTCATTAGTGTTATTGCGTCAATTTTTATTTTATGTGTGGTTAGGTACTGTTGAGTATTCTGGTTATTTGAGTTGTTAGCTCAAGTGATTTGTAATAAATAAAAAGGTTTTTAAAGTTGACGGATATTAGGTAATTTAATTAAAAGTTTTAATATATTTATAGTTTTGATAAATAAATTAATATTGATATTTTTAATTAGTTTAAATAAATTAAATTATGAATTAATAAAGAAATATTAAAGAAAAATTATTAATTAAGTTGTGGGGGCAATATTTTAAAGAAAGGTAGTTAGCTTTTATTAGGTGTTTAGATAAGATAAATGAAGTGTAAATAGGAGATTTATACTGCATCCGTTGAGGAAGTGGTGAATAAATAAAAAGAGAGTAGAGTTAACTGGAGAGGGGAAATTGGCTTATTTTTCTAGGACGCAAAATAGATTCTGGTATTCTTATCAAAACATTCTTTAGGGTTTTCTACACACTTTTCTGGAAATTTTTTTTGGGAAACTGGGAATTTGGGGATTCTAGTAATTTCTTCTTGATGGCAATAACTTCCATCCTCCTATACGGGGGAGGGTATCGAGACAACTTTGTAAGGATCTTGTGGGTACATGATCGGGGATTTAGTTATTGATTTATTTGAAGGAAGAGGGTTTTAGAGCGGCGAGAGAAAAGGGGTCCAAAAAGATTTTAGATAGGGGGAAATTAAATTTGAGTATCATTAATGTTCTTGTGTTGGGTTGGCACTCAATTTTGCGGGAGACATCACATTCTAGTGGCAACAGAGGAGGACATTGGTGGTTATTTGGGCAGCAACAGGAAAAGGGAGAGGCAACGTCGGTAGCAGAGAAGTCAACCTGTGGTAGGAAATTCATATCAGGTATTTTTCTTGTGTTCTTGCATTAAAATTATGGTTGTGATATTGCAAAAAATGATGAATAATTCAAGCTTTTAAATTTTCCCTTTTTCCAATGGCTTGCATATGGTGTGAGCAGTTTGTTTTGTTGACCATTGTCGTTCTTTCATCCCTGTCAGCTATGACTTTCTCTCTATATTATGTTTGAAAATAATCCCATCTCTCTGTGTCGTCAACCCGCTTTAAATTACCATGTCCTGTCAAACCAAGGCTCACTTTTAGATCGACCTACGTTTTATCTCACCCTTGACATCTCATTTTCATCTTACCTTTGTAGAAACTCCATTCACTTCATGTTGATTTTGTTAGCAAAACCCCGTCACCAATTTGTATTGCTGTAGTAAATCTATTTCTAGCTTTGTGGGTTGAGAAATCAGCTTTTGTAGCTTTCTTTTATGAATGTCAACTTTATAAGTTCCTATAGCAGAGTACACGTTCTTCCTGCAGCAAAAAAATGAAAAAAAAAAAGGATCCTATAGCTAAATAAATTATTTAAGTAGCTCTATTTTGAAACTCGTTTAAATAATATGATGACTTGAACCTATCATGAAGGGCTCACATTGCAGCCCATTCCCATCACGTCGTGTAGATTTCTCTATCTATTAACTTCTTCTACAAGCCATCATCATGATACTCATTCAAAATGAGCAGAGGCCTAATTAAAAACAATGTTTAGCAAAACCTATTCAATCATTACTCAATGTTTTGTCAATTATCAATTTTCCTTAGTAAAGCATTTTTTATTTTATATCATGTCTTGAGGAACATGATAAAAAAACTCGCATTTTGTCTTGTGTTATGGCATTCCTATGTGGCTTTCAAGAAATACTGTGTATGCTTCATCTTTTGCTGCTTAGGCTCTCCATACTTTAAGGTGCGGATATTATGAGCTTAACATTCAGTTTCATAGCATTTGCTATTTGTCGTACCACTGCATGATACGAGTATTATAGAAGGCTCGATTCTTTAGGGAAGTCTCTATTTTGTTGTTTTGTTGATGTTCAATTAATATGTCATAAAATTTGTTGCTTTCATTTTAAAATCCATACATATCATAATGCTGACAACTTGATTTTAAAGCATTGCAAATGAAAATTGATTATTCCATGCATTTAGCTATGCTTGAGCTCGAAGATTATGACTTAAGGAATAATCTGAATGTATGCCACTTCAATCTTGTCCCAATATGATGCTTATCTACAGTGTGTAATGTGTTAGTATCTTAACAGTCGATCTAACTTGAATGTTATGAGTTATGGAGTGGTGTCTCTAGCCTGGCGTGGTGTTTTCTCAACTGTTTACTTGAACCTTCTATCTGGTGACCCCTGAATTTGATTCCTACCATTCTTTAAATGAGAATGATGTCCCTACCTTGTCACATATTTGTTATCCTCTTTGTGCTAGGTAATATGAAAGGTCGTTGGTTTTCTCTTTATTGTAGCTGTCGATCCTCCAAAATAAATGGATTCAATCAATGTCTGGTGATTTCTCTAGTTGACATTTGTGCACGGTAGTATACATCCATACGGGATTTTATTTTTGAACTCATTCTATTATTATCTTTAGCTCGCATTTGGTTCGAGCACACTGATGAAAAAACCTTTGGTCACCCACGTAAAAAACTACGAACTTATGTAATCTCTTGTTCATTTTCAGTATACATTAAATTTATATCGGTGCACATACATGAAGGATAGATAAACATATGTTATTTCTAGTTAAATTAAATTCTTTTATAAATAAAAACACAGAGGGACAGTTATGCAATAGCATTGGTATTTTATAACTGATAGTTAACGAGTTACCTCTTATCTTTTATACTGGAGAATCTGTTATAATTCAAAACTAGAGTTTACATCTTTTACCGTACCTTCATTTGGCATATCTTTTAAAATGGAGGTCATAACTAAGTATGTGATCTGAATAGATTCCATACGAAATTCTGATTAGTTCGACATAATATGCATGTTCTCCCTGTGTACTTTCCATGTGAGCCATAGAGGTATTTGTTACCATCTCTCCAATCCGGTTTTCTATCAAATACCAAAGCATATTAATGAATTATGTTTGACTTAGGTTTGGTTTGAGGTTAAGAAAGTTTTTGATAAGTACAATCAATATATTTATATAAATATATATATAGTGTATCTTTTGTTGACTGCAGTAATTCTAGTGTTAAAGGTTGTAGTGTGCTTTAATCTATAAATAGAATAGTATAATGTTTATTTAAAATCAACAGATATATATAAATGTATACATATATATGTATGCTTACTTATGTTTATATATATATATATATATATATATATATATAGTAAAATATCACTTTTCTATTACATGGATTTTTGGATGAAACATAGTTGTAAACAATAAATCACTCTTTCTTGTCAAGATTAAATAATTATAATTAGTTAAGCAAAGATGGTGTATTTTGGAAGCAAGTATCACTTAAATTGAATAATTGGAAAACTTAAAATGACGTTCCTTACATTCCTTTCTCAAACTTATTATGTTATTAATGTTTGAATTATTGTTGGGAAATATGTGAATGGGTGTGATTTGAAAGTAATTTGTGGATGTGTCCATTGCTATGATAATTGTGAAATGAATCTCAGAGTCTTGCAGAGATGAAGGTGATTTGTTATCTCGATGGAATTATTTGATTTACTTGATATTGGGGATTTTATTTTTAATTATGTTTATGATGTCCAATTATGTTGCACTATATATTTGCTTATGTGATTGATCTTATGGAACTTGTGAGTGGGAGGGATGATGCCTCACTTTTGATTTTCTTGAACCTTGAGTTTGTGCATGTGGTGTTATTTTCTGTTTCTGTAGGTTTTTTGTTGTCAGTAGGGGAGCGGCTTCCAATGGGGGTCGACACACAAAGTGGTGCCTGGATAACCCATGTGGAAGTTTTGTAAACAAGTGATAACTTAAAAACAACTAGGAGGGTTGGGTAGCTATAACATTAAACAAGATAAGATAGTACCTTGCTTAGGCTGAAGCACTTATTTAGGCTTGAGATGAATTGTGAAGGCCTAGAATGGAAAAATCAATTGCCTCGTCTCCATGAGAGGTATGTTGATTCCACATAAGTTGGCATGAGGGGCCAAAGATCGGTAGAGGATACAAGGATAACCCAGGATGGGGGCTAGGGCATAGAAAGATCTACCTGGATGACTTATGCCCAATTATGTGATGACACTTTCCCTATATCAACCATTTACTTATTTGTCTTTGTTTTACCTTGGTTGTTTTTGTGCCTCTGGAAGTATAGTCCATGTTATTTGATATTGTTCTACTTGCTCCTATGTATCATGTCATCCTTATGATGCCTTAGTCTTTTGTCTATCAGTATTGGTGGGACCCTTTGTTACCTCCTAGCATTGGGGGTGGACCTTTGGGTCCGCGTGATTGGGTGGAACATGTTTCATTCTCCATTGGGTTCCCTTCCTTTGTACGTGTCATGGCAACTTCACTTGATCTAAAGACTTCTGCACTATATCTGTTTTTGGGATTCATGATCCTTGTATTGGTATTTTTATTACATCTCAATTAAGTATCTTGTATCATGTTTTTGAATGCTCCTCACATGTAATAAGGAGGCATTATTGTACAAAATGTAATTGTAAAGATGAAACTGATGGAACTCTATTAAGTGTTGAATTATGTATTCAATGATATTATAGATATTAAGTGGAATGGATGTAATCAATTAATCTTCACTTTTATATTATGGTTGTATCTCTTGATTCACTTGAACATATGTAATGAGTAGATGTAATTCTTAAATGATGTTAGAATTTGGTTATTATTAAGTTTTATGGTTTTTGTAAATTTTGATAATGGGAACTATGTAATGCAGTCGTGAACCTTAGAGGACACAGGATAGTTATAAAGTTTATGTTTTTTTCAATCATGAAACATCACACTTTAAAAAAAAAAATCTTCGCTTTTTATTTGCTAGAGTGTTGTCCTCTAGGGTTTGCAGTGGGGCATTACACACATTAAATAACTATGTCATTTTCTTTGTCTCTATTTTTGCAATCTCTATTGTCATTATATTTTTATTCCTTTAATTTTATTCTTGCATGATTATCTCAACAAGTGATATCAAAGTTGAGTTGAGCAAATATGGAGGATTATAATAAGGAAAAAATTTTAGGCAAAAAATTTGGCATGTGAAAACTACAAATAGAAGGACCACTAATTCAAAAAGATCTCACAATTGTGCTAGAGGAAAAATAAAAAAATCTTGTTGATATGACTAATGAGGATTGGGATAGATTGGACAAGAAAGAAAATGCAACCATTATCCTCTTTCTGTCAATCAATATTTTATTCAATATTTCAATGAAGAGATAAAGAAGGGTCTATGGGACAAATTATCTAATTGGATGAGATGGCTTCAGTATGAAACAACGTTTATCTCATGGAGAATTTGTGCAACCTGAATATGAAGGAAGGTAATCTAGTATGATTCCACTTCAATGAATTTAATACATTAATTATTGAATTAACTTCTTCTATTACCAATTTAGAAGATGAAATAAAATCCATATTAGTGTTATGTTCTTTACTAGAAAATTGGAGAGGATCGTTGTGGTTGTTAGCAACTGAGTATTCAAAAATAAGGAGAGTGTTTTAGTTTTTTATGAGGTAGCAGGGATTTTTCTCAATGAGGATATGAGAAGGAAAAATTTAAATACCTCATCAAGAGATTCTCTAATTACAAACAACATGGGGATATATGAAGAACAAGGGAAAATAGTAATAGAAGAAGTTAAAAATAAAAAACCTAATGCAAATATTGAGGTAGAAATTTAGGTTATTGGCTTTTTAGTGAGGAAGATCACATTAAAAATAATTGTTGGTCTTACAAGAAGGTTGGAATTAAATCAAAGAAAGATGAAGAAAATATAGAAGCTCAAATGATAGATGGATGTTGGATTATGGTGTCTCATTTCATGCAATTGTATTCTAGATATTTTTCAGAAATTATCAAGAGGGTAAACATGGTAAGGTTTATCTTGGTCACAATAAGTCATGTGATATTATTAGCAAATAGGATGTTTTATTGGTTTTGAATAACAGTAATTGTTGGTTATTACAGGATGTGCTACATCTTCCTCGACTCAAGAGGAATATAATTTTCATAAGACAACTTGATACTCAAGGTTGTTACATTACATTTGAGTAAGTCACTTGGAAGGTGAGAAAAGAAGCCTTGGTGATTGTGAGAGGAAAAAAATCAAGAACTTTACATGTTCTATAGATTTATGTTGAAGTGTGAACTGCAATGGTGGTTGTGGAGAGTGGGATGAAACTTTGGCATAACAAGCTCCATCATATGGGAAACAAGGGCCTTTAAATATTGCTCAAATGAGATCATCTTGTAGGATTGAAATCAGTAGATTTATAATTTTGTGAATATTGCATCTTTAACAAGCAAAAGAGGATTAGTTTTTGCATGAAACAATATGATACAAAGGCAACACCATTGGATCTCATGCATTTGGATGTCTTTGGAACAATAAAGGTAACTTCTATTAGTGGTTTAAATTATTTTTTGTCCTTCCTAGCTAAAAGTTCTTGAAATGTCTAGATTTACATACTTAAGTAGAAATATGAAGTTTTTAGCATGTTTAAAAAGTTTAAAGAATTAGTTGAAAATCAAACTAGTCACAAGATTAAATGTTTAAAAACTAGTAATGGAGGATAATTTTTCTCTTTGGATTTCAATAAATTTTGTGTAGATAGCGGTATTAAGAGGATAAAAATTGTTCCTTTCACCCCTCAATAAAATGGAGTAGTTGAGAGGTTAAATAAGATAATTTTGGAGATAGCTTGGAGGATGCTCTAGAATGTTAAATTAAGAAAATAATTTTAGTTAGAGGCTTTTAATACAATGGTTTATTTGATTAATCAAGGACCATATTCTTGATTGTATTTTCAAATTTTAGAGGAGAAATGGCTTGGAAAGTGTCATAACCCAATTTTATTACATATTTATTTAAATACAAAAAATTCAATTATTGATGAAATTTAGTTAAATATTAAAAGGAGATTCTAGAATACTTGAATGTTGAATATGAAGAGTTTACTACTATTGACTTTGTGAAAATTCTAAAAAGAAAACTATTATTTTTTATGAATTGAACGTTAATGATCAATTTGCAACTGTAAGTGTGTGTAGCTTCCATAGGATGAAGGATGAGCATGTGGTTGAAGTAAGATTGTTTAGCTAGACCAAACAGTAAGCTAGTTGGAATTTGGATGCACACACCACAAGTAGCATGATAACTTGCATTTGACTAACTTGCATATATAAGGAAACTAAATTTTCTTCAATACGAAATGTTTAATTGCTTACAAATGAATGATTAGTAGGAAATTTTTTGTTTCTTTAAGTATGGAACCCCTAATCTAAACTTGCATAAAACAACTTGTATATGGGTGTTCGATTTTCATACTCACATATATGTGTGTGTGTGTGTATGTTTGTGTTTTTAAATAAAATCACTATATATATATATGTATGTATATATGTATGTATGTATGTATGTATGTATGTATATATGTATGTATGTATGTATGTATGTATTTTGTAATCAAATTTGAATTTGAAATGTAAGTGATAATTGATATATAATGAAATTAGACATTGAAAGATCAAAAAAAATATTCCAAGGAAAACCCACGACGATCATGGCCTACAAAATCATCAAGTCAATGTTCAAAAATAGAGGGTGGTGATGGCCATGGAAAAAAGGCCATAATGATAGTAACCAAACACATGCAAAAGAGTTCAATTTCCATTTCTATGTAGAGTGTGGGAAAAGTAGGGGAATGGATTGGGAAGGAAATTGACATGAAATGGGAAAAATTTGAGGAAAAGTCTTATTGAAAACTTGACCAAGGAGGTAAGCTTAGATTTTTCTCGGTATTTATATTGAAATGCATTGTTTTGGTTATCATATGACAGCACAATATCATGTAAATGTTGTTGTTTGAGTGTGTATGTGACTTGGCTTAATACGATGGCACAGTGTAGCGACACCCATAGAGGGATTGCTAGGCATCGGCCTACAAACTTGACATTATCTTTGAAGCTTGTTAGCTAGCCTCTATGTCAGACTGATGCTTCAAGTATCTTCTACCAACAATTGTGTTAGTCACAAACAAATACGAGCCACATTGTGGCTATTGAAATAACGTATCACGATGGAATGTGTAACTTAGATAAATGGAAAACCGTAGGGGATACAAATATCGACCCTATCAGAGGATATTAACCTTTGTATCTCTTTTCTTATTCACTATGTTTTCATTTATAATTGTAATGTGTTCCATTATTGGTAAGGCTGATAATCAAAAAGAGAGAAGTCATCAATACTGTAAATGTGGAATTATGTTTGCATGAAGAGGATTACCCTTGACCCTATGCAAATGTGTAAGTTCCGCCCTTGTAAGCCATGTAGGGGAATTGATCCTCATGATCGATAAGAACATGTTTTCTTGATTGTCTCAACAAATTCTAAATGATACATTTACATTCTATTGCATATGATATGGGAAAAGTTATGATACCCATAAGGGTGAACTTTCATTAGTATTTTTTTGAAATATATGAAGGGACCACCCAAACCATGAAATGGGTCATATCCAAAGCCATCATAGTCAATAAGGTAGCTTGGAAAAGGCACGTTTATGGTTGAAAATTAGTGCAGGAGCACCTTTGAATAAAATTTTCCAAGTAAGGTTGATATTAAGTAGACTTTAGGATTTGGATATTTATGCATTAAATAAGGTCACATAGAAATTTTTCTATTGTAAAGAGTCATTTTAGATGGTTACTAGGTGTTTAGAAGGTCTAGTTTGTAAAAAGTGTAAAATATTGAAAAGTTGTCTAAAAAGTTGTAAAGTTGCTAAAAGTTGCAAAAATTGCATTTTATAGAATTCAAATGGTCATGTAATTTCAAAAGTTAGTTTAGCTAGTTGTATCTTGTAAAGAAATATGCTAAGGAAATTACTTTCCTTGTTACAACTGATGAGTGTACAATTAATGTTGTTGAACCTGGATTGATATGGATTGATCCTCTTGGGAATGATTTTTTTGCAAATGAGGTTAAAGGATATGTGAATATTTTTCTCAAGAGTCCTAAGGGCCCCTCTCAAAAAAGACATGTGACATATGAAGAAAAATCAGCTAAGGTACATTTAGAGTTGAAGAAACTATAGATCAAAAGTAATATAAGGAAAATTTTAGAAAAAATGGGCTAGAAGAGGAGCATATACAGAAGAAGAAATCAAGAAGGTCAAAGAAAGAGAAGCTAGGTTGGAAGGGTAGTCCTCTAGACCAAGAAGATTAGGAAGAACATCTTCCACACCTAACTCTACTCTACTTAAGACCTATAGTACAATTGCTACTACCAGTGGTAAAGGAAAGAAGGTGGAGCCCAATGATCCAGTAATTAAAGAAGCCATTGCACCCTCAAGACCTAGCACAAGGCCTAGAAAGAGGAAGAACATGCCTTCAATAGTAACCCCTGTTGTCTCTGGAAGAAGAAAGAAGCAAAAGGCGTTTAGGGAAAATAATCTAAGTTTTTTGGTTGAAGAATAAATTGAGCTTGGGCTTGAACATGAAGAAAAAATAACAATGAAGAGAAGCAACAATGCTACTACAAGTGGTGAAGGTGCTTCACGAGAGGTAAGCACCAGAGCTAAAAAGCCAAAACTTGACATTGTGGATGTTGAAAGTCTGAATGAGTATGGTGGTGTTGTCATTAATGTTGCCATTGATGTCAACACAATATGGGTTGCTGCAGAGAAAGGAAACAAGTGATTGTAGGTCGTGCATGTATAATTGAGATACTATTGAGATGTTGTGAGTACATGGAGCTATTTTTATGGTGTTGCAGGTGTGTTGATATGATGAGTTACCTAATGCTTTTAAGAAATAGTGAAGAAAAAATTATGTGTGTGTTCAAAATGTGCTTCGGTATGTGCTTTGCATTTATTCTATGTTGATCCTATGCTTTTGTAGATCTGAAGTGTTGTTTATGGGGATCCTTGTGTGATATATCCTAGATTATAGCTTCTAGTTTGATGAAGAGTGAAATTTGTGTTCACCGGTTTGTGAACTAGTTTGGAAGAGTTATTTGTCTATGGACTAGGAGAATTTTTTCTACTCTATAGACCTTAGCTATTTTTTTTTAGATCTTGTGGATCTGGAAGATGTCTTTTAATGTTGTTATTTGTGATCTATCAAAGGTTTTTGTGGTTTGGTGCTATGGAAGATGAGTTTTAGAGTTTCTCCTAGGTGTGGTTGTATAGTCCGGATAGACTGATGGAAAGTATTCTATGTATGAAGGTTGTTCCATTTGTTGTGGATGAATCTGAAGGAATCTAAGATGTGTTCTAGTATATGGTGAAGTGTGTTATGTGGTTTTCATGTTATCTTCTTGTTATAGAAATATCTACTTCAAAGCTCATTGGTGTTTTCATTAGGTTTGGTTGACCTGGTGTCTACATGTCATGTGAAGGATAAATATCAATTAAGGAAGTCTTTGATTGATCTGATATATTTATTGGCTCTTGGTTAAGTGTTTATTTGGTCTACTCTCATTCTCTTCCACCACAGGAATGTTGAGATGCTGACCTAATTTGAATTTGTAATATGAAGCGTGTGTAGCCGACCTTAGAGAAAGTTTCTAAGGTTGAAGATGGTATAAATACAAGTTGAGATGTTATGGATTTGATGTGTCAAGAATGAAAAAAAATTTAGAAGCAAGAGTGTGTGAAAGTGAATTAAGGTAGCAGTACTTTAATGTGTTAGACTCTAGAAAGTAGTGAGCTGATAGCATCTACAATTCTCTTATTAAGGTTGCGGGTGTCTTTAATTTGCTATGGTGTATTTTTTTGTTATCTTTTGTATCTATAGGCAGTGAGCATCCTTGTTGGATAGTGAGTCCTATCTATAGGAAGTGAGCCTCCTTCTTGGGAAATGAGTCATTTGGCAGTGAGCCTCTTTGTAATCGGTTTTGCTATTACTTTATATTGTTAGTTAATCCTCACCATGGTTTTTCCATTATTGGGCTTTCCATGTAAATTTGGTGTTTCTTGTGTTTATATTGCTTTTGGTTATTTTCATTTCATAGTCATACTTAATAACAAAATAAATTTGATGTGAAGTTGATAATTCCTTGAAGATTTGTGATTGAGATTGGTGACAACCCCCCTCTCAGTTGTCTTGTGCCTTTCAATAGTGGACACTTCTAAAGAAGAAGAAATAGAAATAGAAAAAGAGGCTTTCAATATACGTATACATAAGAAGCGTAAAAAGAAGAAGGAAAAAAATTCTAGGGAAGGATCTTTAGAGCAAAAGAAAAAGAATACAAAAACTCCTCTAGTAAAAGCTCATACTCCTATGAAGTTAGATGTTTTAGTTAGCAATATGTTAGAAGATACTACAAAGCTATATGAATAAATGGATGTAGAAGATTAAAAAACAATCATTGAAGTTATCATTCAATATATTATTTTTTTAGAGGCATACATGATTAATTTCAAGAAGAAGGTCCCTAGAGTTGTGTGGGATGCCATGGTGGATAGAATGTATGAAGCTATTGAAATTTAGGATAAAATAAAAATTGATTCCTTGGAGTAAATTGGATCCTCCATATCTAAGGATGATAAAGCTACATTAATAGAAGTATATTCTAAATAATTCAAAGTCAAACAAAGAGTCACTATTCTTATGGGTGGAGAAAAAGATCAAGTAGACAAGTTGAAACAAGAAATAGTGAATATTGTCAAGTAAATTGCAAAAATGTTTGGGATGATAACTACTTCATCATTTTGTACTTCTCAAGAAAAGGAGAGTGTAGAAGAAAAGGTCACTGGTGTAGAGGAAAATATTCCTCCAGATACAAATTTATCAATTTTTAAAGAAGTCTTGGAAGAAAAAGAAGTAGATGATCATACTATAGAAAAAGCACCATTTTTGGATGTTATAAAGAATGTGGTGCCCACACCACCATTGATAGAAGAAACAAATGCTTCCTTGAAGACTTATGGCCCTTTGTAAGATACTGACAAACCCACTGGTGCTAATGATGAAAACTAGAGTGCAAAACAAGAGAAAGAAAATAATGTTGAGAATTGTACTGAGGACAACTTTGATCAACAAAAAGATGTAGGAAATAAGAAATGAAGATAATCAAAATGAGAATAAAGAAGAAAATGTAGAAAAATAAAGGGATGAAAATAAAGATGATGACAAGGATGGAGATAAAGATAAGAAAAAAGGAAATTCCTCTGGTGATGAGGAGAAAGAAGAAAATGAAGAAGAATCTAAGGTTGGAAAAAATGAAGAAGATGCACAAAAAACCATGGAGCTACCCAAGTCCTCTGGAGAAGCTTTTGGTAATCCTCTTAAGGGTCTTTACAAAAATAGATAAGGTTCTAACTAGCAATCCCTCCCAATTTGTTATAGCTCCCAATGTATCAAGGAATTGTATAACTAGAAAAGATATGACCAATTTAAAATTCAGAGCTTGGATATGACTTTCATGCCTCCAAAGGGAAAAATATTATTGAGACTAATGAGAAGGGGAAAAAACCGATCAATGAAGCTATCAAGTCTCTACAAGATGCTACTATTGGTACAACAATTGATAATTCTCTAACTCCCATAAAAAAGATCAAGCTTTTAGTAGATTCACTCAAGGAGTATTCCTCTCGTCTGAAGGAACAAACTAAAAAACATGTTGAATCAAGGTTTGCTAAGAAAAGGTTGCTTGAGCTACAAGATAGATGTGCATCAACACATAGCCAAGTGGAGAAAAGCATAACGGAAGTGCAAGAATGTGAAGATGAGGTGAATACTTTGTTTTTGTACTATATGAGGTGTCTAGATGCCACTCAAGCCATTAAAGACTTACTGGACTCAATAGAGTCACAAATAACTAATGTGTCTGGAGCTTATGACCCAAAAAAATATAGAAATCATACCACTTAGACTTCCATTATAGATCTACAAAACAAAATTTTCACATTGCAAAGGTAGAAAGAAGACATTATAAGGTGGTTTGGATAGCTTAGGGACTTGGTGAAGACCAAGCATATATCAGTGTCAATTTCCTTAGTTGATTTAGAGAAGCTTACAAAGATAAATCCAAATCTAATACATCTAGAAGAAGGAGAGAAGAACATAGTTGATCTCTAATCATTGTACAAATCACTTGCAGCAACCAAAAATATTTGGAATGAAGGGAAGTATACTTGGCAATCAATTCTTAAGGTTTAAGGTTCCTCCTCCGGTTAAACATTTCTCACTTGCACACTCTTTCATTTTTTTAGTTGTTTTCTAGTTTTCCATTGTATATATAGTTGGTTCAAATTTTTCGGTTAACTCCCTAAGGGGGATTCAATAAATTTCATTCAATTATTCACCTATAAATAAGCATCAAGTTTGGAGTTTACATGTGTGTTACCGGTACACCTTTTTTCTTTGATGTCAAAAGGGGAGAAGTTTTTTGGAGATTCATTTTTGGCACATTTTTCCATTAGAAAAGAGGGGTAGATTGTTGAAAGAATGAATAAGGAACCCCTTAATGTGTTTTCATTGATGCCAACATTGATTGTTGATATTTTCACTAATCCAGTGAATAGAATGAAGATATCTTAATCTCATTTTTTGGTTTGTAATTGCTCATGTAATAAGATATACCTATGTAGTTATAATATGTTATTCCTGAACAATATGCACATATATGATCAATATTTTAGTTGGTTTGGATGAATAGTTTGAAAGGTAGAAGTAATAGTATTTTGACATGCACTTTTGGCTATGTATACTACAAATGGAGAAGATAAATTCGGTTCGTGTTCCCCCAGTGTGAAGATTTATAATTTTTAATTTTGGTAGATTTCTTACAAGTTTCCATACACAATATATTCTAGATGACACATGCTTATATGATCAGATGGATTGTTGGTCATTGATTAGTTAGCTTATTTTAAGATTAGGTCTAATTCTTTGCCGACATAATGCTTGATATATGTTGTGGTGATTAAATATGTATTGTGGATGCAAAGGAGATATATTTTAGATCCATTCCAACCTAGATTAAGTGTTGCACATTTTTTGAGTGCAAAGATGTTTTTGATTCAAGTATGGGGCCAACAAGGCAATTTGATTTAATATAGGGCTACATTTAATTAGGTCAACCTAATTAATGTATGCAAATATATTGGGTTGTATGTAAGAAATTTTTGAGATTGTAGAAGTGATATGATATGTGAGATGATGAAAATATGCAAATTTTGTATATTGATCATATATATAGAATAACTATTGTGAATATTGATCGATTGTAGGGTAGAGCAGTGTTTTTTATTCAAAGCTTTAAAGGAACTTAATTTAGCACAAGGAAGGTACATTTTGTATTAGTTCACATCCTAGCTATGTGGCCATTTTTGTTTTGTATCTATCTTTAGTTGTGATCCCTATCAGATAGTCTATCCTAGTAGTGAGCTTTTGTAATGTCTTATAAATGATTATAATATATTGTGAGCTAATCCTCATTGTGGCTTTTTCCTTTTGGTTTTTCCTTGTAAAAATCCTAGTGTTCATGTATCATGTGATCTTGTGATTTTTTAATGATTTCATTAATTGTTACAATTAGATATGTATTATTAATCAGATGGATTATGATCAAATGGTTTAGTGGAAAAATAATTCAACCCACTTCTTGGTATTTTAGGTGTTCAACACTTGCACCAAATGAACAAGTCATTCACATCCATATGATAAAAAAATTGTACCCTTCCAATGAAATCTCTTCAAATTGAAAATCCATTTCCACACTATCATTCATGTCAAAAAATTCATCCTTAAGTGTAGACCCAATCTACTCATCCTCGTGAAAGAAAATACATGTGGCAAAAGCATCAATGGAATCACAATTATTAATGACATAGCGAGGGGCAACATCAATGAGGTAGTTAAGTTCTTACTTTGATTCTCCTTTTCATAATTGTCACAAGGTGTGAAATCACAAATTTCTTACTTTTTCCCTAATCCAATATCATAACATCTTCATTATGCCATGCATTTTCAAAATTTTCATTACAAGCCTCACTAACACATATTGTGAAAACCTCATTTCTACTCATAATAGCTAATCCATTACAATAAACACTTTCATTTGAGGACAAAAAAATAATTATGTACTCTTTCTTCATTTCTTATACTATATTTTCCCATCCATGATAGGCTTTCTCAAGACTTCTTGGTGTAAGTTCACTTGGAAGCAAGCTTTCATTTCAATTCCTTTATAAAATATTTCCATAAAATCTAAAAATGTATTCACATGAGTACCTCCTCATATATGATCACATCCGTCAAACATAGGCATATGCATTTAAACTCTTCTAGTCATTGTTTTCATTTCATAGTCAAACCAAGAGAGGTCTAGCTACTTGTAAGAGATCTAGAGAGATGATAGGAGATTCAGCCATAGGGTGTTTTATCATAGGTGATTTCTAATATATTTATGGCTGCCTTAATGTAGGACAACAAAAAAATAAGCCTTTGAAAATTGCAAATGAATTGTTTTGACCATTTTTGGCTACCATAAAGATGGGGAAACAAGCTAAGAAAACTTAGAAGGATGCAAATGGTTTATTTAACGAACTTTAATGCTTTGAATATGAATATACTAAATATTGACTCTCATAAATGAGGTTGTCCTATAGATATTGAAGTTTCTCATTATCTAAGCTCTTCTTACTCCATAGTGTATCTTCATTGAGAAATCTAGGATTGAATATGTACTTCTTGATATTACCTCCATTGTTTATTGTTTTCAAGTCCCTTTCATCATTGTACATACCCTCCTCTATTTTCCTTTCATTGATTTACCCTTAGTTTGAAAACTACCCCTTCTTGGAAAGGCTACCCCTTAGACTATATTATAGTCATAAGGCTATGTAATCTACCCTCTCAAAATTTTCATTGTCCCTTCTCTTGTTTTGAATAAATTATTACATGTTTCACTTTCATTGTTATGAATAAATTTTCTACTTCTTTCTCTTAAAAACTTTCAAATTATCTATGTTACTTCCATTTGTAGACTTGGTATTTACTTAGGGTTTTCAAAAGAGTCATTTCAACTCTTTACAATCACACTCAAAGATTTTTTTTTTTTTTAATGAAATATAATCCCTTTCCCCTCATTAAATCAACTAATATTTATGAACTCCAAGGGCAGCATTCATACCTTTTGATCTTAAGCTTCGCATGGTTGTATGATTGTGATGAAATCCCACAAACTAAAAGTATATACCCTTGGTGAAAGAGTATTATTGCTGCCCTCTACATTTAGGTGTGTTCAAGAAGGAATACTATTATGTTCATGAATTAAAGTGACTATCCAGTGTCTATTCAACAATTATTTTGGTGTAAATTTGAAATTTTTAGATGAAATTTGGTTGTATGAGGTCATATTTGTCATGCTTGTACAATTCAATTGTTTATCAATAATTTTTTGTTTAAATTTAAAGTTTTGTGCTTGTCACCTTCTCACATAGATCAATTACAATCATTTTGATTTGATTTTTTATATTTTTGTATTAGTGAGAAGTACTTAATTTTGTTCTTTTTGTGTTTGTGAACATGTAGCATTGAATATCATGCCAAGGAAATGTGCAAAGCCTCTAACACTGAAATAACATGAAGCCAAAAATGCAAGAAAATGAGAAGCAATGAGGCAACTTCATGAAGAAAAGAAATTGAACCCCATAGAACAATAAAATATCATGCAATCTAAGAGAGATGTTGAATTGGCATCACAAAGGGAACAAATGCAAAAAATAGGTGCATAGACACAAATGAATCCAAAATTTGGAGGCAAATCATCAACCATAAGTGAAGTGCCTCATTATCTAAGATCTTCTTATTCAATAGTCTATCTTCATTAAGAAATTTATTATTTATATCCTTCTTGATATTACCTCCATTATTGATTATTTTAAAATCCCTTTCATCAATGTACATATCATCATATGCTTTTCTTTCATTGATTTACCCTTAGTTTGAAAACTACCCCTTCTTGGAAAGGTCGTGCACCTTAGACTATATTATAGTAATAAGGCTATGTAATCTTCCCTCTCAAAATTGTCATTGTCCCTTCTCTTGTTTTGAATAAATTATTACATTCTTCCCTTTCATTGTTATGAATAAATTTCCTACTTCTTTCTCTTAAATACTTCTAAACTATCTATGTTACTTCCATTTGTAGACTTGGTATTTACTTAGGGTTTTCAAAAGAAACATTTCAACTCTTTATAATCACACTCAAAGAAAACAACATTTTTTTATGAAATACAATCCATTTCCCCTCATTAAATCAACAAAAGGTCATGAACTCCAAGGGCATCATACATACCTTTTTATCTTAAGCTTTTCATGTTTGTATGATTCCAATGGAAACCCATGAACTAAGAGGATATACCCTTGATGAAAGATTATTATTGTTGCCCTTGGTGAAAGAGTATTAAATTGATTCCCTCTACATTTAGGTGTGTTTGAGAAGGAATACAATCATGTTCATTGATGAGCCTAAAATATGCTGATAATTTGATGATATGATAAAATTTTAAATGACTTTATTTTTGCTATTTCACGGCTGTTTAAACTTTGTTGAAACCTTTTGTGGGGATATCCTGTAGCAAGACACTTTTATATTCCTGTAGCCTATTGTGTTGACTTGATTGCATTTATTGCCCTGTTGACTCCCGAAAATGGCTGGTATATTGTATACAGTTTTTGAATGGTGAAGTAGATTTAAAATGTGTGATTAATGAATAGATATCATGTATGTGCCATACGCCTTTTCTTGCGCATCTGTTACCTTTTGTTTCGTAGGTTGTTGAAAAATGATTGAGTCAAGCGCAACCGATCTCGGCCTTGCAGTAAAGTCCATTTCTTGCACGACTTTGAGGAAGCTCCAGCGAAGACTCTTTGACCGAAACCAATTAGGAAAGATTTTTAATGATAAGTCAATCTGGAAAGAGTGGAGCGCTAGATTCTCTCTGAATCGGGTTGAACACATAAATTCATTTATGAAGTTTGTTCCTTGATTCAGAGATACACTTTACTTCCACGTCTTTCTTTGATGAAGTTAGTTAGTTAGTTGTTCTTCTAATTTAAAAATAAGATACTCCTCCTGTGCGAGAGGGGAGAGAATGAATAGAATGAATAATAGATGATTTTAAAAGTAAGATAGAAACAGAGTAGCAAATATCATGTAAGAAGCAGTATGATAATGAAAGACAGAATCTGTTTGACCAGAAATAGAGTTTGTTGTTAGTTTTCACATCAACAAAATAATGTATCTCATTCTGTTTTCATGAATAAAGATTGATGAAGTTCTGAGTTTAGCATTTGTGTAATCAGTAGATGCTTGCTAAGGGGGCCCACTTAGTAAGTATCTGTGGTTAATTAGTTAGATGTTCTTTTCTGCTGATATCCAGTTAGCTTTCATCTTTGAAGTTTTTATACAAACTCAGTCTTATACTACTCCTGCAGCATAGAGAGTCCATCCCTATGACTGTTCCTGCAGCATAAGGCCAGTTCATGGTTTGTGCCTTAGTCGTAGCTGTTACGATTTCTATTTTGATCAAGCATAGTTGAGTTAAAAAATTTTGCATTACCATTCTGTGGTTTAGATAGAATTTTTTTCCAGTATGTGTTTTTGCTAAGATTTGACCAAAAAAAATTCCTAGTGCATATATTTTGCTGTGCCATTTAAAGTCTACGTCCCTTAGTTTGACAAGTAAAATGAACGTCCATAGAGAGATATTAGTCACATGTCAGAATGTCCAATTCCTAGGAAAAGTTTGACTGTGATATTCATATCGTTTTGTGAGTGCGAGACATTTTTGGCGTCGTTGCCGGGGATGGCGTCTAACTAGGAGTCTATCGAAGTCATTTTCAGTATTAGTTTAGTCTGATAGTCAAAAATTTTCAAAATCCTTCAAGCCATTACTCACTGTATTGCATGCATAGAAGAAGAAGAGATGCACTGGGAAGGTTCCTCCCTGAAAATCTGTTTATTGAACTACCATTTGACCCAGCTGATAACGAACCTGAGGAAAATCCATTCGCTTAGCTATTCCAGCACCCAGACATGGCAAATAATCCACCTAATAATCCACCTCCTACATTTGAGTTTCCCATTGTTCCCCAACAAGATATTGACAATCTTAAAAACATCCCCTCTTCCTTGCTTCCAAAGTTTTATGGCCTGGTCACAGAAGACCCAGAAACCTTTCTGTTTGAATTTGATATCCTCTGTCGCAGTTATGACTACAACATAGATCTCATAAACTGAAGCTATTTCCTTCCAATTTTAAAGGAGGGAGCTCTCAGATGGTTCATGAGTTTGGGAAGAGGCGTTGTAAATAGTTAATCCATGCATAAAATTGAAAAGTATAAGGAATATTGTAAGAGTGCCAGAAAGGTGATGACATATTCTCGAATTCAGCAGAAGGAGGATGAAAGTCTGGAAACTATATTTCGTTTTTGTTTTCATTAAAAGAAACTCAAACCATACTCTTAACGAGGACTCCCGAAACTACTTTTCTTAAGGGGAATGATGCCTCGTATTGATGCCCCTGACCTAATGGGAGGAGGTGATATAACTCAACCTTTGGGATGATATATACGAAAATATGTCTTAACTACTCTCGAGCAATAGTTAAGAAAGGTCGAGGTCATCATGCTTCAGGGAAGTCTTCCTCGGGTGGAGTTTCCCGATGGAGATCACAAACTGCTATCTGATTTCAAGCAGACATCATTAATAATATACACAATTGGACACTATGCAAGCCTCGGAAGAAACATGCAGAAGCTGAGGTAGTTTTGGCTGAGTTCTGTCCATACTGTAGACAAAAGAAGCGTGATTGCAGATGCAAGATGGTGGCTAATTTGGAAGCTAGACAACTGCCTACTGACTTCAAACTAGTGGAAGGTGATGATGATCAAGTTTTCTTTGTTGCACAAAGGAGACCATGGGCCCAAAGGCAAGGTATGCCTCAAGACCCTTTAACTTTTGGTAATCCCTATTCTGGCTATAATAACCAATGGCAACAAGCATATGGACCACCACCACCATGGAATCGGCCACAACCAAGTTGGCCTAATTATCAAACCCCATAGTGGCAATCTCCTTAAGGAGGTTGGCAGCAGCCACAAGGGCAATGGACCCCACCTTCAGGAAATTGGCAACAAAATCCTCAATCGAGAGGTCCTCAACAATGGAAAAACCAGTCTCCTGGGTTCCTGCAACCTCCATAGCCACAACAACAAGCCCTTATGTCGCCTCCTGTAGCAACTACCACAAATCCTGGACCTCCAAAGCAGATGCCTATGCCAGCCCAGCCGTTGCCTAATCCCAATAATAAGCAACAACAGCAGCCTCAACAACCTGTGTATATTTCTGAAGCCAACCAATATCAAGCTTATGCCTTAAATGTTAATGACATCCATCTGAGGTCTGGAACTACTTTACCTGCTCCCAAACAACCTCTGATTACAGAAATATCTGATTCTCCCCTTGAAGAATCTAATGCACCTGCTGTTTCCACTGAGCATATGCCTATACCCGATACAGTTTCTACATAACCTGTTTTGCAGAAACAAGATAAACCACCTTTTCCTTAGAGGTTGCAAAGTACTGAATCTAAACTTATGGAAGAACCCACTTTTGACATTCTAGATCAGCTCAAGAATGTGCAAATTCAAATTCCTTTGTTTCAGGCTATTAAAGATGTTCCCATTTTTGGAAAAGCTATTAAAGAAGCCTGTTTGAAGAAGCCTGGACGAAAGAAAAAGGATCCCCAAAAATTCATGTCTTAGGAAAATTGGCTGATATAATGTTGGGAAATGTAGTCATTCCAAAGTATATTGACCCTGGAAGCCCTGTAGTACAGATACATATAAATGGCCAAGTTGTAAAAAATATTTTGATTGATTTAGGAGCTGCCATGACAAAGCATACTATGGACTCCTTGAATATTTCAAACATTAGGTCTACACCCACAGTTCTGCAGCTTGCAGACAGCTCCACAGTCAAACCTGAAGGGATGGTAGAAGATGTAATTGTCACTCTTGAATCTTGGGAGTATCCTGCTGATTTCACGATATTATTAGTTAAGGCAACTTTAGGAGGGTATCCAGTTATCCTTGGTAGGCCATGGTTAGCAAATTTTGATGCTTTTATAGGATGCCGTTCTGGAGATATGACCATTTCTGATGGGCATTCCACAAAGAAATTGGCTTTGTATCCGCCTGCTAAACCTCAACCAGATTTGTCCCAACCTGTTTGGCCAGATGTGGGAGAAGAAACTGAGGAAGCCAATTCTTTGGCTCAATTAATGATGCTTCAAAATGATCCATTCTCTCAACTTCAAAGTGAAGATGCTTTGCTTTTTCAAATTCTGCAATTCAACCTTGATACAGATAGTTTATCTGATCCAAGTGATAGTCATCATCAATGTTTCCTGCAGCAGCTAGATTCCGAGAGTTCATTGCCTAAACTTCCGACAATTTTTCATAACTTGTTTCCACAAGAGGTACAAACATTACCTGTTGATTCTATGAGTAATCTTATTAAGCAGATAGAATTGTCTCCAGATCATTGTTTGAATGTTAATAGCAAGTTGTCACAGTCTCAAGAGGCTGACTTATTAAAAATGCTACAAGAACAGCATAAAGCTTTTGCATGGGAGTATGGGGACATGCAAGGAATAGATCCTCGAGTTTGTACTCATAGGATATATATCAAAGAAGATTGTTTACCAGTTAGACAACCTCAGAGAAGAGTAAATCCAACACTAAGAGAAATAGTGAAAAATGAACTTCAAAAGTTGTGTAACACCCCTCCTTTTTGTGCTCCGTTAATCAAGCAATGTTTTCCTATGCTATGTTTCGATCATGTTAACATGTGAATTAATGATGCTTTATGCTTTGATTATGTTAATAATGTTAGCTTTGTCAGTTAGTGATATTGTATTGGTGAAGGGGACAGGGTTGTATCACTCGCTTGCGAGTGCCCTACGATTCTGAGATTTCCTCTTCACGGTGTGTCTGATCATATTATGTATATATATGCACGTTCGACATGCTCTTTGTTGCAGGTTGGCAGGTACACGACATCGACTCCACCTGGTTTCCAGGTCTGAGCGTGTCCATTGACCAACGGAAATTAATTGGGAGATAGTAGCTAGGGATTCCGAACCAGGTCATCACCCTAGTCATAGCATGTTGTTGGTTCGTTGTCAGGGTCAGTTGTTTAACTTGGGCAGTCCCCCTTGAGTGTTTGTTTAATTTCAAGTTAAAGTTTATTTAATGTCTTGCGTAGTCTAATTAATGACTAAATGTGTTTAGTTGCAAGCTAAAAGTGATTAAATAGCTTTCAAAAATTAGAAATAATGAATGTTTTGTCTTTTGGAGTTGATAAAAAATTAGTGATTAGTTAATTAATTTAATTGAATTAATAAAATAATCTAATTTCGAATTAGGGTTATTTTATTGATAATTGGAATTAATTGTGTGAACTAATTAAACCACCCCTATGAATTAAAGTGTTAAAAGTTTAAATGCTTTTGTTGAAATAAAATGCTAAAGTATGTTGAATTCAAATTGGAAATGGAAAATTGTTAAAGTTATTAAAAAATTCAAATGAGTTTCTTATGCAAAGACTTTGGGAAGAAAAGATATTTTCTAAATTAGTTGACTATTTTGGAAAGATATTTGTAAAGGGTTGAATATGAAATTGAAATTGAATTTAGGGGGAATTGAAAAGTGAGTTTGGATTTGTATTTGAATGTAATTAGAAATTGAATTTGAATGGGAAATTGAATTTGAATTTGAATTTGGGTGTTTGGAGAAAAAGGATATATGTTATTTTAGGGCTTTTCTTTCAATCTCTCCATGGATGCTTGGGTTTGGATTTTGGTGGAGAGGCTTGGAGGAGGCTAAGATGGTGGAGTTGAAGAAGTGGTTAAGAAATCTTCATGGTAAAAGCTTGCAAGTGTGGAGAAAACACAAGGTTCTACTATTTTCTTCTTTTTTTTCTTCTCATTTTGAAAGAATGAAATCATAGTGTAGTTTCTTTGAAATTCATAAGAAAAAAATGCTCTATTTTAGTAAGCTTGTAGTTAGATTGGAAAATTGAAATCAAACCAAAATGTTCCTCCAAACAAGTAGAATGAAATTTAAAAAATACTTCCATTTGAGAATCTTTTTGGAAACCCTTTTATTATTTTGGAAATAAATTGTGTTCTTGCCAAATTTCTGGTTTATTTGCTCAATTTGGGTATGTATATTTGTGAATATACCCATATATGTTCATATAGGGAAATACCCACAAATATATATTGCATATATATTTGTTATTTTTCGAAATTTTAGAATGTGGGGTTAAACCCAGAAATTTGTTTCCTGGTAAATTCGTTTTGAAAAAAAAATAACACAGTATTTAATTTATTTTATTAATTTTTGTTTTGGGTGAGGTGGGCGGCCAAATTCCACCCCGGCCCAGCCCGCGATGGGGCCCGGGTTGAGCTACACACGTGTGTTCGCCACTCCGCAGGGCTGTTGCAGCACACAGCCACCTGCGCCACTGGGGAGTAAGGGGGCTGTGCCCTGCACACTGCCACCACGCTCGGCGGCCGCTGCCCTAGGGAATGCCCCGTCCCTATGTGTTTAATTCGAAATTGCTTTATTTTATTTATTCCAATTCAAAATTTTAATGAATATTATTTTGTATTATATTTTATATAATTTTTATAATATTTAATATTATATATTATATAAAATATAATATATTTAATATATATTAAATTAAATAAAATTGGTATAAATTAAAATATGTTTCATTCTTTTGGTTAAATCATTAGGTTTTGGGAAAATGATTAAATGAATTATAAAAGTTATTGGTCATATTTTGTAAATAAATGGAATTCTTCTTTTTATAATTGTTAAATGATAGTGGGCTAAATTGAGTAACTTTGCACATAAAGGTATTTTACATATTGGAATATCTGTTTGTCTATAAGCATGTCAACATGCATTTATATTTAATTGTATGGATTTTGCAATGGGATTTTATTTTAATTGACACGTTAAGGGGTGTCGTAACTCAAACGTATTAAGATGATTATCGTTGTGCTTTTAGAGGCAAGGGTGGGTTTGGAAAAATCTAATGTCTTATTTGAAGTATCTACTTTTGTTGATTGAATGTCTTATGTTGCAAAATGGATTAAGTGTTTTAAATTAAATGCTATTTATTAAAATACCTTGAGTTTGAATATGTTAGTAAAACTTAGAGAGAACGGTGGATTTAAACTTTAACCAGATAGTTGTATTATTAACATGTTTTGATTATGGATATGGTTATGAGATTTAGAGTAAATGGTTTGTTTTTTTATATACTTCAATGTCATGAACAGAAATGGGATCAATCCATTGAATAAATGCAAGTCATGATATCTGTGTTTGAATGGATTTAAGAAATCCGAACATTAGCTTACCTGTGTGTCTGAAATGATTTTAATGTTTATTCTTTCCTGTTCGATGTTGGGAGCATAGAGTCATTGTTTGAAGTCTTCCTGATAGGGGATTTGTATCCTGTTGTGGGTTATCGTTATGAAAGTCACTTTTGGTGTGTCATGGAAAATGTGCATAATTATACCTTGTGGATCACCCGGTTTTCATGAACGGGGATTTGTGCCTCCGTGGGTGTAGGAGAGGGTAATGTGATTTGGTTTCCTCCAATGTTGGAGTGGGTTTTGTACGTGGTTTTCCTCCAGTGTTGGAGTGGGTTTCGTGTTTTGTTTCCTCCTTGGTTTGGAGAGGTCGTGTTATCTTGTTTGTTCTTGTGGGTGTGTTGTCGTTAGGAGAGTGGCTCTTGGTGGGGGTCCGGCACACAAAGGGGCGCCAGGGTAACTCACCTAGAGTTTAACTAAGTGATAATTTAAATGAATTAATGGGGATCCTTCAAACTAAAAAGATAATGAATGCCTCTCTTGTGAAGCAAGTGAATGATAAGGCTCGAGATGAGATGGAACGCATAGTTTTGCGTGAGGGTCCGGCGCCGGTAGAGGCAAGCCAGGGTAACCCATGATGGGGGTCCGATAGCCTAGGAAGGTTGAGCTAGGGTAACTCATGGCAATTTATGTATGACACTTTTCCTATGTCGACAGTTAATCAGTTATTGTGTGATGTACATGATCATTGTTCTCTGAAAGCATTGTAACTTCGTGCTAAGTGATGTTGTGACTGTTGTGGCTTAATAGCATTGTGGTTGTAGATGTTATGTGGCTTTGTGATTGTAGTTGTTTCATTTCAGTTTTGGTGTAAGCCTGGATCTAGAGGTTGGTGGTCTTGTCTAGGAAATCCTGGTTACTATCTCCTAGCACGGAGGGAGTGGGGCCTTTGGGTTCCACGTGGTCGGGTGGCGTGCATCTTTTTCCATTGGTTCTTCTTCATGTTCATGTATTCGTGATTTCCAGCTGGAGAGCTTGTGGGAATCAGATTCTTCTCTTGCCTTGTTCCCTCAGTTCTTATTATATCTTATAACCCCTCATTGGTTTCGAGGTGGAATATGTAATTGTAATTATGAGTATTTGATTTACCTCATTCGGGGAATGAGTAATGTAACCTTGTTAATTTAATGTTAATTGGAATCTTGAGGTATTTATTTATCCTTGTTGTAATTTACCTTGCATGGAATGTATGTTGTATCTTTTCTTTAAGTGCATAATGTTTCAAGGTTATGTTAATGTTATTTGATGTTGGGTTTTTAAGTAATTTTTGTCTCATGGCCTTAGAGGTTGTTGGCATTATGAATTCACCTTACATGTTATTTATACTTAAACAAAAAAAAAATTGGTATGTTTAAGTAGTGAATTGCAACTTCCTCTAGGGTTGCGTGGCGGGGCATTACACATGGTATCAGAGCCTAGGTTTAAACACTGGGAACTCTGGGATTATGTTGGACCCTTTATGTTGTAAGTTGTGTGGGTTTATACTCTGGGCACTATGAGCCCATTGTATTGACCTAGATGTTTTTCTCTTGCGTGTTGTTTTCCTTTTTGGGTTGATTTCTCTGGTTTGCCAAAGTTGTCGTTAAGTGGTTTTGGTCCAATGGTGCAGGAAACTAGTGGAAAGGGTAGGATCCTCGGTGCAGTGCGCAATGCACCGATATCCTTTCTATTGGAAGAATGCATTATGGACGATTGTGTTGTGTGTGATTTTGAGGTGTTGTGTGTGGTGGACAACAATCAGTTTCGTTGTTGTCTCCACCCTTTCTTGTCCTTTGGTTGAATGCTTTGTGAGGGTTAGGCTTGCAAGCCTACCAAGAGGTGTGTTTTGTTTGGCTTTCTTCTTGTTGCTTGGCTCTTTCGTTGTGTAAAGGGGTGAGGCCCTTGAGTGGATTCTTGAGTGTGGTTGTAGTGTGTTTGTTGAGTGTATTCCAAGTGCTTGATATGGCAAGATAGTCATAGACCTCTTTCCTTGAGTGCCTTAGTATGGCATTTGTATCTTCTGAGAAAATGTTTATGTATTCATGAAGGGTTGTTTCCTAGATCAAACCTTTGGTAAAGGACTTAAGTCCCCAAGTTGCATTCATAATCATGGAAAATGTATAGAAAGAATAGAAAACCATTTGTAGTGTGTAAAAGTTTAGAGAAATAAAGGATTAGTGAAAAAGTTGCATGAAAATGATAAATTCATTATAGGCGCATATGTTGTTGGTGAGGCCTATAGTCCCCAACTTTATTGTTAAATTTTAAGAAATCATGTTGATGATTAGATTATTGTACCTAGACTCAAATGCAAAATGTTGAATGAATGTTGAAGTGTAAATGTTGCATATCCTGTCTGGTGTAAACTTGTAATGATATTGATTTATATGTGTGATCTTATGAAGTTGTGATAGGGGAGCTTGCAGGCTTCCAGGAGTAAGCCTGACCCTTGTGGGGGAGGATGTAACACCCCTCCTTTTTGTGCTCCGTTAATCAAGCAATGTTTTCCTATGCTATGTTTCGATCATGTTAACATGTGAATTAATGATGCTTTATGCTTTGATTATGTTAATAATGTTAGCTTTGTCAGTTAGTGATATTGTATTGGTGAAGGGGATAGGGTTGTATCACTCGCTTGCGAGTGCCCTACGATTCTGAGATTTCCTCTTCACGGTGTGTCTGATCATATTATGTATATATATGCACGTTCGACATGCTCTTTGTTGCAGGTTGGCAGGTACACGACATCGACTCCACCTGGTTTCCAGGTCTGAGCGTGTCCATTGACCAACGGAAATTAATTGGGAGATAGTAGCTAGGGTTTCCGAACCAGGTCATCACCCTAGTCATAGCATGTTGTTGGTTCGTTGTCAGGGTCAGTTGTTTAACTTGGGCAGTCCCCCTTGAGTGTTTGTTTAATTTCAAGTTAAAGTTTATTTAATGTCTTGCGTAGTCTAATTAATGACTAAATGTGTTTAGTTGCAAGCTAAAAGTGATTAAATAGCTTTCGAAAATTAGAAATAATGAATGTTTTGTCTTTTGGAGTTGATGAAAAATTAGTGATTAGTTAATTAATTTAATTGAATTAATAAAATAATCTAATTTCGAATTAGGGTTATTTTATTGATAATTGGAATTAATTGTGTGAACTAATTAAACCACCCCTATGAATTAAAGTGTTAAAAGTTTAAATGCTTTTGTTGAAATAAAATGCTAAAGTATGTTGAATTCAAATTGGAAATGGAAAATTGTTAAAGTTATTAAAAAATTCAAATGAGTTTCTTATGCAAAGACTTTGGGAAGAAAAGATATTTTCTAAATTAGTTGACTATTTTGGAAAGATATTTGTAAAGGGTTGAATATGAAATTGAAATTGAATTTAGGGGGAATTGAAAAGTGAGTTTGGATTTGTATTTGAATGTAATGGGAAATTGAATTTGAATGGGAAATTGAATTTGAATTTGAATTTGGGTGTTTGGAGAAAAAGGATATATGTTATTTTAGGGCTTTTCTTTCAATCTCTCCATGGATGCTTGGGTTTGGATTTTGGTGGAGAGGCTTGGAGGAGGCTAAGATGGTGGAGTTGAAGAAGTGGTTAAGAAATCTTCATGGTAAAAGCTTGCAAGTGTGGAGAAAACACAAGGTTCTACTATTTTCTTCTTTTTTTTCTTCTCATTTTGAAAGAATGAAATCATAGTGTAGTTTCTTTGAAATTCATAAGAAAAAAATGCTCTATTTTAGTAAGCTTGTAGTTAGATTGGAAAATTGAAATCAAACCAAAATGTTCCTCCAAACAAGTAGAATGAAATTTAAAGAATACTTCCATTTGAGAATCTTTTTGGAAACCCTTTTATTATTTTGGAAATAAATTGTGTTCTTGCCAAATTTCTGGTTTATTTGCTCAATTTGGGTATGTATATTTGTGAATATACCCATATATGTTCATATAGGGAAATACCCACAAATATATATTGCATATATATTTGTTATTTTTCGAAATTTTAGAATGTGGGGTTAAACCCAGAAATTTGTTTCCTGGTAAATTCGTTTTGAAAAAAAAATAACACAGTATTTAATTTTTTTTATTAATTTTTGTTTTGGGTGAGGTGGGCGGCCAAATCCCACCCCACCGCTGCCGCCGCGACCGCCGCCCGCAGGGGAGGCGTTGGTTGTGTGTTGCACACAGCCACCGCCGCCCGCGGGGGAGGCGGGGGCTGTGTGTTACACACAGCCACCGCCGCCGCGGGGGAGGCAGGGGCTGTGTGCCCTGCACACGGCCACCGCCGCCCGGCGGGAGGCAGGGCTGCGTGACCTAGGGCCGGCCCTCGTCCCTATGTGTTTAATTCGAAATTGCTTTATTTTATTTATTCCAATTCAAAATTTTAATGAATATTATTTTGTATTATATTTTATATAATTTTTATAATATTTAATATTATATACTATATAAAATATAATATATTTAATATTTATTAAATAAAATAAAATTTGGTATAAATTAAAATATGTTTCATTCTTTTGGTTAAATCATTAGGTTTTGGGAAAATGATTAAATGAATTATAAAAGTTATTGGTCATATTTTGTAAATAAATGGAATTCTTCTTTTTATAATTGTTAAATGATAGTGGGCTAAATTGAGTAACTTTGCACATAAAGGTATTTTACATATTGGAATATCTGTTTGTCTATAATCATGTCAACATGCTTTTATATTTAATTGTATGGATTTTGCAATGGGATTTTATTTTAATTGACATGTTAAGGGGTGTCGTAACTCAAACGTATTAAGATGATTATCGTTGTGCTTTTAGAGGCAAGGGTGGGTTTGGAAAAATCTAATGTCTTATTTGAAGTATCTACTTTTGTTGATTGAATGTCTTATGTTGCAAAATGGATTAAGTGTTTTAAATTAAATGCTATTTATTAAAATACCTTGAGTTTGAATATGTTAGTAAAACTTAGAGAGAACGGTGGATTTAAACTTTAACTAGATAGTTGTATTATTAACATGTTTTGATTATGAATATGGTTATGAGATTTAGAGTAAATGGTTTGTTTTTTTTTATATACTTCAATGTCGTGAACAGAAATGGGATCAATCGATTGAATAAATGCAAGTCATGATATCTGTGTTTGAATGGATTTAAGAAATCCGAACATTAGCTTACCTGTGTGTCTGAAATGCTTTTAATGTTTATTCTTTCTTGTTCGATGTTGGGAGCATAGAGTCATTGTTTGAAGTCTTCCTGATAGGGGATTTGTACCCTGTTGTGGGTTGTCGTTATGAAAGTCACTTTTGGTGTGTCATGGAAAATGTGCATAATTATACCTTGTGGATCACCCGGTTTTCACGAACGGGGATTTGTGCCTCCTTGGGTGTAGGAGAGGGTAATGTGATTTGGTTTCCTCCAATGTTGGAGTGGTTTTTGTACGTGGTTTTCCTCCAGTGTTGGAGTGAGTTTCGTGTTTTGTTTCCTCCTTGGTTTGGAGAGGTCGTGTTATCTTGTTTCTTCTTGTGGGTGTGTTGTCGTTAGGAGAGTGGCTCTTGGTGGGGGTCCGGCACACAAAGGGGCGCCAGGGTAACTCACCTAGAGTTTAACTAAGTGATAATTTAAATGAATTAATGGGGATCCTTTAAACTAAAAAGATAATGAATGCCTCTCTCGTGAAGCAAGTGAATGATAAGGCTCAAGATGAGATGGAATGCATAGTTTTGCGTGAGGGGCCAGCGCCAGTAGAGGCAAGCCAGGGTAACCCATGATGGGGGTCCGGTAGCCTAGGAAGGTTGAGCTAGGGTAACTCATGGCAATTTATGTATGACACTTTTCCTATGTCGACAGTTAATCAGTTATTGTGTGATGTACATGATCATTGTTCTCTGAAAGCATTGTAACTTCGTGCTAAGTGATGTTGTGACTGTTGTGGCTTAATAGCATTGTGGTTGTAGATGTTATGTGGCTTTGTGATTGTAGTTGTTTCATTTCAGTTTTGGTGTAAGCCTGGATCTAGAGGTTGGTGGTCTTGTCTAGGAAATCCTAGTTACTATCTCCTAGCACGGAGGGAGTGGGGCCTTTGGGTTCCACGTGGTCGGGTGGCGTGCATCTTTTTCCGTTGGTTCTTCTTCATGTTCATGTATTCGTGATTTCCAGCTGGAGAGCTCGTGGGAATCAGATTCTTCTCTTTCCTTGTTCCCTCAGTTCTTATTGTATCTTATAACCCCTCATTGGTTTCGAGGTGGAATATGTAATTGTAATTATGAGTATTTGATTTACCTCATTCGGGGAATGAGTAATGTAACCTTGTTAATTTAATGTTAATTGGAATCTTGAGGTATTTATTTATCCTTGTTGTAATTTACCTTGCATGGAATGTATGTTGTATCTTTTCTTTAAGTGCCTAATGTTTCAAGGTTATGTTAATGTTATTTGATGTTGGGTTTTTAAGTAATCTTTGTCTCGTGGCCTTAGAGGTTGTTGGCATTATGAATTCACCTTACATGTTATTTATACTTAAACAAAAAAAAAATTGGTATGTTTAAGTAGTGAATTGCAACTTCCTCTAGGGTTGCGTGGCGGGGCATTACACATGGTATCAGAGCCTAGGTTTAAACACTGGGAACTCTGGGATTATGTTGGACCCATTATGTTGTAAGTTGTGTGGGTTTATACTCTGGGCACTATGAGCCCATTGTATTGACATAGATGTTTTTCTCTTGCGTGTTGTTTTCCTTTTTGGGTTGATTTCTCTGGTTTGCCAGAGTTGTCGTTAAGTGGTTTTGGTCCAATGGTGCAGGAAACTAGTGGAAAGGGTAGGATCCTCGGTGCAGTGCGCAATGCACCGATATCCTTTCTATTGGAAGAATGCATTATGGACGACTGTGTTGTGTGTGATTTTGAGGTGTTGTGTGTGGTGGACGACAATCAGTTTCGTTGTTGTCTCCACCCTTGCTTGTCCTTTGGTTGAATGCTTTGTGAGGGTTAGGCTTGCAAGCCTACCAAGAGGTGTGTTTTGTTTGGCTTTCTTCTTGTTGCTTGGCTCTTTCATTGTGTAAAGGGGTGAGGCCCTTGAGTGGATTCTTGAGTGTGGTTGTAGTGTGTTTGTTGGGTGTATTCCAAGTGCTTGATATGGCAAGATAGTCATAGACCTCTTTCCTTGAGTGCCTTAGTATGGCATTTGTATCTTCTGAGAAAATGTTTATGTATTCATGAAGGGTTGTTTCCTAGATCAAACCTTTGGTAAAGGACTTAAGTCCCCAAGTTGCATTCATAATCATGGAAAACGTATAGAAAGAATAGAAAACCATTTGTAGTGTGTAAAAGTTTACAGAAATAAAGGATTAGTGAAACAGTTGCATGAAAATGATAAATTCATTATAGGCGCATATGTTGTTGGTGAGGCCTATAGTCCCCAACTTTATTTTTAAATTTTAAGAAATCATGTTGATGATTAGATTATTGTACCTAGACTCAAATGCAAAATGTTGAATGAATGTTGAAGTGTAAATGTTGCATATCCTGTCTGGTGTAAACTTGTAATGATATTGATTTATATGTGTGATCTTATGAAGTTGTGATAGGGGAGCTTGCAGGCTTCCAGGAGTAAGCCTGACCCTTGGGGGGAGGATGTAACACCCCTCCTTTTTGTGCTCCGTTAATCAAGCAATGTTTTCCTATGCTATGTTTCGATCATGTTAACATGTGAATTAATGATGCTTTATGCTTTGATTATGTTAATAATGTTAGCTTTGTCAGTTAGTGATATTGTATTGGTGAAGGGGATAGGGTTGTATCACTCGCTTGCGAGTGCCCTACGATTCTGAGATTTCCTCTTCACGGTGTGTCTGATCATATTATGTATATATATGCACATTCGACATGCTCTTTGTTGCAGGTTGGCAGGTACACGACATCGACTCCACCTGGTTTCCAGGTCTGAGCGTGTCCATTGACCAACGGAAATTAATTGGGAGATAGTAGCTAGGGTTTCCGAACCAGGTCATCACCCTAGTCATAGCATGTTGTTGGTTCGTTGTCAGGGTCAGTTGTTTAACTTGGGCAGTCCCCCTTGAGTGTTTGTTTAATTTCAAGTTAAAGTTTATTTAATGTCTTGCGTAGTCTAATTAATGACTAAATGTGTTTAGTTGCAAGCTAAAAGTGATTAAATAGCTTTCGAAAATTAGAAATAATGAATGTTTTGTCTTTTGGAGTTGATGAAAAATTAGTGATTAGTTAATTAATTTAATTGAATTAATAAAATAATCTAATTTCGAATTAGGGTTATTTTATTGATAATTGGAATTAATTGTGTGAACTAATTAAACCACCCCTATGAATTAAAGTGTTAAAAGTTTAAATGCTTTTGTTGAAATAAAATGCTAAAGTATGTTGAATTCAAATTGGAAATGGAAAATTGTTAAAGTTATTAAAAAATTCAAATGAGTTTCTTATGCAAAGACTTTGGGAAGAAAAGATATTTTCTAAATTAGTTGACTATTTTGGAAAGATATTTGTAAAGGGTTGAATATGAAATTGAAATTGAATTTAGGGGGAATTGAAAAGTGAGTTTGGATTTGTATTTGAATGTAATTAGAATTTGAATTTGAATGGGAAATTGAATTTGAATTTGAATTTGGGTGTTTGGAGAAAAAGGATATATGTTATTTTAGGGCTTTTCTTTCAATCTCTCCATGGATGCTTGGGTTTGGATTTTGGTGGAGAGGCTTGGAGGAGGCTAAGATGGTGGAGTTGAAGAAGTGGTTAAGAAATCTTCATGGTAAAAGCTTGCAAGTGTGGAGAAAACACAAGGTTCTACTATTCTCTTTTTTTTTCTTCTCATTTTGAAAGAATGAAATCATAGTGTAGTTTCTTTGAAATTCATAAGAAAAAATGCTCTATTTTAGTAAGCTTGTAGTTAGATTGGAAAATTGAAACCAAACCAAAATGTTCCTCAAACAAGTAGAATGAAATTTAAAGAATACTTTCATTTGAGAATCTTTTTGGAAACCCTTTTATTATTTTGGAAATAAATTGTGTTCTTGCCAAATTTCTGGTTTATTTGCTCAATTTGGGTATGTATATTTGTGAATATACCCATATATGTTCATATGGGGAAATACCCACAAATATATATTGCATATATATATTTTTCAAAATTTTAGAATGTGGGGTTAAACCCAGAAAATTGTTTCCTGGTAAATTCGTTTTGGAAAAAAAAACACAGTATTTAATTTATTTTATTAATTTTTGTTTTGGGTGAGGTGGGCGGCCAAATCCCACCCTGCCGCCGCGACCCGCCCGCAGGGGAGGCGTTGGCTGTGTGTTGCACACCACCACCGCCCGCGGGGGAGGCGGGGGCTGTGTAACACAGCCACCGGCCCACGGGTGGTGGTGGTGGCAGCCCCCGCCCTGCACGGCCCACGCCGGCCGGGGCAGCGTGCCCTAGGGCACCCCCTTGTCCCTATGTGTTTAATTCGAAATTGCTTTATTTTATTTATTCCAATTCAAAATTTTAATGAATATTATTTTGTATTATATTTTATATAATTTTTATAATATTTAATATTATATACTATATAAAATATAATATATTTAATATTTATTAAATAAAATAAAATTTGGTATAAATTAAAATATGTTTCATTCTTTTGGTTAAATCATTAGGTTTTGGGAAAATGATTAAATGAATTATAAAAGTTATTGGTCATATTTTGTAAATAAATGGAATTCTTCTTTTTATAATTGTTAAATGATAGTGGGCTAAATTGAGTAACTTTGCACATAAAGGTATTTTACATATTGGAATATCTGTTTGTATATAATCATGTCAACATGCTTTTATATTTAATTGTATGGATTTTGCAATGGGATTTTATTTTAATTGACACGTTAAGGGGTGTCGTAACTCAAACGTATTAAGATGATTATCGTTGTGCTTTTAGAGGCAAGGGTGGGTTTGGAAAAATCTAATGTCTTATTTGAAGTATCGACTTTTGTTGATTGAATGTCTTATGTTGCAAAATGGATTAAGTGTTTTAAATTAAATGCTATTTATTAAAATACCTTGAGTTTGAATAGGTTAGTAAAACTTAGAGAGAACGGTGGATTTAAACTCTAACCAGATAGTTGTATTATTAACATGTTTTGATTATGGATATGGTTATGAGATTTAGAGTAAATGGTTTGTTCTTTTTTATATATATACACTTGAATGTCGTGAACAGAAATGGGATCAATCGATTGAATAAATGCAAGTCATGATATCTATGTTTGAATGGATTTAAGAAATCCGAACATTAGCTTACCTGTGTGTCTGAAATGCTTTTAATGTTTATTCTTTCCTGTTCGATGTTGGGAGCATAGAGTCATTGTTTGAAGTCTTCCTGATAGGGGATTTGTATCCTGTTGTGGGTTGTCGTTATGAAAGTCACTTTTGGTGTGTCATGGAAAATGTGCATAATTATACCTTGTGGATCACCCGGTTTTCACGAACGGGGATTTGTGCCTCCTTGGGTGTAGGAGAGGGTAATGTGATTTGGTTTCCTCCAATGTTGGAGTGGGTTTTGTACGTGGTTTTCCTCCAGTGTTGGAGTGAGTTTCGTGTTTTGTTTCCTCCTTGGTTTGGAGAGGTCGTGTTATCTTGTTTCTTCTTGTGGGTGTGTTGTCGTTAGGAGAGTGGCTCTTGGTGGGGGTCCGGCACACAAAGGGGCGCCAGGGTAACTCACCTAGAGTTTAACTAAGTGATAATTTAAATGAATTAATGGGGATCCTTCAAACTAAAAAGATAATGAATGCCTCTCTCGTGAAGCAAGTGAATGATAAGGCTCGAGATGAGATGGAACACATAGTTTTGCGTGAGGGTCCGACGCCGGTAGAGGCAAGCCAGGGTAACCCATGATGGGGGTCCGGTAGCCTAGGAAGGTTGAGCTAGGGTAACTCATGGCAATTTATGTATGACACTTTTCCTATGTCGACAGTTAATCAGTTATTGTGTGATGTACATGATCATTGTTCTCTGAAAGCATTGTAACTTCGTGCTAAGTGATGTTGTGACTGTTGTGGCTTAATAGCATTGTGGTTGTAGATGTTATGTGGCTTTGTGATTGTAGTTGTTTCATTTCAGTTTTGGTGTAAGCCTGGATCTAGAGGTTGGTGGTCTTGTCTAGGAAATCCTGGTTACTATCTCCTAGCACAGAGGGAGTGGGGCCTTTGGGTTCCACGTGGTCGGGTGGCGTGCATCTTTTTCCGTTGGTTCTTCTTCATGTTCATGTATTCATGATTTCCAGCTGGAGAGCTTGTGGGAATCAGATTCTTCTCTTGCCTTGTTCCCTCAGTTCTTATTATATCTTATAACCCCTCATTGGTTTCGAGGTGGAATATGTAATTGTAATTATGAGTATTTGATTTACCTCATTCGGGGAATGAGTAATGTAACCTTGTTAATTTAATGTTAATTGGAATCTTGAGGTATTTATTTATCCTTGTTGTAATTTACCTTGCATGGAATGTATGTTGTATCTTTTCTTTAAGTGCATAATGTTTCAAGGTTATGTTAATGTTATTTGATGTTGGGTTTTTAAGTAATCTTTGTCTCATGGCCTTAGAGGTTGTTGGAATTATGAACTCACCTTACATGTTATTTATACTTAAACAAAAAAAAATTTGGTATGTTTAAGTAGTGAATTGCAACTTCCTCTAGGGTTGCGTGGCGGGGCATTACAAGTTGCTTGATGCTGGTTTTATTTACCCAATTTCTGACAGCCAATAGGTTTCTCCATTAGTCATTGTCCCCAAGAAAGGAGGAAAATGGAGAGTGTGTGTAGATTATAGAGAGTTGAACAATGCCACTAAAAAAGATCACTTTCCATTACCTTTTGTAGACCAAGTACTAGACTCACTGTCTGACAAAAGATATTTTTCCTTCTTAGATGGTTACAGCGGGTATAATCAGATAAAAATTGCCCTTGAAGATCAAGACAAGACCACTTTTACCTGTCCATGCGGAACATTTTCTTATTCGGTCTTGCCTTTTAGCTTATGCAATGCACCAGCAACATTTCAGAGAGCAGTAATTAGTATATTTGTTGATATATCTCATGAATGTACGGAGATTTATATGGATGATTTCACTACATATGGAGTCACATTTGAAGAAGCATAGGTGAATTTAGAAAAAAGTATTAAAAATGTGTAGAGAGCAAAATTTGTCTCTAAATAGTGAAAAGTGCTTTCTAATGATGGAAGAAGGTATTGTTCTAGGTCATCATATTTCAAAGAATGGAATTCAGGTTGACCCTACTAAAATTGAAGTTATTTAGAATTTACAAACTCCTGCAAAATAAAAAGATGTTAGAAGTTTTCTTGGTCATGTAGGGTATTATAGAAGGTTTATAAAAGACTTTAGTAAAATTGCTAGTCCACTTTATGCTTTATTAACAAATGATTCCCAATTTGAGTGGACCGAGGCCTGTGAAAAACCCTTCCTACAGCTAAAGGACTTGCTTACTAAAGCCCCTATTCTTCAAGGTCCAAAATGGAACCTGCCTTTTCATATACATGTCGATGCATCTAATTTTGGTATAGGAGCAGTTTTAAGTCAAAAAGAAAATTCAATTGAGCATGTTATCTACTTTATCAGCAAAAACCTTCAAGGTCTTGAGCTCAACTATACTGTTACAGAAAAGGAATTGCTTGCAGTAGTGTATGCTTTGAATAAATTTAGGCATTATGTCACAGGTTATCAGATATTCATCCACACTGACCATGCAGCAATCAAGTACTTGATGAACAAATCTACCATTTCTGGTAGATTGACACGATGGCTCCTGTTGTTACAAGAATTTGATATCACAATCATTGACAAACCAGGAAGAGCTAATGTTGTAGCTGACTTTTTATCAAGACTTCAATCAGCTGCATCTGAGGAACATGAGGTCATTGATGATAGATTGATGATAGATTTCCAAATGAACACTTGCTTTCCATTGCTGTACATACACCCTGGTATGAAGACATTGCTAATTATCTAGCGTGGCTTGAATACCGGCTCATTTTCCCCAAAGAAAAGTTGTTGATAGAGAAAATTTTTTAACTTTACGGATTGCAAATTATACATTTCTATCTTTGTGGACCTGATCAAATGCAAAGATGTGTAAGAGAAGATGAGACTTATGATATCTTGCATGTTTGCCATGATGAACCATGTGGGGAGAATTTTGCAGCAAAAAGAACAGCAATGAAAGTTCTTACAACAGGGTATTACTGGCCAACATTACACAAGGATGCTGTGGCCTATACAAGGAAGTGTGACAGATGCCAGCGTATGGGAAGACCAACTAAGTTAGATGAAATGCCACTATATCCACAGGTAATAGTCACCCCTTTTGATAAATGGGGGATGGATTTTGTGGGACCAATTGATCCACCATCAAACGGAAAGTCATACATTCTAGTTTGCATGGATTATGTCACAAAATGGGTCGAAGTAAAAGCTATGACTCATGCCCGAGATAACAAAGTTGTTGAATTTTTATATGAATAAATTTTTACCAGATTTTGAGTTCCCAGAGAGCTTGTAACTGATCAAGGAGCTTAGTTTACGTCAAATCTGATAAATGCACTTATGAATGACTATAAAATCAAACATAGGAAGTCCAGCCCCTATCATCCTCAAGCCAATGGTCAGGCGGAGGTAACAAACAGAGAAATTGAGGTGATCCTCACAAAGACAGTGCAGATTCATAAGAAAGACTAGAGTAATAGACTTCCTAAAGCAGTTTGGGCTTACAGAACTACATGGAAAACAACAACTGAGTTTACACCTTTTGAGTTGCTCTATGGGAAAACAACTATGTTACCCATTGAATTTGAACATAAAACTTTGAGGACAGCTCTTGAACTCAATATGGACTTATCCGAAGCACAGAAGGACCGTCTCCTGCAGCTAAATGCTTTGGACGAAATGAGAAAAGATGCCCTGCAGCATACAGAAGTAATCCAACAGTAGAGAAAGAAATGGCATGATCAACACATCAAAACCAGAAAATTTTCTGCTGGAGATTGGGCTCTGTTATATGATTCTAGGTACCAAGAAAACCAGGGTAAACTCACAACACGCTGGCTTGGCCCCTATGAAGTTGAAAATGTATTTGACAACGGAGCTGTGCAGCTGGTCACAATCGATCCAGTTCGTTTCAAATTGCTCGTCAATGGACATTGATTCTGACTGTACCATAAACCAGTTTCCAAGGAAGACTTCATGAAACAGTTTATTCAGGTTCCTCCCGCTACTCTTCCTGCAGCCGAAGGCTCTAGCCTTTCTCCTGCAGCGTTCCCGTAATTTTCAAAAAGCATGCCCATAATAAAGGTTTTCTTTTTAAGAAAACCCTTTTTCTCCATTTTTAATTATCGCCTCCATTCACTTCTATATCTTCCATCCATCCATCCCATCCATCCATTTCATTCGTACATTTCATCCACCCACGTCACCCATCCACTTCATCTGTCTGCATCAACCTTAATTAAGATATCTTTCCCACTTGTCAATTCATGCAGCCCCGTCATCTTTCTTCACACGTACGTGCAATTACTAAAGGTACGCCATATCTTTTCTTATCGCATATTTGATTTATTTCATCCTATTCAATTACTGCTATGCATGTACCGGTCATTATCCCCCAAATCTCTACCTGTTCTTTAGTACATGTGAGGAGGCATGTCATCTTTTAAGAAGGGGGCGGGGTAATCCATCTTTTGAAACCTGTCTTTTCGCCACTGCCATAACTGTAAAATAATCTTTCTTTAATACTTTTCTAGTACCTTCCAAACGTGATTGCATATCCTTCTTTAATGCATCTTTTTCTTGCAAACTACGATTAAGACTGCTTGTTTAAAAAAGTTCATTTTTGGAAACAAAGAAAGAAATATGGCAACATGACAGAAAAAAACCAGAACAGAAAGGGAAATAAAGAATTTGAATCTTCAGCAAGAAATTGAGTTCAGCCAGAAAAACTGCAAACATGGGTGGTCAGTTGGTGCGACATGAGCATGTAGCTCATGAATTGTTATTGCAAGATCCGCAGATAGTCCACGCATTCAGCCTCTGTGGATGGTTAAATTATTTTTTGAGTTTAAATGATTTTGATGAGGAGGCCGCGGGAGAATTTTTGAGAACACTTTCTGAAGGGGAAGCCACCATATGGGGTCTAATAGTTGTTGCAACCGAAGACAAAATTGCTGAAGTAACCGGGCTCCCAGCCGTTGGAGAAAACTTTTCTTCAGATGCTGCAGCTGCAAGGGCTGAGTTTTCAATGCCTGCTGATGGACCTCTGGAAGTCTCCAAGCAAGGATGCAAGCGTGTGTCACTGCCTCTTCGATATTCAGAGTATGCCACTTATATAATGAGGTATTTAACCTATGAAGGCCGTTTTTTCTACCTGCATTCTCATCATTTTAAATTATTAAGCCATATAAGGCATGGGTTAGTTGTGAATGTTCTAAATTTCTTGTTAAAGTTTTTAGAGCAAAGTGCCCATGGGACTCAACAAGGGAAAGATAACTCTATCACTCATCATGGCCTTATTAAATTACTGATTGAGCACTCTTTGAGAGACGTCTCACCTCTCTCCTGGCAAAAATTTGTTGCCCAAAAGAGTTTGTAACCTCCACAACCCCCTAGGGTAATTACCCCATGACCTCAAAGAAAGAAGAAAGAAATTGCATCTACCAGTGGAACAGGGCAAGGGTCATCTAATCTTGTAGCACCCGATCTTGTAGCCATCACAGCTGAATCCCCTGCTAGAGTACAAACTAGGTCTGCTACTAGGAGGGAGAAAGGAAAAACAAAAGAAGAAGGGTCCCCAGAATCTGACCTTCGTCCTCAAAAAAGGCAATGCTCCTCTCCTGCAGCACCTTCCCTTGTAGCAGTTTCTCCTACAGTAACAGTTGTTGATATTACCAGTTCACCGTCATCCTCTGGTAGGGTAGAGCCTCCTGAACAAACAAGAAAAAGAAAAGCTACCAGAACACCTCCTTTAGCCACATCAATACCAAGAAGGATTTCCACAAGGATACGATCTAGGACCTCCCCTGTTTCACCGCAACCAGAGGTGATTGTAATTTCAGAAGGGTCTGTTGAATCTGAATTTAATATTTCTCAGAATGAATTTGAGAATGCTGCTCAGAGTTCGCTCGAAAAGGAAAAAGTTGAGACAAAAGAAGTAGGACATAATGAGCACGAGTTGCCAAATCTTGATGATTTGGCTACTGCTGCTATGCAATTCTCGGAGGAAGCACAGATTTCTCCACTGCAGCAACAAGAAGAATTTATCGTGTAGCAAGAACAAGAGCAGGCTGAACAACTGAATGTACCTAGTGAAGTCGTATTTCATCCCGCAATCTGTAAAGCCATTGTTGTGTATAGGAGGACCTTTTTAATTGAGTTTCTAGAATATGTTA
>VDFB02322083.1:8204791-8225247 GCA_007258455.2 Sequoia sempervirens
TGCATCAACAACAGCTTGACTGGAGGATCAAGAACTATTGCAAAGACCTTGTTCGTCAGAATATAATGTTTGAATTTCTTCATAGACCTAACCAAGGAATAGGCCTATTTTTCCACACTTGGGTACCTTAGTTCTACATATTTTAGTGGTGCACTCATAAATGCTATGGGATGCTCATTTCCTTGATCAGACTTTTGGGTCAACATGCCAACACAAGAGTGATCAGAAGAAAATGAATATATGTAAAATAGATTAGAATAATCAGGACTCACCAAGACTGGAGCTTCAACAATGGCCCTTTTGATCTCTACAAATGCTTCTTTTGCCTCTACACTCCATTCAACTTTAGCTTCTTTCTTCAACATCACATTCAATGGCTTAACTATTTCTGTGAATCATGTTATAAACTTCTTGACAAAGTTGATCTTCCCAAAGAATGATTTCTATTTCTTTCTTTACTTGCGATGGCTAAATCTTGAGTATAGCCTCAACTTGTTCTAGGTCAATAGAAATTCCCTTTTTAGAGATGACATTCCCCAACAACTTACCTTCTATCACTCCAAAGATGCACTTCTTTGGATTGAGGGATATTCTGAATTCTCTGCATTTCTGGAACACTTTGCACAAATCTACAATATGATCACCCCTCTTTTTGGAGAATACTATCAAATCATCCATGTAAATAATTATGCACTTTCCAATGATATCCTTAAAATCAATGTCCATGGCCCTCTGAAATGTAGCTCCAACATTAATCAAACCAAAGCGCATTCTTTTGTAGGAAAATGTACCCCATTTTGTAGTGAAGGAAGTTTTGTGCCTGTCTTCATACTCCACCATAACTTGATTATATCCTGAGTAGCCATCCAAAAAGGACATCATTTGAGATCCATTAACAATCTGAAGCACTTCATCCAAAGGAAGGTACCGGGTAATTATCCTTTCCTCGATGCTCATAAGATTCCCAAAGTCCACAATAATAATCTAATTTCTCCATTCTTTTTTCCTCGTGATCAGAAACCAAGTTTGGTAACCCAAGTTAAATGTCCGACTAGGAAAGATGATTATATGCATAAACAATTTCTGCACTCCTCCTTGTATTATGGGTTCCAATAAGGCATTAATTGGCCTTTTCCTCTGTCTGAAAGGCTTCACTCCTGGCTACAGAGGGATAGCGTGAGTTATAATGGATGTATCATATGTCTTTAAATCTTCATAACTCGAGGCTATCACATCCTGATATCTATGTATGGCGTCAATTATTCCTTTCCTTTCTTCTGGAGTACACACCTTGCCAATGAAGACATTCTTGGCATCTTCATGCATTCCCATATTATATGTTTCACACTGCCCATTGATGGACGCCTTCTTAGCATCTTGCTCTTGCTCTCTTACTTTATCCAAATAAAAAATCCTCTCTAACTATAGCATTCCCTTGGGAATACTATTAGTCTTCAAATTAATTACTCCTAAATCCATTTTTGCTTCTTGAGGTTCAGTTTCATCAATAATCTAAGAAGCAAAAACATCAGTGTTTGTGATAAAATCTAGGGTATGCTTGTCATCTTCAAATACCTAGAAGTTGGTGACATTGTTAGGATCTAAGGGTACTGGAGTCAGTTCTACTATAAAATTCTTCAATCCAGAGAGAGATAAAGGTTGCAAAGTACTAGCTGCCTGCTAGGAATTTGTTGGCTTTCATCGCGGTGGATCAACTAAATGTTAAAAGCATCAAATCCTTCTTCAATAAGATCCTTATACTCAATGATGAGCCTAAAATGAACTCATAATTTGAGTATTATAATGTATTTTTAATACCCTGACTTTTATTAATGATGGTTGTTTTAACACTTTGATTAAAGAATTTTTATTCAAAATCGGGTAGAATCCTATAGCCACACATTCCTATATTCTTGCAGCTTGATATCCATGTGTCCATATTAATTACCCTATTTGACTTCCCAAATGACTGGTATAATGCATGTGGTTTTTGAATGATGAAATGGATTTAATGAGTGATTAATGAATCTATCATGTTGGTTGCCATGCATGCTTTCTTTTCGCTTATGTTGCCTTGTGCATCGCAGATGGTTGAGTCAAGCGCAGCGTATCTCGACCTTGCAGTAAAGTCCATTTCCAACATAGTGTCAAGAAAGTTGTTCCAGTGAAGACTCTCTGACCGAGTCATTAGGAAGAAATCTAAATGATCATCAATCTAGGAAGAGTGGAATGCTAAATTCTCTCTAAATCATGTTGAACGGATATGCTTTCATTTATGAGAAATTTGTTCCTCGATTTCAGATGTATTCATGTCCACGTCTTTATCTGATAGAGTTAGGCAGTTAGTTGTTCTCCTGATATAAATAAGTTCTCTTCCTGTGCGAGTGAGCAAAAAAATAGTATGTGTTAGAATTAGTATTATAATAAGAACTAGTGTTTTTGTGTTAATTTTCTTACAGACAGAATAATCAATGTACTAGATTTCAAGATTATGAATAAAAGTTGATGGAGTTCTGAGTTTAATTCTTGCATAAGCTTGTTGATGCTTGTTGAGGGGGCCCACTTAGTAAGTATATGTAGTTAGTTGTTTATTCCCTATTGATTACGAGTTAGATTTCATTTCTTGAAAGTTTCTGTGCAAACTCAGTCTTATGTTGTTCCTACAGTATCGGGAATCCATCCCTGTGTTTGTTCCTGCAACATAAGGCCAGTTCATAGTTTGTCGCTTAGTAATAGTTGTCATGATTTATGCTTTGATTAAGTTTATAAGGCTTTGCATTACATTTTTGTGAGTGTGAGTAGAATTCCTTTCCACACATTTATTTCTAGTAGATTGTGACTGGAACTAGTTCTTAGTGCACATATAGTGTCACTCCATTTCAAGTATACGTTCCTTGGTTTGATAATATAAATGAACTACCATGAGAAAATGTTAGTCACCTGCTGGAATGTCCAATTCCCAGGTTAGGATTTTCTATGACTAGTATATCCTTTTGTGGGTGTGACCATTTTTGGTGCCGTTGTCGGGGATGGTGTCAAGCTAAGAACCTGTTATAGTCATTGTTAGCATTAGTTTAGTGTGTTTATCCAAGCATTTTAAAAATTCCTTCAATATACGGTTAATACTATTGCATGCATAGAAGAAGAGACGCTCTAGGAAGATTCCTCCCTAACCTTCCATTCATTGATAATACTCTTGAACCAGCTTATAGTCCATTTGCGGAAGGAGTAGACCAAGATATCAATCCATTTGCTGAAAACTTGCTTGTTGAATTGCCATTTGATCTATCTAACGAAGAACCTAAAGAAAATCCATTTGATTTGATACTCAATCAAGCAACAATGGCACGTAATCCACCTAATCGACCTCCTACTTTTGAATTCCCCATCATTGCTCAACAAGATAATGACAACCTTAAGAATATTCCTTCTTCATTACTTCCCAAGTTCTATGGCTTAGCTATAGAGGACCCAAAAACCTTCTTGTTTGAGTTTGACATCCTCTGTCGTAGCTATGATTACACTTCAGATGCTCATAAGCTGAAGTTGTTTCCTGCTACCTTGAAGGAGGGAGCTCTCAGATGGTTTATGAGTTTGGGAAGGGGTGTTGTTGATAGTTGGGAAGCCATGCAAACAAAATTTCTTGAGAAATACAAGGAATATTGTAAGAGTAGTAGTAAGGGTGATGATATATTCAGAATTCAACAAAAGGAGGATGAAAGCCTGGAAGACTATATCTCAAGATTCTTGTTTTCCCTGAAAAAGAATTCAAACCATACTCTAAATGAAGAATCACATAAAATAATTTTTCTAAGGGGAATCAATGATACATGTATAGATGCCCTGGACCTGATGGGAGGAGATGCTTAAATTCTTGGGATGATGTGAAAAGCTCATACAAGCTGCCAGAACGATAACCAGAAGGCTGATCGTTAATGAACCCTGATGGGAAGAATCTTCTTCAATGAAGTTTTCTACGGATAGAAGATCACAAATTTGCTATGCGATTTTTAAGCGGAAATCATAAACAACATGGCACACATAGTTGGATACCATGCAAGCTTCGGAAGAAACATGAGGAAACTTGGTGAAGCAATCTGGCTAAGTTATATTACATTATGACAGAAAAGCAGCTGGCTTGTAGATGTTAAGATGGTGGCTAACCTGGAGGCTAAGCAGTTACCTACTGACTTTAAGATGGTAGAGAGTGATGATGACCAAGTATTCTTTGTCGCACAAAGGCGACCATGGGCTCAAAGACAAGGTATGCCTTAAGATCCTTTGACTTTTGGTAATCCTTATTCTAATTACAATAACCAATGGCAACCTACATATGGCCCATCTCCACCTTGGAATACTCCTCAACCAAACTGGCCTAACTATCAGAGCCCTTAAAGGAAACTTCCTCAAGGAGGTTGGCAGCAACCACAAGGACAATGGACTCCACCTCTAGGTGGCAGCCTTGAGGCTCAATGGAGATTCTTGCTTAATGTGGAGACAATCCCTAATTCCTATAAGCTACTTGACCACAACCTCTGGCCCTTATACCTCACAGCACCCTCTGATGCATCGCAGCCCTCCAAAACAAGCATGGCACTCCAGCCATTGCCAAATCCTAATAATAGTATATTAACAATAATAACCTATGTATTCTGAAGCCGATAAATGAAAAAGCATCTAGTTTATGCCACAGTAATGATATCATCTGGTCAGAACCTCTTCGCTACAACTACATAATTGCAGAATTCAGGACTTTTGCCTCTTGAGACAACCTTTTGATCTATAGAACATACACATGCGAGATCATTGTACAAGGGCCTGTCCTGCCTCCGGGCCAAACCACCTTTCCTCGGAGATTACAAGTTACTACATCCATGCATGGAAGAGCCTACCTTTACAGTGTATTTTTCAGATCGGCTAAAGAATGTACAAATTCAAATTCCCCTTTTTCAAGCTATTAAAGATATTCCAATTTATGGAAAATCCAATAAGGAGGCATGTTTAAAGAAGCAAGGAAGAAAGAAAAAGGATCCCAAAACTATCTATGTTCTAGGATAGCTGGCAGATATTATGTTAGGGAAGGTAGTCATTCCAAAATATACTGACCCTAGGAGTCCTGTGGTAAAAATAAATATCAATGGTCAGATAATAAAGAATGTTTTGATTGACCTTGGTACAGCCATTAATGTAATGACCAAGCACACTATGGAGTGTTTGAATATCCCAAACATTCGGTCTACATCTACCATCCTACAACTTATTGATAATTCCACAGTCACACCTGATGGAGTGGTAGAAGATGTCATTGTCACCCTTTAGTCTTGGGAATACACATCAGATTTCACCATATTGTCCACTAAGGAAACTTTGGGCGGATATCCTATCATCCTAGGTAGACCTTGGTTAGCCAAATTTGATGCTCTTATAGGATGTCGTTCAGGAGACATGACAATTTCTAATGGTTAGTCAAAAAATAAATTGGCTTTATACCCACCTGCATAGCCTCTGCCAAACTTGTCTCAACCAATTTGGCCAGATTTAGGAGAGGAAACTGAAGAAGTCAATTCATTGGCTCAGCTAATGATACTGTAAACTAATCCATTTTGTCAACTTTAGAGTGAGGATGGCCTACTTCTACACATTTTGCAGTTCAGCCCTGATCTGAATAGCCCATCTATTTCAGACAGTCGTTCTCAGCAATGTTTCCTATAGCAATTGAATCCTGAGAGCCATCACAATTTGCTACTATATGATGTACAGAAACCACCTTTATCAGCAACCTCAATAAATGATCTTACCAAGCAAATAGAAGTATCTCCAGGCCGTTGTCTACATATCAATAATAAGCTACCTCAGTCTCAACAAATTGCCCTAGCCATAATGCTGCAAGCTCAACATAGAGATTTTTCATGGGACTATGGGGATATGAAGAGAATCGATCCTCAACTCTATACTCATAGGATCTACATTAACGAAGATTGTTCACCTATTAGGCAGCCTCAAAGAAGAATCAACCCAGGACTCAGGGAAATAGTTAAACAAGAGCTCCAAAAATTGCTTGATACTGGTTTTATCTATCCTATTTTAGACAGTCAATGGGTATCTCCACTAGTGATTGTTCCTAAGAAGGGTGGAAAATAGAGAGTTTGTGTAGACTACAGGGAGCTAAACACAACAACTAAAAAGGATCACTTTCCACTGCCATTTGTTGATCAAGTGTTAGAATCATTGCCTAGTAAAATGTATTTCTCTTTTCTAGATGGATATAGTGGGTATAATCAATTAGAATTCGCCCCAAGGATCGTGACAAACAAATTTTTACCAAATTCATGGGGCACTTTTTTCCTAATTGCCTTACCTTTTGGCCTATGTAATGCACCTGCAACATTTCAAAGGGCAGTGATTAGTATTTTTGTTGATATTTCTCATGACTCTATGGAGATTTACATGGATGACTTCACCACTTATGGAGCCACTTATGAAGAAGCATTAGCAAACTTGGAAAAAGTGTTGAAAAGATGTAAGGAGAAAAATTTGTCTTTGAATAGTGAGAAGTGATTTATGATTATGCAAGAGGGAATTGCTCTAGGCCATCATATTTCTCAATTAGGAATCCAAGTTGATCCTAAAAAAATAGAAGTCATTTTAACTTTTCCAACACCTATGAAACAAAAGGATGTTAGAAGTTTCCTAGGACATGCTGGATATTATAGAAGATTTATCAAAAATTTCAGCAAAATAGCCAGTCCATTATATGCCTTATTGACTAAGGATTCTGAATTTAACTGGACTAAGGCCTATGACAAATCTTTCCTACAGCTTAAGAACTTACTTACTTAGGCACCTATTCTTGAAGGACCAAAGTGGAGTCTGCCCTTTCATATACACACAGATGCTTCTAACTATGCCATAGGGGTAGTTTTAGGACTGAAAGAGAATTTCATAGAGCATGCCATATATTTCATTAGCAAAAACCTTCAAGGCCCTAAATTAAACTATACTGTCACAAAACAAGAATTGCTAGTAGTTGTGTATGCCTTGAACAAGTTTCGACATTATGTCACTGGTTACCAAATATTTGTCCATATAGATCATGCAACAATAAGGTACCTCATGAATAAGCCTGCCATATGTGGCAGATTAGCAAGATGGCTCCTATTGTTGCAAGAATTTGATATCACAGTCATTGATAAGCCAAGTCGGGCTAATGTGGTGGCTGATTTCTTGTCAAGACTTCAAACAACTACCCCTGCCACCCCTGAGGTACTTGATGATAGTTTCCCTAATGAACATCTATTTTCTATTACTACTCAATCTCCATGGTATGCAGATATTGCAAATTATTTAGTAGCCAATAAAATCCCAGCCCACTTCTCACCAAAGGAAAGACAATTGTTGGTGGAGAAAAGTTTTAACTTTTCATGGATTGTAGACTACTTATTTTATACAGGACCTGACCAAGTCATGAGAAGGTGTTTTCAGGAAGATGAGACCTATGAAATTTTGCATTCCTGTCATGATGAGCCATGTGGGGGCCACTTCGCAGCTAAGAGTACATCAATGAAAGTGCTCGCTATAGAGTACTATTGGCCCACATTACACAAATATGTTGCAACCTACACCAGAAAATATGACAGATGTCAACGTATGGGGAGACCAACAAGGTCTGATGAAATGCCCCTGTACCCTTAAGTGGTAGTCAGCCCCTTTGACAAGTGGGGAATGGATTTTCTTGGACCCATTGATCCTCCATCAAATGGGAAATCATATATTTTGGTTTGTACTAATTATGTAACCAAGTGGGTGGAAGTGAAGGAAATGACACATGCCCGTGACAATAAGGTTGTTGAGTTCCTGTATGAGCAAATTTTTACCCGATTTGGAGTCCCAAGGGAACTTGTTACTGATCAAGGAGCCCAGTTTACATCCAACTTAATTGCTACATTAGTGAATGATTACAAGATCATGCACAGAAAGTCTAGCCCCTACCACCCTCAAGCCAATGGCTAGGTAGAGGTTACCAATAGAGAAATTGAGGCAATCCTTGCTAAGACAGTGCAGTTACACAAGAAGGATTGGAGCAGTCACCTTCCTGAAGCAGTCTGGGCTTATAGAACTACCTAGAAAACAACTATAGGGTTTACTCCTTTTGAGTTACTCTATGGAAAATAGCCTTGTTTCCAATAGAATTTGAACATAAGACCTTAAGGACTGCTCTCCAACTTGATATTGATATTTTAGAAGCTCAAAAGGCATGCCTCCTGTAGTTGAATGCGTTGGATGAAATGAGGAAAGCTGCTCTACAACATACCGAAGTCATCCAGCAACAAAGGAAAAAATGGTACAATCACCATATCAGAACCAAGCAATTCTCTATCGGTGATTGGGCACTGCTCTATGATTCCAGGTATAAAGAAAACCAAGGTAAAATTACCACCAAATGGCTTGGTTTGTATGAAATAGAACATGTATTTGATAATGGGTCAATTCAATTAGTTACCATAGATACTGTTCAATTCAAGCAGCTGGTTAATGGACATCGTCTTCGGTTGTATCATAAGTCAGCCTCTAAAGAAGAATTTATGCAGCAGTTTGTTCAAGACCTACCAATGATCTTCCTGCAGCAAAAGGCTTTGACCTTTCTCCTGTAGCCTCTCTTTAAATACCACGTTGCATGCCCATAATAAAGGCTTCCTTTTCAAGGGAGCCACTTTCTCTGTTTTTCATCCATCACCGCCATTCATTTATTTTTCTTCCACATCATCCATCCATGTCATCCATTCTTCCATACCACCCTCATTATGATTTCAACTTCCAGCCATTCGTTCATACTACAACTGTGATATTTTTCAGCATGTACGAGCATTGATTAAAAGGTATGCGATATCTTTATTTGTTACATCATTTATTTGTTTCATATATTCATTAATTGCAATGCATCTATCAGTCATTATTGCCCAATCTTCGCCCATTCTTTCGTACATGTGTGGACACATGTCACACTTTAAGTAGGGGGTCGGGATAATCCATTTGTACTTTTTCTTGTGCCACTGCCAAGATCTGCCAATATCTTCTTTTTATTTTATTTTCTTGTACTTTCCAAATATGGCTGTGTGTTTCCATCTTAATCAGCAATTAATTGCTTGATCATTTCATGCAATTATTTTTCGAGTCATTCTTGGAAAAGTAGAGAAAACTAATGGTAGGATAGAAGCAGGGCAGAAAAAGTAAAAAGCTTTTGAATCTTCAGAAAAAGTCAAATTTTAGGAATCTCAGCTAAGACAGTTTGTAAATATGGGTGGCCAACTAGTGAGACATGAGCCTGTAACTCATGAACCTTTAATGCACAACCCTCAAATGGTTCAAGCATTCAGTAACTGCGGATGGTTGAATTATTTCTTGAGGATAGATTATTTTGATGAGGAAGTTGTAGGCGAATTCTTGAGAACCCTTTTAGAAGGTGAAGCTACAGTATGGGGCCTGAAAGTAGCTGTTATAGAGGAGAGGATTGTGGAAGTAACGGGGCTTCCAACAGTAGGAGAAAATTTTCCTTCAGGAAGGGATGTTGTCTCTGCTAGGGCAGAGTTTACAATACCAATAGATGGGCCACTGGAAGTTTCTAAACAAGGGTACAAACGGGTATCACTCCCTCCTCCATACCCTGAATATGCCAATTTCATAATCAGGTATTTGACCTGTGAATGACACTTTTCCTTTTTGCACTCCTACTATTTTAAATTATTAAGTCATATGAGGCACGACTTAGTTGTTAATGTTCCCAATTTTCTGTTAAACCTTCTGCAACAATGTGCCCATGAAACCCAGAAGAGTAGAAACAATTCCATTGCCCATCATGCCCTTATCAAATTTTTGATTGAGCGTTCCCTAAGGGATGTGTCACCCCTTTCTTGGCAAGAATTTGTTGCCCAAAAGGGTTTGCAACTTCCAGAGCCTCCTAGAGCGCTCCCTACTCAACCTAGGAAAAAGAAAAGAAGAGAAGAATCTACAAGTAGGGGAGTCGAGCAAGAATCATCTACTCTTGCAACACCTAGTCTTGCAGCCTCCGCACCAGTACCTCCTACCCAAGTACAAACTAGGTCTACTAGTAGGAAAGAAAAATGGAAAACAAAGGTGAGGAGTCATCTAGGGTAGAACAAACCCTAGAATCTGACCCTCATGCTCAAAAGAGAAAATGTTCTACTCCTGCAACACCTTCCCCTGTATCAGTTTCTCCTACAGCAACACCTATTGCTACTGAAGTTTCACCATCATCCTCTACTCCTAAACCTGAATCCTAGGTGGGATAGGAAGAGGAAAGCCACAAAAGTATCTTTAATAATCAAGATTTCTGGATAAAACTGTGTGCGATTTTTTCAATCAACGTTTCGGATCATACTCCATGATCCATCATCAGGATGATTAGCAGATAGAGAGAGACATGAAGAATAGATAGCAGACTTGGATAGAAATAGAGGAAAGGGTGGAGAGGGAAGGTTGAAAGGCACGTGAGCCAAAAAGATGAGAAAGTCAAGGGGAGGAGAAAAATGATTGGAGAAATTGCAAAGAAGAAAATTAATGAGAGAACCTAAAAAACACAAAACTAATTCAGCAAAAGGACATGAGAAATTCATAAATGAGAGGGAAAAATTCAAAAGAGAACACTAGGGTAAAAATAGAAATCAAAGTGAACAATTGAAAGGAGAAAGAAAGAGACAAAGGTAAAAATAAAAATTGAGAAAAAACCTGATAATCAAAATCAATAAGAGAAAGATACAAGATTAAGAGAGAAATAATAGGAGACACAAAGGTAAAAAATTACTAAGTGAAAAAAACAATAAAAGAGACGGTTATGTAATTTTTAAAATATCTCAAATCTTAAATTAAACTTAAAGGGAGATAAAAAATTTATAAAACGAAAGAAAATGATCAATTGATATTTAGGCTAGATATTTAGCCTAAATATCAACCGTGAATAAAAATCTAACCTGAAATAGAATCTTAAATCTTAAATTAAAACAAAAACAAATTTAAGAAAAAGTTAATATATAAATATAATATTTTATACATAAAAAGGTAAGATGAATCAAAACAAAATACGGGAAGAGACAGATTTAAGAGAAACTTAAAGGGAGATAAAAAAAATTATAAAAAGAAAGAAAATGATCAATTGATATTTAGGCTAGATATTTAGCCTAAATATCAACCGTAAAAAATCTAACCTGAAATAAAATCTTAAATCTTAAAATAAAACAAAAACAAATTTAAGAAAAACTTAATATATAAAAAATAATATTTGCCAAAATTTTATAATTTGAGGCTATAAATATTAAGAACAATTATCTTAGGATATTATATAATTTAAATATTGAAATAACAATAAAGAAATAAAATATATTATGTAATTAAAATATTGAAATAACAATTATTAGTAAAAAAGGCTATAAGAATTTTAATATATATATATATATATATATATATATATATGAAATTTAATATATATAGTATTGAATAACATAATTCTACAAAAATAAGTGAAAGAGACAAATGACGAGGAGAAGAAGGTTAGGAAAATTCTAAAGAAGATAAGTGAAAAGGACCAATTAACGAGAAGATGAAGTAAGGTAGGAAATTCTAAATAAGATAAGTGAAAAGGACAAATCAAAAAGGAACTAAAAAATAAACAAGAATGAAGAAGAACAACGAGAATAAGAGATGAATAAGAGAAAAAAAGAAGAGTGAAAAGGACAAATCAAAAAGGAACTAAAAAATAAACCAGAATCAAGAAGAACAACGAGAATAAGAGATGAATAAGAGAAAAAAAGAAGAGGGACTACGAGAAGAAAAGGAGGGAAAGAGAAATGAGGAAGGGCACGAAAGTGGGAGGAACAAGGAAGAGAAAGGAAGGGAAAGCACATGTGGGATGAAGAGGAAGGAGAGCAAACCGGGAAACCCGAAAGAGCAAGGGAGGGGGAACCGAGCAAGGTGTGAAGGGGCAAGGTTGGCACAGCCAGACGGGGGTGAGGGGATTACGAGGGATTAGGAGGGAGGACATTGAGGTTGTTAAGGAGGGGTTTCCAAGTGAAACTCAAAGCCCAACCTCCATCTCGATTAAGGTTGGAGGGGTGATTATTGATTTCAATGGCCTCTTTGAGTTTTCTCTTGAAGAGGTTGTCTTCATTGAACAAGATTTTGGTGTCTTCTAAGACAATATGATGCTTTGTCTTGAAGGAGTGTTCAGCTAGAGCAGATTTGGATATACGTTCATGTCTTATGTCAGCGCAATGCTCTTTGATTCTTGTGTTGATGGAGCGTCCTGTTTCTCCAATGTAGGGGATACCGCAGGAACACGACACTTTATAGACACCGGATTTGAGGAAATGATCTTGGGGGTCTTTGGGGGAAGGAATGTGGTTCCTAACGGTGAAGATGGGCTTGAAAGTGCAATTGATGCCTTTTTTGAGGAGGATCTTGGCAATTTTTTGAGAGACACCCTCTACATAGGGGAGGGTGACTAAGGGAAAGGAAGGGGGGCGGGACGCTGATGGTTGGAGCGTGAGCCTTGCTTTGGCTTGGCTGATTGCTCTATTGATTTGTTTCCTTTTGTACCCATTTAATGAGAAGACATGGATAAGGTGGGCCAATTCTTGGTCTAGGTGCTCACTGTCACAAATTACAAAAGCTCTGTGAGCTAGGGATTTGAGGACCCCAGATTTTTGGCAAGGGTGATGGTGCGATGAAGAGTGAAGGTAAAGGTCAGTGTGGGTAGATTTTCGAAAGATAGAACGAGATAAAGAACCATCGGTTTTCTTGATGAGAAGAATATCAAGGAAAGAAAGTTGGTTGTCTGATTCAATTTCCTTGGTGAAAGCGATGTGAGGAGAAATGTTGTTTAAGTGGGAATGGAATTCTTCTAGTTTTTAAGGCCATGTGACCAACAAATATTAGTGTCATCTACATAACGTTTCCACCACTTTGGTTTGAGGGGGAAGGAATGGAGAGCGATATCTTCAAAGTGTTCCATGTAGAGGTTGGCCACGATGGGAGAAAGGGGGGAGCCCATGGCCACCCCATCGACTTGTTCATAAATTACACCTTGGAAGGTAAAGAAGGTAGATCTAAGACATAACTCAACTAAGGAAGCAATTTCATGGTTTGCTTTTTGCTTGATAAGCTCAATTGAGTCATGTAAGGGGACTTTGGTGAAGAGGGAGACAACATCGAAGCTAACCAGAATATCATTATTATCTAGTTTCTTATCTTTGATGAAATCAACAAAATGGGATGAGTTTTTTACAAAGGAGTTTGATTTACCAACGAGAGGTGAGATAAGTTTGGCAAGATGGGTTGCCAGACGGTAGGTAGGAGAATTAATGGTATCAACGATAGGTCGAAGGGGGGTGCCAGCTTTATGGATTTTGGGAACCCCATAGATGCGAGGGGTTACTTCTTTGGATGGATAAAGCCATTTTTTGGTATTATCATCAAAAGATGATCCAGTAATGGCAGCTCTAACCTTTTTGATTAATTTAGAGATAGGATTGGAATCCAAGATTTGGTAGCTATTAGAATCCGACAGGAGGAGTTGCATCTTGGATAGGTAATCATGCTTGTTCATGATCACCATTGCATTGCCTTTGTCAGCTCGAGAAATAACCAAGTCGGAATTGCTCATAAGGCTTTTGAATGCGAGCAACTCGGAACTAGGAATGTTGCACTTGGGGGGTTTAGCATGCCTAAGGGCAATAGTGCAATCTTGATGAATTTCTTTGGAAGCCCCATTAGGGAGAGATTGGATGGCCTTTTCTATTTCAATAAGAAAATCCATGAACAGAATGCGGTGAGGGGAGATAGCAAAGCCCAAGCCTCTTTTTAGAAAGTTAAAAACCAGAGGACAAATACGAGTGTTAGAAAGGTTAATAACTAATTTGTTTTCCCAATCATGAACGATTTGGAAGTTTTTGTTATTTTTCCCAAATTCATTCACTGGGATGGCGGGGACGTTGGGATGCGCTAGGGGTGGGGAGGATATGGGGAAGGTTGGCAGAATTGGTGGTGGACCCAACACAATTTAAATTATATTCGGAGGGAGAAGGAAGGCGAGTGGCTCGAGGACTATTACAAAAGTATCTTCTGTAACATTTCCAAAGAGAGCTTCAACAAGAAAGCAGTGTAAAGATACCTCCACCCCTGCTCAACCTGACATCATAGTAATTTCTGAGGAATCAGAAAAATCTAGCCATGATGATCCTCAGAATGTATCTGAGGATGTTGAACAAAGTCCAATTGCAATGGAAGTTGAGGAAGCGCAACAAGATAATAATGAAAGGGGGATTCCACGTCTTGATGACTTGGCTGAAGCGGTTAGTAAAGTCTCAAAGGAAGCATAATATCTTCCTGCACAACAACAAGAAACCATCCTGCAACAAGAAGAAGAACAGCTTGGGCAACTTGAAGTGTCCAATGAGACTCCATCACCCCCTGGAACCTGTAAAGCATTAGTTGTCTATAAAAGAACATTGTTGATTGAGTATTTGGAACATTGTAGGACTATATGGAGACCTGTCACATTCCACACTTTAAGCTTCCACCATTTGGCCAAAACTGAAGTTCAACAAAGCCTTTGGGAGGAGGAGAAGAAGAAATTAAAAAGAGAGATTGAAAAACAAAAACAAGAGATTCAAGAACTGAAAAAGAAAATGGATGAAATGAAGACAACTGGAAAAATCATGGAATGCAGGCCACCACCAAGGGTATATGCCATGTGCCTTAAGGAACAATTTCTCTGGTTTCAATTAATGAGGATTTCAAGGAATTTAGATCCTGTTATTCATACAGCTCAGGAATTCTACGCTGCATATCAGGTAGCACCTAATTGGTTGAAAAATTCCTTGTGTGAATTTTATTTGCATGGTTTGATAATTCCCTCTGAAACATATTGGAATACACTTCTTTATATTGGCGATATTCATTTGAGGTCACTCATGTCCTTGGCGGCCAATGAGACTAATTATGGGAAACAATTGGAAGCATATGAAGAAGCTGAGAGAAATGAATCAATACCACTACGACTTGAAAGTTCAGATCCCCATACCATCTTGAGAACTTGGCTTCATGTTGCGTATGGACTTAATGATTAGACTGTAAGAATGAAGATATTTGATATCAGGAAACAGGTATATGATGAATTCAAGGGTCAACCATATTTGTTTTGGAAACTTGCATCTTCCAAGATTGAGACAAGATGGGAGAAATTGACTGTTGGTCTACAGAAGTCTGAGCCTCATAGTCCTTTGAATTTTAAAGTATCCCTTGGAAGAACAGAGAAATACATGCAGTTGGGTCTATAGAAAATTTTTGAGTTGTGGCTACCTTTGACATTTTGACCTCTAGTCTTGATATGGCCACTTTATCCCTATCGAGCTATAGATGTTAATAAGGACATAGAAACCCGCATATATGAAAGGTGGTAAAACTTTAGAGGGTTCTACTACAAGTTTGGGACTTCATTCCAGAGTCATACTGCACCTACGGATATCACGGAAACAACCAGGAAGCTCAATGTTGGTGGACCATCATTGGGATAAGTAGGGGGCAGATGATGAGCCTAAAATGTGCTCATAATTTGAGTATTATAATGCATTTTTAATACCCTGACTTTTATTACTGATGGTTGTTTTAACACTTTGATTAAAGAATTTTTATTCAAAATTGGGTAGAATCCTGTAGCCACACATTCCTATATTCCTACAGCTTGATATCCATGTGTCCATATTAATTACCCTGTTTGACTTCCCAAATGACTGGTATAATGCATGTGGTTTTTGAATGATGAAATGGATTTAATGAGTGATTAATGAGTGTATCGTGTTGGTTGCCATGCATGCTTTCTTTTCACTTCTATTTCCTTGTGCATCGCAGGTGGTTGAAGGAAGCATAAACAAGTCAAGCACAATGGATCTCAACCTTGCAATAAAGTCCATTTCCAGCACGGCGTCGAGGAAGTTGTTCCAGCGAAGACTCTCTGACTAGGTCATTGGGAAGAAATCTAAATGATCATCAATCTAGGAAGAGTGGAATGCTAAATTCTCTTTGAATCGTGTTGAACAGATATGCTTTCATTTATGAGAAATTTGTTCCTTGATTTCAGATGTATTCATGTCCACGTCTTTCTCTGATAGAGTTAGGTAGTTAGTTGTTCTCCTGATATAAATAAGTTCTCCTCCTGCACGAGTGAGAAATAGAACAATATGTTTTAGAATTATTATTATAATAAGAAGCAGTGTTTTTGTGTTAATTTTCTTACAGGCAGAATAATCAATGTACTAGATTTCAAGATTATGAATAAAAGTTGATGGAGTTCTGAGTTTAATTCTTGCATAAGCTTGTTGATGCTTGCTGAGGGGGCCCACTTAGTAAGTATCTGTAGTTAGTTGTTTATTCCCTTTTGATTACAAGTTAGATTTCATTTCTTGAAAGTTTCAGTGCAAACTCAGTCTTATGTTGTTCCTGCAACATAAGGCCAGTTCATAGTTTGTCACTTAGTAATAGTTGTCATGATTTCTGCTTTGATTAAGTTTAGAAGGCTTTGCATTACATTCCTATGAGTGTAAGTAGAATTCCTTTCCACACATTTATTTCTAGTAGATTGTGACTGGAACTGGTTCTTAGTGCACATACAGTGCCACTCCATTTCAAGTATACGTTCCCTGGTTTGATAATATAAATGAACGACCATGAGAAGATGTTAGTCACCTGCTGGAATGTCTAATTCCCAGGTTAGGATTTTCCATGACTAGTATATCCTTTTGTGGGCATGACCAATCTATGATCATGTAAAGGAATTTTTCATGGCATGACAGGAAGTAGCATATAATGATAACTACCTCCATATATTTCCTCAAAGCTTGGGGGGGAATCTTTTGAATGGTTCATCCACCTCACCCAAGGTTCCAACTCAACCTTTTCCAATTTATCTTAATAAAATTACCTACTTCTCCACCACAATTTATGGAACATGGGGTCACCATGTTGGACTTTTGTAATTCTAAGCTACATAATGGAGAAATTTTTACAACATACTTGCTAGTCATCTTCCTTGGCCTATACCAGAAAAGTAACTCGTCAATATTTTTATTCAAATTTTGAATCGAGAAATGTCATTTCATTTGTTGTTAATCAATTGTGTTTCAACTTGGCAACTAGATTATGGAAAATGGGGTGAAGCATTGAGAGGCCCTTATTGCAAAATGGTTGGTCATGTCTTACAAAGAGAACAATGATAAACATTCTAATGAAAAACGTAGATTTTGGGCTAAGAACAAAAATGTTGTTAGTGATGGTGTCACCAATGCAAAACATATGCAAAATATATGCAAACCACAACTACATAAAACCCAAATCAAAGTGAAACCACTCCATGTGACACTAATGTACTATCTTATTTCCTCAAGGATAACCTAAGAAAAATAATCAAAATAATCCTAAATTTAAATTCACCATACTTGGGGAACCCATGTATGTTGTGTTTAGAAAAAAATTATAAGTAAACATGGTTACCTTTCCTATGATAATTTTTTATGAGTCAAATCCTAAACCATCTTGGTACAAGGAGAATGAATATTGTGAATTTTCATAGGATCAATGGTCATGCTTCACTATCAAGGCTACAATCCATCCCCATTCATTTGTTCCAATAAATTTAATAGTCAAGGGAAGTATATACTAATCATGTTTTTGATAAAGGAAAAAATGGGTTTTGCTAAGGACCTAAACCACAAAGTTTACAACATAATATAGGAAAGGAAAAAAATCCCTACAAATTAAACAGGCTGCAAAAAAAAGGAAAACCCTGAAAAAATAGCAGCCAACCAAAAAAATTTAGAAAGGACCATCAAAGAGCTAGTTGAGGCGCAAACCAAAAAACTAGTAGCAACTAATCTAGAGTCTTCAGAACTTTTTCAATCTCGGCCTCCAGATCCTACATATCTAGGACTCCCTTCTTCAATGTTTGAATCATCTGTGGGATGCGGGGTTCCTTCCTTTTTAGATTAGCCCTAGTTCTCTTTGAAATCCCTATGTCCTCTTTTTGGTTTTTATCTTTAACCTCTTCCAAATCAACTGCCAAGGACCCCTATTGAGCTTTATCCAGTTTTTTAGTCATTGCATTGATAATGATAGCATTATGTCTTTCCATTCTATTATTCTGTTTTAACCCCTTCATTCACAAAAAAATTTTCCCACAGCATTTACCAGATAGGCATGGGATATCTTTATATTATCAAACTTAGCTAAGGCTGAAATAGAAACATCAATCCAAGACTTTATGGTCCACGAGGGGGGGGACCTACCTAGAAGACATTCAATAATATTTTTTGAATCTCCTTCAAGCCAAAGATTTTTAAAATGCAAACTATGAGCCAAATTTTTTACATGGAAAGCTCTGATAGCCTCAGCCAAATGATTGGTTTGTGAGTCAAGGGGGGTAGCAATCACACCTAGAAAATTTCCAAAAGAATCCCTTATAACTCTGCCACATCCCGTTGCTCTAGGATTGCCTTTAGCCACCTCATTAAAGTTGGCTTTGATCTAACCGTTAGGTGGAAAAGTCCAGCAGAAACCCTCCCTATCCTTCTTAGCATGTTTAGGAGAATAGGAAATATCATAACTAATTTTCCATTCCTTAGCAATCATTAGATCATAGGAAGAACAAGCCACATTCTCGAGATTACAATCCTTCTAGGGGATTGCATTGAAGTTTTCTTTAATTAATCTGATTATTTTATCAAACACTATAACCTTTGAAGATTCCTTATCCCTGTAAATTCTATTGTTTCGCTCTTTCCAAAGACCCCAAGCAACATGATGGAAGGAAAAATCCAACAACTTTCATAGTGCTGGGTTATGAGTAGGGGCTTTCCATTGGATGAAAAAGTATTCAATTGATGAGGGGAACACCCAAGAGAATTTCTAGCAATAGAGAAGTTTTTCCCAAATCAAGGCAACTAGCAAACAATGAAGAAACAAATGACAAACTAACTCTGCCTCCATCTTGCAGAGATAACATCTATTGGGTATTTCAAAGCCTCACTTGTAGAGATTATCAACTGTGAGCACTTTGTTCTGAAGAAGGATACAAAAGAAGATGTTAAGTTTAGGTAAGAGGTGTTTGATCCAAGAATTTGACTAGAAAGTAGGGGAACCTGGGTAGAAGACAACCTAGAAAATGCCGACAAAATAGACTAGTTACCCGAGGGTTCATCTTTCCAAACAAGACAATCTTTCGTTTGACCATGGAAAAGTCTGACAACCAACAAGGATGATTGAACAGGAGCAAGAACTTGACTAACTTGACACAGATCCACCCATTTTCCATTCTTCCAATAATCTTTAATATACGATCCAAACAGAGCTTTTCAAATCTCATCCCACCCGCGAAAAGGTTCAATTTTGGCAAGGGGCTCCTTGAACAACCATCTATCATCCGAGAATCTTGTTTGATTTCCACTCTTGACTTGCCAACCCACTCCTATTTCTACCACCTTTCTACCAGTAATCAAGTTATTCCAACAAGTTGAACCTCTGGGTAGAATATGGGATTCCATCATGACCATAAGAGATCTATTATTCTCCATATATTTGCTTATCAGAATTTTAGTCCATTCCCCTAAGGACGAAAAATAGTCTCCAAATTTGTTTAGCAAGAAGAGTCTTGTTAATCATTCTAGTTTTTCCAAGACCTAAACCCCCGACCTTTTTAGGTTTGCACACCAAATCCCACTCTATTAAAGGAAACCTTTTTCTTTCTTCAACACTCGACCAAAGAAATCTTTTTAAAATATTTTCAATAGCATCCGCAAACTTGGTAGGGATTTTAAAAAGGCTTAAAGCATAAATCAGAAGATTATGAAGAGTAGCTTTGAGGAACTGTAATTTATTGCCTTGACTTAGAAGACCTCGTTTCCATCCAAAAGGCTTCTTGCTAAACCTCTCAACCAACGAAATCCAAAAGCACTCTGAGGGTTTAAGGCTTAAAGGTAAACCTAGATAGGTGGTAGGTAAAGACTCCACATTGCAACCTAGGATTCTGACAATTTTATTTTGTTTGTGCTTAGGAGTATTAAAGAAGAAGAGAGAGCTTTTCTATTTGTTAATCAGCTGGCCACATGCACTCCCATACGCATCTAATAGATTTTTCAAAATCTTTCCCTCTGAAATAGTAGATCTGCCCAAGAGCGTGGTATCATCAAGGAACTATTGATGAGAACATATCAAATTGCTAGAAGATGGTTTAAGACCAACAAGGGATCTTTTATCTATCGGCCTTTTCAAATTTCTTCCTAGACTTTCAACCATAATAGTAAATAAAATAGGCGAAATAGGATCTCCCTATCTTAGTCCTCTGGAGCCTTGAAAGAAAATCAAGGGAGAGCCATTAACCATGACAAAGATTGAAGCAA